>JAZKJV010003093.1:0-36375 GCA_037367405.1 Ottelia alismoides
GACCTACTTAAAATAAATAATAAAAATAACCGACTCGCTAGCTTCCGTAGCCTACGTGCCGTAGCTCGTCCTGTAAAGCGCTTACTCCTACCCCCGATTTGTCGGGCAGGGGAGGGACGAGCCAAGACCGGACCCTTTGGCTTGGAGGTCGGTGACCGGTTAGACGGTTCTTCGCTAGAAGTTGCTCGTCTAGGACTCAGCTTTCACCGTTGCATCATATAGCTTAGTTTACATTTCTGTCTTTATTTTATGCGCGGATCATTTTGCATGTAGAGAGCTGGAGGCAGGTACGCGTTTCTGACTTTGCATGCATCATTGATTTTTCGTGCATCGGCTTTTTCGACTTCTCCCCCGATTTTGGACTTAATAACCAGGAGAACCGAAAAATTCGTTAGGCGATTTTGTTTGATTTGAAAAAGACCTAAAAAAGTGTAACCATAAAATTGGGACTGCTAAGACTATTGACCTTAAAACTCGCTCACCCTAAAAATTCTGTCTTGGGGAGAGCAACCCCCTCATTGCTTGGTTTGTATGCGCGAGAGAGTGACCCCGCACACTAGGTAGAGCCCCCCGTTGCTAAACTCGACTGACTACCGACTCTTCCGTGCGGGCCAGTCGGTTGGGGTTAGCAGCGGATATCCCAACAGGTCACGTAAGCGCTCTGATATTTGTGTGTTCACCAAAATAAAATCGACTAGATAATTTGACCGAACTTTCACGGTCTTCAGCTCGCGTTGCGTTGGTGAACCGGGGGTTTGTTTTCAGATCATAGTTTTTCCAGATCTCATCCGCCCTACTCGCCAGATCGAGATGATGGGTAGACGATCTCTTAGGCAGCCTCTGGCTGCACCGCTTTCGGGCGCGTCTACCTCATCATCTAGGTTGGCTCGCGAGAGCTCAGACCAGCTCTCCGAGCCCGAGTACGACTCCACCCTGTTCCCCCTCGATCCCCTTTCTGACCTTCCTGAGAGACATGAGCCCGAGGAGAGACTGATTCATTTGACGGCACCTGAGTTGGGCTCATTTGGTTTTGCAGACGTCGAGATGGCCGGAGCAGGCAGTTCTGATGATCACTCCCGCAGACCAGAGCATATAGTACTAGACCAGGGAGCGATCAACTCCACCCTGATCGCATCGCTTGATACAGTTCAGCAGCAGCTCCGCGATCAGGGAGCTTTCATGATGGAGATGAGGCGTGAGTTGGAGAGGCTCAGAGCAGAGAGAGACCAGCAGAGCGAGCCCGAGGAGATACCGGATGCAGATGCACAGGCACGAGCCGCAGCAGCAGCAGTCGCGGCCGCCGCCGCAGCGGCAGCAGCCGCAGGAGGAGCAGGACCACCGAGACCGATGCGGGATTTACACAATCCCGGATCTACACTGATGCACCACTGGGTGGTGGTTCCAGCTATCGTGGGGGACTTCAAGTTCCCCCCGAACACCTTGCAGATGCTCCCGCGGTTCCATGGACTTGCTACAGAGGAGCCCCACCTCCACCTCCAGGAGTTTCTGATGATATGCAGCACTGTCCACGATAGACATGTGGACCAGGACACGATCAGGATGATCGCTTTCCCCTTCTCACTAGCAGACAGAGCAGCCACCTGGCTGAAGCATTTGGGGAGATTTGTGTATACCTGGGAGCAGCTCCGCACCGAGTACTTGAACAAGTACTATCCACTCGGGCGGACGAATGCAGCGAGGGCCCTGATTAGTAACTTCTCCATGTTCCCCAACGAGCAGTTCCACGAGGCTTGGGAGAGGTTCAGAGAGCTTTTGGACAGATGCCCACACCACGATATCACGAAGCCGAACTTAGTTCAGAGCTTCTTCAGTGGGTTGTCACCAGAGCTACAGGGCCTGGTGAATGCTTCTTGTGGTGGGTCCTACTTCGCCAAGGACCACGACCAGGTCTGGGCTATTTTTGAGGAGATGGCAGAGAACTACATGGTCATGTCCCAGACCCGGCTCTACACGCAGAAGACCCAGCCACATCAGCCAGGACCCGTGCAGTACCAGAGGATAGCACGGGTAGATGCAGGTCCTTCCAGTTCGTCCGCAGCAGCCACAGCAGCAGCACAGTTAGAGTCGTCAACTGCGGACATGGGCATCATCAGCGAGAAGTTGGACCGCATGGAGCTGATAGAGAAGAAGCAGTGCCAGAGTATGGCACAGATGGATCAGATGGCACAGGTCTTGAGCGACCTGAAGACACAGCTCATGTGTCTCCAGGAGACACAGACGGCTTCTCAGCCCCGTCTTCAGTCGCGAGGCGACGCCGGCAGCAGCAGCAGCTCGTCCCAGTGCTCCAGCACTCCAGTGCAGCCTAGACAGGTTCACCTTGTACAGGCGGAGCCGTACCAGCAGCCGCAGCCCACCTACCAATCTCCACCATCTCCAGAGATGCAGATGGTGGTCTACCAGTCGGACCAGCCCTTGGCAGTACTCCCGCCAGCCCCCTTGGACGCCGAGCCGTTGATGGATGTCAACGGGATCTGGTACGACCGCCCCCAGCCTGGGATTCGACGAGACCATCCCGGATTCAGGTGGGGGAGTGGTGGTGCTCAGCCCCAGCAGCAGCCGTCAGCACAGGGAGGGCAGTACTCCCATCAGAGAGACCAGCACCAGCCGCAGCAACAGCCCCCAGTGTATCACCAGCAGTCGTCCTACGGTCCTCGTCCCTATCAGCAGTAGGGACAGCCTTGGAGACGTGAGCAGCAGGCTCACCAGGGATACCAGCACCAGCAGCACCCTCCTTCCTACCCCTCTTACCCTTACCAGCAGCCACAGCCTCATCCACAGAGAGGCCACCCGTCGGGCTCCCACGAGAGCCCCGCTTTGGATGACATCGCCCGCCTCCTCACGGACCAGCAGGCTACATTCCGACGGGAGATGGACGAGTTCCGCCAGGAGATGCGGGACCTGGTGAGAGGGAAGGCCGCCATACCAGCCCAGATAGAGCCCAATCCGAACAGCCTCAAGAGGAAGTCTGAGCAGGTAGTACCTACTGAGTCAGCCACTCCTAGTGACCCATTTGATGATACATCTTCGGATTTATTTGATGCTGATTTTGTCACACTTAGGAGCGGTAGGACCCCAGCAGGCGGCGGCGCCTCATCTGAGCACCATCCCGAGGCACCACAGGAGGAGGAGGAGAGCGGTACTGAGGCCGCTCCTGATGATGACGGTGGTACTGAGGCCACCAAGGATGCTGATCCCACCGGCGGTACTGAGGCCGCCGCTTCACCAGATCTAGGAGGTGGTACTGATGCCACCCATTCAGCCGAGCCAGCCCGCGGTACTGATGCCGCGCGACGTCTTCCTTCAGCAGCAGCAGAGCAGCCAGCCCGTGGTGGTACTGAGGCCACCGGTGTTTGTATAGACAGTCCTGTTGTTTTTCCTCGCACTCATGTATCTCGGAACTCTGCTATGAATAAAGGAAAAGGTTTACTTTCTTCTGGTCCCACTGTGGTGCGTGATGTATGTGTGGCTCCGGTCCTTGAACCGCTTAGACCTTTTCCTAGTCCTTCATCTGAGAAGGACCTAGTGATCCCCTTCCCTAGAGCCCTTCAGATGGGGAAGGGGAAGAAAAATGATCCAAAAAAGAGAGAGCTTGAGGAGTTCAGCCAGAGCATGATAGATCGGTTTCACATTCAGTTGACCCTCCAGGAGGCTTTGCAGCACATCCCCCTTCTCCAGAGATCTTTGAGAGAGAGGACTACAGTCAGGAGGAGGAGGAGGAACCACACTTCAGAGATACATGTGCTGACCAAAGCCACGTGCTTTGAGATCCAGAACCGACTGCCGGCCAAGAGGCCAGATTCAGGGGCCCCGTATGTCAGATGCCAGATTAGTGAGCAGTGGTTCGACCGTACTCTTTTAGATAGCGGATCGTCGATCAACCTACTTCCGGCAGCCCTTCTCGACCGCTTCGAGTTGGGCACTCTTCGACAGAGCAGGACAGTCCTTCAGTTCGTTGATCGATCTGTCAAGAGGCCGAAGGGGTTATTACGAGACGTTATCGTCACGATTCAGGGTCTGCAATTCCCCGTGGACTTCGTAGTGTTGGACATGGAGATCCCTGAGTCAGTGACCGATACCCCCATCATCCTTGGTCGTCCGTTCTTGGCCACAGCCAAGGCGGTGACTGATCATGATAGTGGGAAGGTGTACTTTCGCGTCCAGGGCGAGAGTATACAAATAGAGACGGTCGAGGACTATAGAGCCAGATTCAGATCCCGCTCAGATGCGAGTACCGATCCAGAGCAGCTGACAGACGCAGAGGCAGACATCCACCAGGACTGTGATTTTGTGATCACAGATGATGAGGCAGCTTGGGCAGACCTTGAGACACAGACCACCCTCTCACTTTCAGACACAGCTGATGCAGAGATGACAGCAGAGGAGAGTCTGGAGAGCACAGACCTGGTTCAGGATACCATTGCGGCAGCAGAGCCGGTCCTTGATTGCAGCACGGTGATTTGTGATGGTGGTGCTGATGCCACCTTGTTTTCTGGTGGTGCTGATGCCACCTTGTTTTCCGGTGGTGCTGATGCCACCGTTTCTGATGCAGATCCCTCGGATTCAGAGTCTGATTGGGCCGATTGTTATGATCAGATGCCAGACCTGAGTTCAGCTGAGCCTAGGGATGAGGAGGAGGCAGATGCAGAGCAGAGCAGAGACAGTACAGTTGAGCAGCCTTCTCCCGATCCAGTTTGCGAGAGTACACTTTCACTTTCCCAGGCAGATTTGGCCGACCTTGCAGCGTTCACTCAGTTTCTTCCACAGCCAGATTTGCTGGCACCCAGCATTCCAGAGCTGAAGCCGCTCCCTACTTCGCTGAAGTATCGATTCCTTGCGGGCGATCCAGAGATGTACCCAGTCATCATCTCCGCTGAGTTGACTGGAGAGCAGGAATCCCGTTTGATGGGGGTTCTTGAAAAGAACCGCAAGGCGATCGGATGGAGCGTAGCAGATCTCCATGGGATTAGTCCATCAGTGTGCTCCCACCACATCTATCTCGAGGATGGGGCGAAGCCGTCGCGTGAGTTCCAGCGGCGTCTGAACCCCAACCTGAGAGAGGTTGTCATGAAGGAAATATCGAAGTGGTGGGGTGCAGGTTTTATTTATCCCATTTCCGACTCCAAGTGGGTTAGCCCCTTGCATGTGGTGCCCAAGAAGACGGGCATCACGACTGTGATCAGTGAGTCGGGAGAGGAGATTGCTACACGAGTGCCCACCTCTTGGAGGGTTTGTGTTGACTACAGGAGACTCAACCAAGCCACCAAGAAGAACCATTTCCCCCTGCCTTTTATTGACCAGATCATAGAGAGACTGGCAGGGAAGAGCCATTATTGCTTCCTGGATGGGTACTCGGGCTACAACCAAGTGGCCATCGCTCCTGAGGATCAGGAGAAGACCACCTTTACCTGTCCCTTCGGCACATACGCTTTTCGACGCATGCCATTTGGGCTATGCAATGCCCCTGCGACTTTTCAGAGGTGCATGCTGTCGATCTTCTCGGACATGGTAGGGGAGTGCCTAGAGGTCTTCATGGATGATTTCTCGATCTACGGTGACGGATTTGATTCTTGTCTTGACTGCCTAGATCGAGTACTTCAGCGATGTATTGAGTATCACATGGTGCTATCTTGGGAGAAGAGTCACTTCATGGTGACTCAAGGGACGGTGCTTGGCCACATCATCTCCAACAGGGGCATGGAGGTTGATCCGGCCAAGGTTGATGTCATTAGGAAACTCACACCGCCGTCCAATCTGAGGCAGTTACGGTCATTTCTGGGGCACGTTGGGTTCTACAGGAGATTCATTCAGGATTTTAGCAGGATTGCCCGACCGTTGACCGACCTCTTGAGGAAAGACACCGAGTTCCTTGTCGATGACAAGTGTCTTTCGTCGTTTGCTACTCTCCAGCAGTGTGTGATTGAGGCTCCTGTCCTCCAGCCACCTGATTGGTCTCTCCCATTCGAGATCATGACGGACGCCTCCGATTTTGCCGTAGGGACAGTGCTGGGACAGAGGAGGGATGGAGTACCATTTGCTATACACTATGCTAGCCGCACATTGGATTCCGCCCAGCGGAATTATACAGTCACAGAGAAGGAGATGCTAGCAGTAGTGTTTGCCCTGGATAAGTTTAGATCATATATCATCGGATCTAGAGTGACTTTGTTTACATATCACACCGCCATCAGGTACCTCATGGCAAAGAAGGATGCCAAGGCCAGACTGACTAGATGGATCCTTCTACTCCAGGAGTTCGACATTGAGATTAAGGATAAGCCTGGAGTCAAGAATGTGGTGGCGGATCATCTCTCCCGATTAGAGCAGCCTGAGGAGACTGAGCAGATTGATCCTATCTGAGATACCTTCCCAGATGAGGCGATCCTTGCTATCGCCTCACTCCCATGGTACGCTGATATTGTGAACTTTCTCGTTGCTGGGAAAGTCCCACAAGATTGGCCCAGGCAGAGGCTTGAGACCTTCCTAGCGAAGGCCAAGTCTTACCATTGGGAGGATCCCATCCTTTACCACGAGGGAGGGGACAGCGTCTGGCGTCGGTGTATTCCTCAGGAGGAACACCATAGCGTCCTCACTTACTGCCACAAGCTTGAGGCAGGAGGACATCATTCTGGGAGGAGAACGGCACAGAAAGTGCTCCAATCCAGCTTGTGGTGGCCTACCCTCTTCAAGGACTCAGATGAGTTCGTGAAGAGGTGTACTGACTGTCAGAGGATGGGCACTTGTGGACAGCGTGATATGATGCCGATGCAGCCCATTCACTTCTGTGAGGTTTTTGACGCATGGGGCATCGATTTCATGGGTCCATTCCCTAAGAGTCAGGGATTTGAGTACATTCTGTTGGCCGTAGATTATGTGAGTCGTTGGGTGGAGGCTATCCCCGCCCGAGCCGCTGAAGCGAGGACAGTTTGCAGATTTTTGAGGAAGCATATCATCACGCGGTTCGGGGTTCCACGAGTTCTTATTTCTGATGGGGGATCTCACTTCATCAACGACCAGGTGAAGGCACTTGCTAGCGAGTTCGGCATAGACCATCGTGTTGCTACACCGTACCATCCACAGACGAATGGTCTAGCCGAAGTGTCGAATAGGGAGATCAAGACTATTCTGCAGAAAGTCGTCCGCCCAGACCGAAAGGATTGGTCACAGCTATTGGACTCGGTCTTGTGGGCATATAGGACGTCTTTCAAGACACCTTTGGGCACATCTCCCTTTCGCCTCGTATATGGCAAACCCTGTCACCTACCAGTTGAGCTAAGGCACAAGTCACTTTGGGCAGTTACAGACATTCTCATGGATCCAGATGGTATAGGAGACCAGAGGAGGGCAGAGCTAGCTGCCCTGGAGGAGCTTAGAGATTCAGCTTTCTCAAGCAGCCTACATTATAAGGAGAGAGTCAAGGAGTGGCATGATTCCCATATCAGCCACAAGCATTTTGAGATTGGACAGAGAGTATGGCTGTTTGATGCGAGGCTTAGATTATTTCCAGGGAAGCTACAGAGCAAATGGAAAGGACCTTATCTGGTTCGGAAGGTACACGACAACGGTAGCATCGACATATCTGAGTTGTCTTCTGAGAGTACCTTCCGAGTGAACGGCCAGCGGCTCAAGCCATTTCTAGATCATGAGCCGCGGGTCGTTGATCTTGCCCCTATTCATTTTGCGTGAGATGTGGTCTTTGACTCACATCTAATGCATCTCACGCCTGAGCTTTACTGATCCTCCGCTGTATATAGATCCAGATGTCCATATCACCACATTCCTTAGTCCCACATCCCTTTCTTCATCTTATGATTATGCTATACTTAGGGTGCACTTTACCCTAAGTATAGGGGGGATGTGAGACATTTCGGGTATTTCTTTTGTTTCTGTCTACCCCTGTTTTGCTGCCTATACTGAGGGGCATTTCACCCTAAGTATAGGGGGGGTAGACCCTGTACATTCTCCACTCGGTTTTCTCTTCGTGTACAGCCTGCTATACTTAGGATTACTTGATCCTAAGTATAGGGGGAAGACCCGAGTCCCTCTTGACTTTTCATTCTCCTTTTGTATAGCCTTCCTTTTCACTTCCCTATACATAGCACGAGTTATGTCTTCTTTATCGCTCTTGACTCTGAGGACATCGTTCGAGCTAAGTATAGGGGGGTGTGTATATATTTCATATATACTTTAGCCATAACTCGTACTTTGTGTGAGTGTGTTAATAAATAAAAATGGCTAAAAACCACAAAAATTAAAAATTTTTCATGTACATAATCTTCTTTTATTTGCACATACATAGCTAGTGTACAAATTATTTTTGTAAAAATGATTTCAAAAATCTTTTGTGTGTAAAGCTTGTGTAAATATTTTCATATCAAAATTATGTATATAGTACAAAATTTTTCCAAAATGTTTTGAAAATCAAAAGTTTGCAAAAATCTTGTGTAAATGTGTGTAAATACCTTTTTGCAAAACTTGCACTTCATGCATCATCATTCATGATTTCAAAACATTTTTCAAAAATTTTGCATGATTGTAAAATAGTGTGTAAATATGCATCTTTTTGTACATATGTATATAGTTTTTCTGGATGATAGTTGACATTTAAACTAAGCCTGGAATCAAATTGAGAAATGGAGCTTGATTAAGATCTTAATCCACCTAATTTCTAAGAGGAACCTTATAGGGCTTAGGTTTAAGGCTTTTCAGGTCCATGGTGACTTAATTCTTTGAGTCCACTAGGCTATGATCACATGTCATCTCAATGAGCCTAAGTAGAGCACTTAACAACAACACATGACTCATATAGATTATGGCTTTACTTGGACAACCGCACTATGCACTGAGCTCTCTACGGATGAGGTGGTGAGGAGGCAGTCTTCCTTGGCTTGGGGTAGCATATGAGGGTAGTACTTCTAGGCGGAACCTCTCTTCTTCATTTAGTGAAGGAAGTGCGTCTCAACTTGGTCTGGTTGCCATGAAGTCTAACGACGGGAGTTGTGGGTTGCAATAAAGCTTCAAAAGAGGGATAGTCTACTGGCTCAAGAGGAAAAACTCCTTGTATATATGCTGCACATGTACATGTTGTATAGATGCACTCGAAAAAAAAATGCAAAAAGAAAAGAACTCCAAAAAAGTGGTGGGTCTGAGAGAAAATGATAATCCCACCGGAGTATGTATATAAGTGCAATAAGCAAAGCTTGGTTTCATGATCCACCTATTGTAGCTTGCAGCAGGGAGACTTGGCTACACTGGTCAAGCTCCCAAGGGTACTTGGCTACACTGGCCTTGACCCATTCTCTTCTTCCCCCTCTTCTTGAGCCGGTTGTACTTGAACTTAGAAGGGAATACCCCGCTCCTCGAGGAAAGAGTGGCCAGATTGAGGTCATAGAGTTACCTTGTTGGGGAGGGTTGTCAAGTTGCCATTTCTGAGGTGGAGAGCTTAGACCTCACTTTCACAGGACAAGTAAAGGTTCGTGGTCTTCAGGGTTTGTGATTGGTGACTTGTTCTGATCTGGAGCATTGAGGAGTCTTGGTTATAGATTGGTGGAACTTAGAGGCTGTTAGGTTTTAAGCTTAAGTCTGAATATGGTTCCGACACATTAATAATCCAAAGATCTGATTGAGCTCCATACCTCAATTTAATGAAGGCAAGTTTAATAATCAACCTTGATCCATGTACATTCTCTTTTTCTTTTTCTTTCTTTCTTTTTCACTTCTTTTTCAAATAAGTGTTTGCTAAGGGACTAGCAAAGTATAGTATAGGGGGGTGATGAATACCCATTCATCACTCTTTATTCTTATATTTTAGCTACAAAAACCTATGCAAATGCATGTAGATATGTGTAAATAGGAAAAGTTAGCAAAAGCATGCATGTTTGTAAATATAGATAATTAGCATGTTTTTGTGCAAAAATAAAAGAATAAAGATGAAAAAGAAAACGAGGGAAATATTTAGAATAAATATTGAGCAACCTAACCCAAGGGAGGGCTCAGCATGGGCCTGACCGCATAAAAGCCAAGTAGAGGGAGATAGGGGCTCACACATGTATATATTTGTAAATAAATAAAATTATATTTTCCTCAACCAAAAATATGCTTGTATATATTTTGTATATATTTAGAACTATTAAAAACAAAATAAAAACTCAAAAATTAAAAAGACCAAAAACACCCTTACACCATGTACATAAACCACCTTCCCTATTTATTTACCCTTATAAATAAATAAAATTATTTTCCAAAACTTTTTGTAAATAATCTATGGTATATATTGTAAATAAAATAAATAAAAATAAAAAAACAAAACAAAAATCAAATAAAAATTACAAAATTAAAAATGCAAAAACATATTGTACATATGCCATGTATATAGTTGTATATAACTATTTATTTCACCTATGTATATAAATAATAAAAATACAATAAAAATAGCCTTTTATTCCTCATTTTATCCTATAAGTAAATAAAATATAAAATAAGAATAAAAATGTATAAAAATAACTAATTAAAAATCAAAATTAAAAATCATATATTGTATATATACCTATGTATAGACCTATATTGTAAATACCTTATTTTTATTTCCAAAAATTAATTAAAAATCACAAAAAAATAGAAAAAATTAAAACAAATATTTTTTGTGTTTTAAGTTTTTGAAAATTCGGCCATTTAAAGGCCCAAAAAAATCAAATAAAAACTCAATAATTGGCGACTCCTGATTGGTCCACGGGGGATGTTGACCCCCGGTCAACTCCCCCCGCGGACCTTCCCCTTTCGCGGATCGGGCTGTCGACCCGATTTCCTTGATTTTTCCCAGCTCGATCCGCCTGCCAATCGCGTAAACCCTGGGTCCTAATCCTTCTGCGTACATCCGAGATCCTCGCTCGGAGGTTTGCATGGGGATCCGCGCTCCGAGCTTCACGCCCGACTCTGATCTAGCCGGACCCCTAGCACTATAAAGCCTGAGCTCAGCCGCCTCCTCTCGCCATCTTTGGCTCCCTACCTTCACTCCCGTGACCTCCATCGTAACCACCGAGGTGACAGCTCGCGTTGGCCCTTGTTGCAGCGAGGAGGAGGTGGCTGGTCACTGATCCGGCAGCTTCGCGCCGCCGTGCTCCGCCACTCGACCGGAGCTCGAGCCTCAGGCCTTGACGCCCTTCGAGGCGACGACCAGGAGCTAGCTAAGCTCCAGCATAGTCTCCCGCGTCACCCAGGTAATCGATTCGCCCTTCCACTTAGTGTAATTTCTGATTTCGCCCAAATCGACTCTCCGACGTGTTCCTCTGATTCCGGCATCATCGCATACCATTTCGATCATCGGGACACACCATCATCTTCGCCATCCACCCACGCACGTTCTGCGCCCACTCATTCAACCCAGCTCGCCCCGGAGCTGGGAGTTGAGCTCCACCACCTTCCGCTCGCCGGAGTTCATCCATCCCGACCCACAGTCCACCTTCACTTCGCTTCTTCGGGTCGAGGCACTTTGCCCTCGACCCGCGAAGCTTCTGGTACATCTTGCAGGTCAGAAGGAGGGCATCTGATCCCCCCTCACATCAGGTCCAGGGGCTCACCGCCGCCGAGCTCGCCGGAGCCCCTCCAGGGCTCGGGTGGGCCATCGGAGGGTATCACCAGCCGCGGGGCATCACCGCGGATCTTCTCCGATCATCAGGAGCAGCTGAGGAGGTCTACAGCTCACGCACGAGGCCGGCGAAGCTCGCCGGCTGAGTGTTCTTCCACCATCCTTCAGCACCGTCCGATCAGCCTCCGCTCCCAGTTTTAATCTTGATCGTCCGTTCTTCGAGGAGCAGCAGCCGTTGATTGATTCGAGGCGTCATCCGGACCGTCAGAGCAGAGGAGAGAGGGCGTAGCACCTGAACCGCTAGATCTCCCACGTGTCTCCCACTGGACCGTCGATAGCCCCCGTGCTGCAGAAGAGAAGAGGCGCCAGGCACCTGAGCCGTCCGATTCGCCACGCGTCCACCATCGAGCCGTCGACTTAATAAGGGGTAAATTACTTAGGCCCCCTCTTAGCTTTTTGTTTTACGTGTCAGTCCTGTAAATATTTTAGTCCTTTTATTTACGTAGGGTAATTTGCACTGAGGACCTCGTGCTTGTTTTTATTTGCATATATACCCATGTGTATGTGATCTCACGTGCGTCGCCACGTGCTTGTTTGGGATATTTGCGTCTTTTATCCTGTAGTTCTGTTGGGTTATTGAATGAAGAAATACTTTTTGGTAATTGCATTTATGCCCCTGTGAGCCTTTTATTCACGCATGTGCGGATTTTAGTGGGATTTTTGCATCCAAGCCCCTGGACTTTTGGTACGAGTTACCAAAAGGTCCAGGAACTTGGTTTTTATTACCAAAAGGCCCCTGAGTGCCCCAGGCACGCGCCACGCGCGTGTTTAGCTAGGATTTTTGCACCTTGGCCCCCAGACTTGCGGGTATTTGCACTTACGTCCCTGTGCACAGTGCCCCCTCTTTGATTTTTGAATAAATATCAAACCACCTCCAAATTCGATGAAAATTTGACACATGGCCCCTGCCATGTTGTTGGATTTTTTAGAATTTTTGAGGACATTTTTGATTTCATTTAGTATTTTTAAAAATTCAAAAACATCCTTTTTAGCTACTGTCTAGGTTTAAAAATATCAAAAAATATAAAAACACCTTCAAAAATTCCAAAAACATTAGTTACTGTTTCTTGTGTGTTGTTTGATTTTCTAGCCAATTTTGGCTATTTTTCATTGCTTAAAAACCCTAAAAATCTAAAAACCCCTAAAAACTCATAAAAATTATAATAAATAATATAAAAATCCAAAAACAATAATTTAGGTGCCCAAACTTTCCTTATTCTTTCTAGATTCCAGGAAAATTACCTCCGGGGCTTGTTGAGATCCATAAATATTTTATTTTTGGGTTTCAAGCCTTGCTGGACAGTACCTAGGCCTTTGAGCACTGTTTGATTTTTATAAAATAAAATATACATTAGAAAAATACCAAAAATTCACCAAAAACACTTAAAAACCTAAAAAACATAAAAACAATTTTTCTTGAATTTTTGCTTGATTTTTGGTGTGTTAAATAAATTGCCAAAGTGTGTTGATATTTGTTTTCTTTTATTTTCTTCACCTTTTAAAAATCCAAAAAAATATAAAAATTCTTAAAAACCACTAAAAAAATACTTTTCTTTTATTTTATCTTCTTTTTACTACTTCGTAGGCCCTAGGCCAACCCGTGCTCCTTGTGTTCGACCCTGGGAGCTATACCAGGTTAATCTTATAGCTAGACCGCTCGCTTTCGTGCTTGATTATTTTTATCTGTTTGAGTGGTTGATTTTTCTTGATACACCTTTCCTCTGAGATCCGGGTCGCAACGACCCTTGTCTTATTACCTTCACCCGGGTCTAGAGGTGCTTTTGGGTGCTTATCAGTCATCTTCGGAAATGGGGATGCACTGCACATGTCTTGCTTCCAAGTCAGCTTAGAGACAAGCTTGAGTTTAAGACATTAAAGTGTAGATTCATTGGATATTGTGAAAAATGCAAAGGGTCTATGTTCTTTCATGATACTCGAGGTCTCATTGAAAGTCGTGATGCTACCTTTCTTGAAAACCAAGATGAAAAGGAGCATGAAATAGAGGAAACTGAACCTCTAATTATCTTAGAAGATAATGAAAATGATATAAAAGCGAGACAAGAAATATTGGATGACATACCTCATCCGGAGATGGAACATGAACCTATAGTAAAGATAGAACCTTTGGAGGAAGTGGGTCGACCCACACAACCCATGGGTATAATCGGCAACAAGAGACCCAGGACACAATCTGCATGTATGGATGATTATTATCTGTACGGATGCGAAGTTTCGTGTTACACCGTAGATGAGGATATAGAGGATTGTACAGATCCTATTTCTTTTAATGAAGCAATGGCTTCTAACGAGTCGGAATCATGGACGACCGCCATGAGGGATGAATTGGACTCAATTGAGCGAAACGATGTTTGGGAACTGTGTGACTTACCAGAAGGTAGGCAATCCATAGGGTGCAAGTGGGTATTCAAAAGGAAGTATCGCATTAAAGGTACCATTGATAAATACAAAGCCAGATTAGTTGCCAAGGGTTATACCCAGAAAGCTGGAATAGATTTCCAAGAAACCTACTCTCCGGTAGCCAAATTCGCCATCTATAAGGATGATTTTGGCAATAGTCGCATATATGGATTTAGAATTATTTCAAATGGATGTGAAGACTGCTTTTCTCAATGGAGAATTGAGAGAAGACATTTATATGCAACAACCTGAAGGTTTTCAGGTAGAAGGAAAGGAGAAAAAGGTGTACAAATTGAAAAAGTCACTATATGGCTTGAAACAGTCTTCACGACATTGGTATCTCAAATTTCATGACATTGTTATCAAATTCGGATTTTTTACGAATAAGTTGGATAATTGTATGTATGTCAAGAAAAGTGGGAGCAAATTTATTATAATGTCACTATACGTTGATGACATTTTGCTTGCTGGAAATGACATGCTAATGCTCAATGAAATAAAAGAAAAATTGAGGAATGAATTTGAGATGAAGGACATGGGCGAAGCATCCTATGTTCTTGGTATCCAAATAACTAGAGATAGAGGCTCAAGGAGCTTGAGCCTAAGCCAAGAAAAATACTTGCATATAATTTTGAAGAGGTTTAGAATGTAAAATAGCACTCCAGCCCCTACACCACTTGTGATGGGAAAAAGACTTAGTAAAAGTCAGTGTCCCGGAAAGGGGCAGAAACCCCTTGATATTCCATATGCACAAGCAGTAGGAAGTTTGATGTATGCAATGATGTGTACAAGACCTGATTTGATTTTTCTTGTAAGCCTGGTAAGTAGATATCAAAGTAATCCCGGAATGGCACATTGGGAAGATATAAAGAGGATTATGAGATACTTAAAAGGTAATGTACAATTAAAACTAATTTATCAGGCAGATTCACTTGAGGTGGTTGGATACTCCGATGCAGATTTCTGAGGAGATGTTGATGATAGAAAATTTACATCAGGTTACCTTTTCATATTTGGTGGAGCGGCTATTTATTGGGGTAGCAAAAAACAAACATGTGTTTCTAGACATACACAAGAAGCCGAGTACATTGCATGTAGCATGGCCACCACCCATGCAGTTTGGATCAGACGCTTTCTTGAGAATTTAAGTCTCAAATTGGTTAAAGAACCAATTGAAATATATTGTGATAATCAGGCTGCAATAAAGTTTGATTAACAGTGGAGCAAATAGTTCCAAGGGAAAGCATATTGAGACCCATTATCACTATATTCAAGATATAGTGGCTAAAAAAGAAACCAAGGTAACATATATACCTACCCGTGATATGTTAGCTGATTCTTTTACTAAAGGAATTACAACTGGAACATACATTAAACATGTTGGTTTAATGGGACTCAGGAGTGACTGAGTCAAATTGGAGGTGTCATGAATAATGGACCTCAAGTAATCATCTCTAAGAAGATATACACTTCTCGAATAGTGGGAGTGTGGAATATTATGACCATTTTGGTCAAGTGGGAGATGTTAGACTGTTACAAGAATAATGACCTTCAATGGTCATGAATACAAAGATAATGTCCATGAATAATATGATTGCGATATCAAAACTTCTATTGTAATTACAGGGACGTTATAGAATCTTTGAGCAGTTATTGGGGGCGTACAGGTCACTGAAAAGTCCTATATATGGGTGTTCTTCCCATGGAGAAAGACACACAAGAACAAGAACTCGAGTGAGTCCTAGGAGCCCCCAAAATATATCTTACCCGAAATTGTTCTACAGCCAACGGGAACGGGAATGACAAGGACACGTCTTCCTCCTCTCTGGACTCCTCCTTCAGCATGAAGAACATACTCTGGCGTGGTGGTTCTGTCTACGATGGAGTCGAGGACCTGGGGATAGCGGCAAAGGGGGGAGGGGGCTGTGGTGGATGAAGGGAGGCAGGCGGTGGCGAAAGGGAGGGAACAATGGTGGAGGATCAGGCGGAGGGGATGTTTCTGGGGGTAATTGATAACACAAAAATCCCGAGAGACTAAGGTAAAGGTATCTGAGACAGTCGTTGCGACCTCAATCACTCGGATGTGTGTATAAGGAAAAATCGAACCACTAAATAAATCAGAAATCAATCAAGCACGAAGAAGCGGTCCTGCTATGTGTTTAACCTGGTATAGCACCCAGGGTCGAACTCAAGGAGCACGGATTGGCCGAAGGCCTACGAAGTAGTAAAAATAAATAAAATAAAAGACAATATTTTTTTAGTGGTTTTTAATGATTTTTATAAATTTTTTTGGATTTTTAATATATAAAGAAAATAAGGAAAACACAAATAAGCAAACTTCAACAATTTATTTAATGCATCAAAATGCAACCAAAAATAAAAACAGAAATATTTTTATGTGTTTTATATTTTTTTATGTTTTTTTTGAATTTTTGATAATTTTCTGACGTTTATTTTATTTTCTAAAAATCAAACAGTAGTAAAAATAACAGATACTGTCCAGCCGAGCCAAGAAACCCTAGATAAAATACCTAAGGGCCTCAAAATGGCCTGGAGGTACTTTTCCTGTAAAATAGATAAAATAAGGAAAATTTAGGTACCAAATTTATTGTTTTTGGTTTTTTAATGTATTTACTAGAATTTTTATGGGTTTTTTAGTGTTTTTAAGTTTTTAAGGTTTTTAAGCAATGAAAAATAGCCAAAATTGGCTAGAAAATCAAAGAACACAAACTAAACAGTAGCTAATTTTTAGGGAATTTTTAGGGGAATTTTCATATTTTTTTGTGATTTTTCAAACTAGATAGTAACAAAAACTAAGGTTTTTGAATTTTTAAAAATAGCAAATAAAATTAGAAATGTCCTCAAAAATCCTTGAAAATCCTACACTATGGCAGGAGCCATGTGTCAAATTCTCATTGGATTTGGAGGTGATTTGATATTTTATTCAAAAATAACAAAAGGGTACTGTGCACAGGGACTGAAATGCAAATACCCAAAGTTCTGGGGGTCCAGGTGGAACAAGCTTGGAAAGCTTAGGGATAGAAATGCAAATTACCCCCCGGGCCACGCACGATACACGTGACTCAGGCCTGGGGGGACCTAATTGCAATTCCTATTTCTATGAATGTAAAACTTAACAAGCCAAAAACACAGGGCCAAAAATGCAATTACACCAAAAATATCACGTGTCGATGCACGTGTCCACCACTGGCAGGGGTATAAATGCAAATAACATAAAAGGGAAGGTCCATAGTGCAATTTTCACAAAAATAAAAGAACTATATTAAGTATTTACAAGACTAGAAAGTAAATGCGTAAAGTAAAGGGGCCTAAGGACAATTACCCCTTATTTATTATCCGAGGATCTGGATGCGCGACGCGTGGCAGATCGAACGGCTGTGACGGCGCGCCGCAAACCAAGGGAGCCCTCGGCACGACCCGATGGCTGAAATGCACCCACGTGGCAGATCCAACGGCTGTGGTGCGTTGTGGGGCTGCGAAGGACTCCTGGCTCGGATCGGATGGAGGTGGTGAAGCCACGTGCTTGATCGGATGGCTGAGAGGCGTCGTGGCTTAACCTCGCTGCTCAACGGTGAAGATCGACCCCAGGGAGATCCGATGGTCAGTGCTGCTCCGTGGATGAACGGGCGAGATCTAAACTGGAGCGTCGAGGGCCGATCTGACGGTGGACGAAGGATCTGAAAGAACTGGCTGCCGGCGAGCTTCGCCGGCCCTCTGCGTGTACGGTAGTCCTCGTCCGGTGCTCAGGAGATGCAAGAAAGCTTCGCCATGAAGCTCCGCACCCGATGCACTGCTCCGATGGAGGCGAGGAGCTCCAGAGAGCTCCGGTGACGTGATCGAACTGGAGCTGCTGTGCCCAGAAGTTCCGACCTCCAGATGAGGTCGAATAGCCCTGAAACCTGCACAGGAAAGAAGCTGGGTCGAGGGCAAAGTGCCTCGACCCGTCAGAGCGGGCGGAAGGTGACTGGTGTGGCGAGACGGAGGCTCTCCGACGAGCGGCGGAGGGGTGAGAGCCGATATCCTGCTCCGAGGTGAGACAAGGGGAGTGAAGGGGCGGAGAAGGTGGATAGGAGTCAGGCGAAGGTGGTGGTGGTGTCGGATGGTCGAATGCGTGGACGGAGATGGCTGGCGGAGCTAAGCTACTGGAAATCGAAAAATCCTATTCTACGCTATTCTACGGGCTAAATGAACTACCTGATGGATGCATTCGACTAGGCTGGAGCTGATGAAGCTCCCGGTCATTGCCTGCAAGGGGCCGTCGAGTTCCCCGAGGCTGAGCGCGCTCAGGTGGCGGAGCTGCGGCGGGTGTAACGCCGGATCAGTGACTCCCGGCTGCCCGGGCCTCGCTGCAACTCCAAAGGCCACGGCTGTCACTCAGGGACGCTGGAGGAGCTCACAGGCGCCGAGGGGAAGATCAAAGATGAAAGAATTAGGTCGCCGGAGACGACTTTATATATGGAGGAGGATCCGAGAAGACAGGGGTCGGGCGAGATGCGCGGAGCTTGGATCCTCTAAACCTACCCCGGGCGAGGGTCCTGGATGATCAGAGAGTAATCGGAGCCCAGGGTTTAGGGTGTTGGTGGTCGGATCGAGCGGGAGGAAAATCGAGAAATCGGGTCGGCCACTCTGGATCCGGCTCTGGTGGTCCTGGGGGGAGAGTTGACCGGGGGTCAACAATCCCCCGTGGATCAATCAGAGCCCGCCAAACTTGTAAATTTTGATTTATTTATTTGAGTTAGAAAATGATCGAATTAGCAAAAACTTAAAACATAAAATATTTTTATTTTATTTTTTTCTATTTTTTGTGATTTTTAATTAATTTTTGGAAATAAAAATAAGGTATTTACATTATATAGCTATGTATAGGTATATATACAATATGTAGACTTTTGATTTTTGATTTTTAATTATTATTTTTGTACAATTTTATTCCTATTTTATATTTTATTTATTTATAGTATAAAATGAGGAATAAAAGGATGTTTTTATTTGATTTTTATTATTTATGTACATAGGTAAAATAAATAGATATGTACATCTATATACATGGTATATGTACACTGTATTTTTGTATTTTTAATTTTGTTGTTTTTATTTGATTTTTGTTTTGATTCTTTTTATTTTATTTATTTACAATATAGACTATTTACAAAAATTATAAAAATTACTTTTATATATTTACAAAGCTAAATAAATATATAGGTGTGGTTTATGTACATGATGAAAGGGGGTATTTTTGATCTTTTTGATTTTTAACTTTTTATTTTGTTTTTATATTTTTATAAATATATACAAGTATTTACAAGCATATTTTTGGGTGAGGAAAATATAGTTTTATTTATTCACACAAATATTTACACATGAGCCCCTATCTCCCTCTACTTTGGCTTTTATGCTGTCAGGCCCATGCTGAGCCCTCCCTTGGGTTAGGTTGCTCAATATTTATTCTAAATATTTCCCTCTTTTTCTTTTTAATCTTTATTCTTTTATTTTTGCACAAAAACATGCTAATTATAGATTTTTACACAATGCATGCTTTTGGTAATTACTCCTATTTACATATATCTACATGCATTTGCAAAGGTTTTTGTAGCTAAAATATAAGAATAAAGAGTGATGAATGGGTATTCATCACCCTCCTATACTTAACTTTGCTAGTCCCTTAGCAAACACTTATTTGAAAAAGAAGTGAAAAAGAAAGAAAGAAAAAGAAAAAGAGGATGTACAAGGATCAAGGTTAATTATTAAACTTGCCTTCATTAAATTGGGGTATGGAGCTTGATCAGATCTTTGGATTATTAATGTGTCGGAACCTTATTTAGACTTAAGCCTAAAACCTAACAGCCTCTAAGTTCCACTAATCTATAACCAAGACTCCTCAATGTTCCAGGTCAGAACAAGTCATCAATCACAAACCCTGAAGACCATGAATTTTTTCTTGTCCTGTGAATGTGAAGTCTAAGCTCTCCACCTCAGAAATGGCAACTTGACAACCCTCCCCAACAAGGTAACTCTATGACCTCAATCTGGCCACTCTTTCCTCGAGGAGCGGGGTATTCCCTTCTAAGTTCAAGTTCAACCGGCTCAAGAAGAGGGGGAAGAAGAGAATGGGTCAAGGCCAGTGTAGCCAAGTACCCTTGGGAGCTTGACCTGTGTAGCCAAGTCTCCCTGCTGCAAGCTACAACAGGTGGATCATGAAACCAAGCTTTGCTTATTGCACTCTATATATATACTCCGGTGGGATTATCATTTTCTCTCAGACCCACCACTTTTTTGGAGTTCTTTTCTTTTTGCACATTTTTTTTCAAGTGCATCTGTACAACATATACATGTGCAGCATATATACAAAGAGTTTTTCCTCTTGAGCCAGTAGACTATCCCTCTTTTGAAGCTTTATTGCAACCCACAACTCCCGTCGTTAGACCTCATGGCAACCAGACCAAGTTGAGACGCACTTCCTTCACTATAAGAAGAAGAGAGGTTCCGCCTAGAAGTACTACCCTCATATGCTACCCCAAGTCAAGGAAGACTGCCTCCTCACCACCTCATCCGTAGAGAGCTCGGTGCATAGTGCGGTTGTCCAAGTAAAGCCATAATCTATATGAGTCATGTGTTGTTGTTAAGTGCTCTACTTAGGCTCATTGAGATGACATGTGATCATAGCCTAGTGGACTCAAAGAATTAAGTCACCATGGACCTGAAAAGCCTTAAACCTAAGCCCTATAAGGTTCCTCTTAGAAATTAGGTGGATTAAGATCTTAATCAAGCTCCATTTCTCAATTTAATTCCAGGCTAGTTTAAATGTCAACTATCATCCAGAAAAACTATATACATATGTACAAAAATATGCTTATTTACACAAATTTTACAATCATGCAAAATTTTTGAAAAATGTTTTGAAACCATGAATGGATGATGCATGAAGTGCAAGTTTTGCAAAAAGATATTTACACACATTTACACAAGATTTTTGCAAACTTTTGATTTTCAAAACATTTTGGAAAAATTTTGTACTATATACATAATTTTGATACAAAAATATTTACATAAGCTTTACACAAAAGATTTTTGAAATCATTTTTACAAAAATAATTTGTACACTAGCTATGTATGTGCAAATAAAAGAAGATTATGTACATGAAAATTTTTTAATTTTTGTGGTTTTTAGCCATTTTATTTATTAACACACTCACACAAAGTACGAGTTATGGCTAAAGTATATATGAAATATATACACACCCCCCCTATACTTAGCTCGAACGATTTCCTCAGAGTCAAGAGCGATGGAGAAGACATAACTCGTGCTAGGTATAGGAAAGTGAAAAGGAAAGCTATACAAAAAGGAAATGAAAAGTCAAGAGGGACCCAGGTCTCCCCCCTATACTTAGGATCAAATAATCCTAAGTATAGCAGGCTGTATACTAAGGGAAAACCTGAGTGGAGAATGTACAGGGTCTACCCCCCCTATACTTAGGGTGAAATATCCCTAAGTATAGGCAACAAAAACAGGGGTAGCAAGACACGAAGAAAACCACGAATATCTACAAGAAGGAGGAGACATCACTCCCCCTATACTTAAGGTGAAGAACCTTAAGTATAGGCAACGACAGAAGTGATGGAACAGAATAAAGAACAACCCGGTGTTTCCACCCCCTATACTTAGGATGAGCAATATCCTAAGTATAGCAAAGATAATCCTAAACGAGACCTGGGGTGAAAACAAGAACGGAATAAAGAAGGATCAACATAAGACGAAACACGTATATACAAAAGAGTACAATGTTGAGGTGCCTCTCAACAAGCGCTAGATTTTACGCCTCTAGCTAGGCGCAAAGGCTAGGACAATGCAGTATCAAGGTTCAGGACGGCATCGGTAAGTCGAATGCCGTATTGTCGCCGCAGTCTCGGTATGAGAACAACGACGAACTCAACAGTGTAAAGTAAGACACCCATGTATACAATCAGGCGGGTGTCTGCTACCGGCCAATGATATGAGAATAAGTGATCGGGATCCGGTAGCACAAAAGAAATTATCGGCTCTGGTTCAGACTGGAGTGAGAGTATAGAGCCGAAGAAATCAAACGTGGAGAAGGATGGATCAGTAATAGAATCCTCCACGTCAATCAGTGTCTCAAGCAGGTGTGGACAATCAAGATCAGGAGACTCTCTAAACAAACTGATATCCGATGCATGAGATAGAATCATATCAGGCAAATCATCGAACATCTCCAGAATGGGCTCATCCTCGTGAGGGTCGTCGAGGTGAGAAGACTCAGAATCAGAAAGATCTAAAGACTCGGTTCCGTGTTCCGCCAGATCGGAAACACTCTCAGTAGGTGAAACCGAGTGCTCATCAAGTGCGGCATCCTCCCGCAGATAACCCTCGGGGAGAGATGCAGGATCAGAAGTGACAAGAAGAAGATCAGGATCTAGATTGGCGTTCGCACTGCTATCAAGTATCCACTCAGTGCACCAGGCCGCATCATCATCAAAAGTGTAGGTCTCGGCAATCTGGAAGCAGGAGAAGGTACTAGTCAACACCGCGGAAGCTGGCAAAGTGTTTGCAGCTGATCCTCGCTCTGCGGCTGTGTTGGCTGCCAACTGGTCCTCAGGAAATGTATCTATCTCAATAAAGTGGAGGACAAAAGGCTCGAAGACGGGACTCTCTATATCTGTGCTCTCAAAGTGTTGTCCGTCCTCGAGCTGTGGCTGCTGGGCTGAGTCCTGGTGACTGTCTGCATCCGAGAAGTGTCTCTGCAGGAAGAAAACTGACTCCTCCGGGACTGGAAACTGAAGTGTATGAATCAATGGCTGCAAAAGATGGGGCTCCTCCGGCTCCTGGAGTATCAGAAGATCTGATATCCAAGACTCGTCAACTGAGAACTCTGGGACTGACTCGAATTCCAGCTGGGAAACCAACGGGAAATCAAGCAGAATCTGGGCTCGAACCTCAGCTAAGGAAGTCATCTCCTCTGTCCGTGGTGCTGTCAGCTCCATGTCCTCGGGCTGGTGTGTAGAAACTGTCTCATCATGCAAAGTGACACACCACACTAGTACTGCATCGTCCGCATGTGTTGTCCCGACCATGGTATCTCGCGAAGAAGATCTCTGTGAAAGTAACCTCGAGATGGTATCCAGGAAGTGAATGTCGGAACTGCGGTGTGAACCGCCACATGTGGTAATCACCAGTGCAAGCTGCTCTGCGGTCATCCCCCGCATGGAGATCTCAATCAAATCTGTCAGTGGAAGTCCATGGTCTGGAAATCTCCTCAAGAGGTCAAGAAACCTCGGCCATGCCTCGTACAATGGCTCCTGGGGATCAACTGAAAAGTCCATGATCGAAGACCGCATGAAATCTGCTCTACGTGGGGGAAAGTATCTCTGTAGAATTTCTCGGCGTAGCTCTCCCCACGTCTCGAATGTCTTCGCCAATCGTCGGTGCCACCTCATGGCTCTATCGTGAAGCGTGAATGGGAAGGTCCTGCTCATCAGCTCCTCTGCAGTGACGTCTGAATATCTCTGTGCTCTGCAAAACTCCTCGAAAGCTGACAGGTGAAGATAAGGCTCCTCGTGCGCCTCTCCTGAAAATGTCGGCAGTCGCTGAATGTAGTCCAAATCCAAGACGAATGGACGTAGTGTAGAAGCTGACTGAGCTCCATGTGCTATCTGCTCCTCCATCCTTCTGGAATAGAATATGTCTGTTGATCTCCACTGCTCTCTCTGGTCACCAAAGGAGTGCGCTCTCAACTCAGCATCAGCATCGTCCGGGTCTCGCATCTGCTCTATCGGGTATCCTCGGACGTCTCGCACAGCATGCCCAGAGTGATGAGATGAAAGGGAGGGAGCGGGAGGTTGGTCGGAGATCCGACCTCCCTAGAAGGTGGACTGGAGTGATGGTCAGAAGACGGAGAAGAAGCCGTAAGAGTCGGCTCGTAGTGAGGGGAATCCATCATCCAGGGATAAAGAAGAAGAAGAAACGAAGGGAGGTGAGGGAGGTGATAAAGGATCGAAGGGATCTGGCAATCAAACAAGATGAACAAGCAAACCCCCAATTCACCTACGCACACAAAGCTGAAGACCGAAGGGATCGGTCAATTATCTTGTCAATTTTATTTTAGGTGATCATCCAGTCTATCAGAGCGATTACGTGAGGTCAATAGGTATCCAAATCTCTCTCGACCGACTGTCCCGTACTGAAAGCCGGTAATCAGTCAAGAAAAGATCGGAGGCTCTATCCTAATGTGCGGATCACTCTCTCGCTCATCCAAACCAGACAAGGAGGGGGTTACTCTCCCCAAGACAGATTTTCAATGAAGTGTCTTTTAGGTCAAGTATGATTAGCAGTCCCGATTTTATTGTTTTTGTTTTTAATATTTTTCAAATAAAAACAAACGTCCTAACGAATTTTTCGGTTCTCCTGATTATTAAGTCCAAAACAGGGGGGAGAAGACGAAAAAGCCGATGCGCGATAAATCAATGATGCATGCTGAGTAAGAAATGCGTACCTTGCCTCCAGTACTCTACATGCAATATCATCCGCGCATAAAAGTAAAGACAGAAAGGAAACTACCTATATGATGCAACGGGAAAGCCGAGTCCTAAACGAGCAATTTCTAGCGAAGAACCGTCTAACCGGTCACCGACCTCCAAGCCAAAGAGTCCGGTCTTGGCCCGTCCCTCCTCTGTCCGACAAATCGGGGGTAGGAGTAAGCGCTTTACAGGATGGGCTGCGGCACGTAGGCTACGAAGGTAAATGAATCGGTTATTTTTATTAATGATTTTTAAGTAGGTCCAATTATCGATCTATGGGAACAGATAAGCAGTTAGGTGTATGGATCCTACTAATTACGGCACAATTACCAGAAATTCCTAAGTCTAGGGGCTCGAGCAAAAATCGCGTAAACACCGGAAAAGGCAGAAATAAAATAAAATAAAACCGCGAAAAACCGCTAAGGTCCTAAGGGTCCCCCGAGCACACCGGTGCTCGGCGAAACAGACCCGCTAAGCAATCCACAAGTGTCCAAGAGTGTCCTGTATTATTACAATAATAATGAAATGAAAATAAAAATCTACTCTAATCCTCACCCACTCAACTCTCTCTCACTCTCTCCTGCGGCTCCGTACAGAAGGGAGCCGCCTCCGAATCCCGCGGTTGCGCCGGCTTCTCGAGAGTAGCCGCCTCGGTCCTCGGGCCCTCGCAAGAGAAAACAGAGTGGTCAGAACCAATAATCAAATAATAATAAAGGAAAAAGAAATGAAAATGAAAATAAAAGGGTATATATGCAAAAATGTAAAATAAAATAAACACACAAAAGAAAACAAAAAAATAAAAGAAAAAGAAAATAAAGCAAAATAAAGTGAAAATAAAATATAGACAAAAAGCCGCGAAGAGCCGCGAGCTCTGGAAGAGCCGCGAAAAGCCGCGGAAAAATCAAAAATGAAAAATAAAAAAAAGAACTACTAAGCCGTGCTCCCCGGCAACGGCGCCATTCTGATAACACGAAAATCCCGAGAGACTAAGGTAAAGGTATCTGAGACGGTCGTTGCGACCACAATCACTCGGATGTGTGTATCAAGAAAAATCGAACCACTAAATAAATCATAAATCAATTAAGCACGAAGAAGCGGTCATGCTATGTGTTTAACCTGGTATAGTACCCAGGGTCGAACTCAAGGAGCACGGATTGGCCGAAGGCCTACGAAGTAGTAAAAATAAATAAAATAAAAGACAAAATATTTTTTTAGTGGTTTCTAATGATTTTTATAATTTTTTTTGGATTTTTAATATATAAAGAAAATAAGGAAAACACAAATAAGCAAACTTCAACAATTTATTTAATGCATCAAAATGCAACCAAAAATCAAAACAAAAATATTTTTATGTGTTTTATATTTTTTTATGTTTTTGGTGAATTTTTGATAATTTTCTGACGTTTATTTTATTTTCTAAAAATCAAACAGTAGCAAAAATAAGAGGTACTGTCCAGCCGAGCCAAGAAACCCTAGATAAAATACCTAAGGGCCTCAAAATGGCCTGGAGGTAATTTTCCTGTAAAATAGATAAAATAAGGAAAATTTAGGTACCAAATTTATTGTTTTTGGTTTTTTAATGTATTTACTAGAATTTTTATGGGTTTTTTAGTGTTTTTAAGTTTTTAAGGTTTTTAAGCAATGAAAAATAGCCAAAATTGGCTAGAAAATCAAAGAACACAAACTAAACAGTAGCTAATTTTTAGGGAATTTTTAGGGGAATTTTTATATTTTTTTGTGATTTTTCAAACTAGACAGTAACAAAAACTAAGGTTTTTGAATTTTTAAAAATAGCAAATAAAATCAGAAATGTCCTCAAAAATCCTTGAAAATCCTACACCATGGCAGGAGCCATGTGTCAAATTCTCATTGGATTTGGAGGTGATTTGATATTTTATTCAAAAATAACAAAAGGGTACTGTGCACAGGGACTGAAATGCAAATACCCAAAGTTCTGGGGGTCCAGGTGGAACAAGCTTGGAAAGCTTAGGGCTAGAAATGCAAATTACCCCCCTGGCCACGCACGATACACGTGACTCAGGCCTGGGGGGACCTAATTGCAATTCCTATTTCTATGAATGTAAAACTTAACAAGCCAAAAACACAGGGCCAAAAATGCAATTACACCAAAAATATCACGTGTCGATGCACGTGTCCACCACTAGCAGGGGTATAAATGCAAATAACATAAAAGGGAAGGTCCACAGTGCAATTTTCACAAAAATAAAAGAACTATATTAAGTATTTACAAGACTAGAAAGTAAATGCGTAAAGTAAAGGGGCCTAAGGACAATTTACCCCTTATTTATTATCCGAGGATCTAAATGCGCGACGCGTGGCAGATCGAACGGCTGTGACGGCGCGCCGCAAACCAAGGGAGCCCTCGGCACGATCCGATGGCTGAAATGCACCCACGTGGAAGATCCAACGGCTGTGGTGCGTTGTGAGGCTGCGAAGGACTCCTGGCTCGGATCGGATGGAGGTGGTGAAGCCACGTGCTCGATCGGATGGCTGAGAGGCGTCGTGGCTTAACCTCGCTGCTCAACGGTGAAGATCGACCCCAGGGAGATCCGATGGTCAGTGCTGCTCCGTGGATGAACGGGCGAGATCTAAACTGGAGCGTCGAGGCCGATCTGACGGTGGACGAAGGATCTGAAAGAACTGGCTGCCGGCGAGCTTCGCTGGCCCTCTGCGTGTACGGTAGTCCTCGTCCGGTGCTCAGGAGATGCAAGAAAGCTTCGCCATGAAGCTCCGCACCCGATGCACTGCTCCGATGGAGGCGAGGAGCTCCAAAGAGCTCCGGCGACGTGATCGAACTGGAGCTGCTGTGCCCAGAAGTTCCGACCTCCAGATGAGGTCGAACAGCCCTGAAACCTGCACAGGAAAGAAGCTGGGTCGAGGGCAAAGTGCCTCGACCCGTCAGAGCGGGCGGAAGGTGACTGGTGTGGCGAGACGGAGGCTCTCCGGCGAGCAGCGGAGGGGTGAGAGCCGATATCCTGCTCCGAGGCGAGACAGGGGGAGTGAAGGGGCGGAGAAGGTGGATAGGAGTCAGGCGAAGGTGGTGGTGGTGTCGGATGGTCGAGTGCGTGGACGGAGACGGCTGGCGGAGCTAAGCTACTGGAAATCGAAAAATCCTATTCTACGCTATTCTACGGGCTAAAGAAACTACCTGATGGATGCATTCGACTAGGTTGGAGCTGATGAAGCTCCCGGTCATTGCCTGCAAGGGGCCGTCGAGTTCCCCGAGGCTGAGCGCGCTCAGGTGGCGGAGCTGCGGCGGGTGTAACGCCGGATCACTGACTCCCGGCTGCCCGGGCCTCGCTGCAACTCCAAAGGCCACGGTTGTCACTCAGGGACGCTGGAGGAGCTCACAGGCGCCGAGGGGAAGATCAAAGATGAAAGAATTAGGTCGTCGGAGACGACTTTATATATGGAGGAGGATCCGAGAAGATAGGGGTCGGACGAGATGCGCGGAGCTTGGATCCTCTAAACCTACCCCAGGCGAGGGTCCTGGATGATCAGAGAGTAATCGGAGCCCGGGGTTTAGGGTGTTGGCGGTCGGATCGAGCGGGAGGAAAATCGAGAAATCGGGTCGGCCACTCTGGATCCGGCTCTGGTGGTCCTGGGGGGAGAGTTGACCGGGGGTCAACAATCCCCCGTGAACCAATCAGAGCCCGCCAAACTTGTAAATTTTGATTTATTTATTTGAGATAGAAAATGATCGAATTAGCAAAAACTTAAAACATAAAATATTTTTATTTTATTTTTTTCTATTTTTTTGTGATTTTTAATTAATTTTTGGAAATAAAAATAAGGTATTTACATTATATAGCTATGTATAGGTATATATACAATATGTAGACTTTTGATTTTTGATTTTTAATTATTTTTTTGTACAATTTTATTCCTATTTTATATTTTATTTATTTATAGTATAAAATGAGGAATAAAAGGATGTTTTTATTTGATTTTTATTATTTATGTACATAGGTAAAATAAATAGATATGTACATCTATATACATGGTATATGTACAATGTATTTTTGTATTTTTAATTTTGTTATTTTTATTTGATTTTTGTTTTGATTCTTTTTATTTTATTTATTTACAATATAGACTATTTATAAAAATTATAAAAATTACTTTTATGTATTTACAAAGCTAAATAAATATATAGGTGTGGTTTATGTACATAATGAAAGGGGGTATTTTTGATCTTTTTGATTTTTAACTTTTTATTTTGTTTTTATATTTTTATAAATATATACAAGTATTTACAAGCATATTTTTGGGTGAGGAAAATATAGTTTTATTTATTCACACAAATATTTACACATGAGCCCCTATCTCCCTCTACTTTGGCTTTTATGCGGTCAGGCCCATGCTGAGCCCTCCCTTGGGTTAGGTTGCTCAATATTTATTCTAAATATTTCCCTCTTTTTCTTTTTAATCTTTATTCTTTTATTTTTGCACAAAAACATGCTAATTATAGATTTTTACACAATGCATGCTTTTGGTAATTACTCCTATTTACATATACCTACATGCATTTGCGAAGGTTTTTGTAGCTAAAATATAAGAATAAAGAGTGATGAATGGGTATTCTTCAGTAATTTGGTCCAAAATTTCCCCAAGTAAACGGACGTCTCCTTCTCCCGTTGGAAAAGGATCACATTGCGACCAAAACAATACATTAGGTACCGTATTGTTACTTTTTAAAGTTTAGGGACTACATTGAAATCAAGTGTATAGTTCAGGGACTTTTGTGTAACTTACTCTTTTTTTAAATACTTCAATACATTAATTACAATATGACCTTTTTATTTATTGGTTAATAATATTATCCTATATAAAAGTATCGCTACAACAAAATTAGCAGGATGCCTGTAGATAATTTGATATTTGTTATTATATCTTCTGTTGATAAAAGTATAATAACAGATATTATTAATTACTTTATTTGTATAAATGTACAACTAATATCATATTTGCTCATATATTCCTAGCAACAAATAACATGATGATTATCCATTTACTGTTATCACTAATCGTTAATAAATTGCTAAATGATTAATACAAATTTTAATAAATAAATTAATGGATAAAATATTATAAGAATCTTTAATGATGAATATGACATCCATTACTAACTATAAAACATCTGATTTTGTAATGAATAATACTCATTGTTGTATATTTAACAGTAGAAGATTTAACAATAAATATTCAAATAATTTATCATAGGCCAATCTTTTTGTAGTATTTACCAACATCAATTAAAATGTGATTTTACTAGTATAATTTATGTTCAACTTATAGTAAAAGAAATCCATTGCCACAATATCTTCTAAGAACGGAAACTCCTTTGTCAAGAACTAGACATTACTAGCCAGAACAAATTTATTTTGTAGTGCAACAAAAAGATCACGGTGCATTGGACTCCACTCCGCTATCCCAATGGAGATGGAAGTACATCAAGCTCCTTAGCTAGGAGCTCGCAGCTAGATGACCACTTCCTCTCTTCCTCTCTCCAGGAATACATTGTCTTCTCCATGTAGATAACATCGTTGGCTAACAATGGAGTAGTGGCGCAATAATGAGGGTTTCCCTGCCATGTGCGGCTACAATGGAGATGGAAGCTTGACCACGCTGAGCTATGGCTGTGTAACATTCTCGATTCTCTGCTATCAGATTCTCCTATGTAGTATCTTGTGGATCAAGCATAGAACCCATGCCATCAGTAGAAACAATGTGTTCATTATATACATGGGGTGTGCTGGATGATTGGAAAGGCGCAAGAGTAGAGGGGCGAGCAGAGGACCTGCGAATGTAAAAATGAGGTAGAACCTGGGTCATGGTAGACGACGGTAGAGGAGGAGGAGGTGTCGGAGGAGGTGTCGGAGGAGATGGAGATATCGGAGGTGACTGAGACTCATGATGAGGACTTGTTGGTGGAGATATCAGAGGTGGAGGAGCGAAGATATCCTCACCATTGTCAGCATTAGACAACATGTCACCTGTAGGAGAAAGAGACATAATAGACTCAAAAAATGTGACATCTGCACTCACACAATATTTTCTTCCAACAATATCAAAACATCGGTAACCTTTTTGGGTACGAGAATAGCCGATTAACACACATTTGACAACTCTCGAAGAGAGCTTGTCACGACTAGGAGTAAAATTGTGGACAAAAGTCGCATATCCAAAGACTCTGGGAGTAAGAGAGAATAAGTTCTTCTCAGGGAAATGCAATCAAGAGAGGAACTTTTTCTCCAGGCATAGTGGACGGCACACGGTTCACCAAGTAACATGCAGTAAGAACCGTATCACCTCAGAAAGAATGAGGAGCTCGACTCTGAATCAAAAGAGTCATTGTGACATCCAAAAGTAGGAGGCGAGGCCAGAGTCCTGATGGATTCTCCTCCAAGGAAATGGTGGTAAGGCATCAATTTGGGGAACAACCCACATCCGACGAAAGGGACACGACGGGATGTGGAGCTAAAAGCTCCCATCTTGATGGGTTCCAATGTTGGGTGGAAGAGGGATAAGCCCAAGGCAGGTTCCTTGGATATGACTAGGGGCCAACTACAACTGTTTCTCCTCTCCGACCATCCTCCTTTTTAAAGGGGACACTGTTGGGTAGGGTGCGAAAGACACGTCGGTGCAGGGTAGGGGGCGAAGGTCGGTCGACGTGGAGGAAGGGTGCGAATGTTAGAGCAGCATTGGGGAGCGAGTCAAAGGTCGGTACGAAGGTCTGGATGATGTCGGGGAGGTGGGGCAGAGGTCGGTGCGGTCTGCGGTATGAATGGGAGGTGGGGGTGTTGGCCTGTTGGGGAGGTGGGTGGATGTCGGTGCTTGGTGAAGGGGAGGTGAGGAGGAGGGTGAAGGGAGAGAAGGGAAAGAGGGTATCCTTTTTAAATTTGATAAAAAAAAATAGCTTGCACAATTGTTAACAATCAAATGGATGAGAGTTATCCACAAGGTACGTGGTGTAAGAGTTAGTAAGTTTGTATGGTTGAGGTTATAATGACAAAATTTTTAAAGTTTGTGATATAAAGTTACCTTTAAAAGGAGTGTCACTCGGATGTCAACTAGCACAAGATAACATATATCTATAATTGTACAATTCATAATTAACAACATGGAAACACACTTGTTTGTTAATCAATACGAATCACAAAGTAAATAGATAATTCATTAATGAATTTACTAATGATTTTTTTTGTATATTTCGAAAGAATAACGCAGGATCGTCCATTTTGTCATTGAGATATACAGATATCATTTTCAACCTATGGATATCAAAAAAGATGGGGAAAAGAACAGAAAGAAAATAGAAGACCACTCTTTTAATGGTATATAACTTCCTAGACAAATGGTGGATTATAATTTAAATTAGAAAAGTTCAACTCAAATGAGACTTATCTATGCATGCACTTGCGAAGAAAGCATCTATACACGATGTAGATAGAAAAAGTACCATCAGATCTAGTACAATGAGTCCAAAGTTTTTTAAGTAAAACAACAAAGATCTATATGGCAAATTAAGCCACCAGATCGTAAAACATGTAAGAATTTGATTTCAAGTAAATAATCCGATTACCAAAGTCTAGGGGCGAAAATTAGTAAGAGAATGCTCGGACTTACAGGTATTGGAGTTGTGTAAGATTACCGAGAGATGTTGGTATTTCACCGGTCAAACCACTCGAAGATAGGTCTCTACAAAGCAAAGAAACCAAAGAAATTATATTAGTCCTAAATCTTCACAGCGAGAATCGCGTATAATTAATACTCACAGGGAAATAATCCTTGGGCTACTTGAATCACTGTAGCTACAATTTAAGCCAACCCAAATGAAGTCAACTGGAGCGCAAGGATCCCCCATCCAATTTCTTTTTAGCTTGTACTTTCTCTTGATCTCTGTTATGGCCGCAACTAGTTTTTTTATCAGAAGACCAACATCATTAGCAAGAAAAAATAAGGGCAAATATAGAGTTGCGTTTTACTTGTAAGAACAATAAAAAACAACAGTTTCAAATGCGAGAGGAAAGCAAAAGAATTAGATGGTGAGAAAACATACTATCGTCACCATACGTTTCCAGCTTTGAGAAATCCAACACCTTGTAAACCTCCATAGCATTGATGAGTGGTGGCAAGGACGATCCACCAACTTTCTGCAAAAGTTTGAAATCCATTTTGTCGTAGTTCTTGGGAATTTCAGAATAAGCTGTGGTGGTGGTGAGGAAGAGGGGCTTGATGTTTGGAGCCCATATCTCATTATTTATGTAGACATCGAATGCCCTGGACTGGCTGCTGTTGAGTCCCTGGATTTCTGCAAAGTGCATGGCTATAAAAAACAAGGGCTTTGCTATTCTCGTGTCCACCGGCACGTCCCAATTAAATCCCAACGACGATCCCTCTTTGGGAGTGGAGGCCGTCTGCATCACCGGTGATGGCGGTTGAAAGCCCCTTGTTGCATTGACCTCTGCGGCAGCAGTGATCGTTGCCCACTCAACGTTTGTGCTGGGAGGATTCCATACACGATCGTATCTATCATATGGGTACCTTGTTCACGTCAAAGAAATAATCCAACATCAATAAGATGTTTAGCATTCTAACATGACTGGTCCATTTACTGAATAATTACTGTCATGATCAATGCGAACCTTTGTTAAAAAACTTGTTTACCTGTAAACATAGGTGCCGCCGAAGTTCTGCTTGTCATATAGCCTGAACGCGTGCGATGAGTTGAGCGTCGGGAAGAAGTCGTCGGATAGGGGTCTGACTTCAATAGCCGATATAAAGGGCGTCCCATCTCCTGTATTAACTAGACATAGAGACATTGTATCTGATGCAGCAACGACCATTATCTCACTCATAATGTATTGTGATACCGCAGAAAAAGAGTTTGAAATCCAGAAGTTAACTCCCAGATATAGATCGAACTGTGGCAACTTATTTAGTCCATCATAGTTCCCATACAAGAACAAAGCTCTCACTAGATATTTGCCACCTCTTTGAACAGGCTTCAAGGTATAGCAATTTCTGGTTCCCTCGGGGAAACTCCTCAGGTCGTGAGAGTTCTGAGGATTGCCTGGATCATGATACTGCGAAGACAAATTATGGATCTCGCCTGTCTCGATGTATTGAAAGTCCGAAGTATATGTTAATCCTACTTTATCTTCCGCGTAAGAATAATTCTCGGGCTTGCCGCAATCGATGTTAAGGAAGCCTGTTCAGTTAATTACGTACGTCAGATTGCGGCGACAACAAGAAGCTTCTAAACTGGGAATAGTTGATGAACTGCTGAGTAGAGATTGCCGGTATACGCGACGCAGGAAGATATTTACTTACCAGAAGATGATTGCGCGTGGACAACAGTTGCAAAAGCTAATAATAGAAAACATATAGACAGTAGAAGAAGACTGTTCGCATCCATTGCATGCGTCCAAATTGTGAAGAGGAGAGAACGTTGGAAGAATGGTAAGTAAACTGAATACCATAGGTTGAAGAGGATGAGGAGGAGAAAACAAATCAATTAACATGTACTATGATGTGATGAACGTGCCATCTTATAATATTATCTGGCATAATACTTGCATCGGTTGGTCCAGAACGTGGGCGCATGTCATTATATATGCAATTGATATCTTATTCACGAAAGCTGTACGTTATATTTAATTTTGATTTCGCGGACAATGCAAATATCGGATCTCATGGATGTGGGTTAGCGTCCCTTCATCTCCAGATAGCAGTGGTTATAAGAGACAACTGATAAAATCATAAAATTCTCGCTAAATATTTAAGGTCACTGGATCAACGTAATAAGCTAAGGTTAAATTTGTATATAATTTTCCATTAATGCGACCGAAACTTCTGATCTGAGCAAAACAAACAGGCCCTAATTAGTGCACCACTATTTTCCATCTTAATTAACTACATGTATATGATTCACGTTCAACCCAGATTGATGTAGAGCTTCTTAAGATGGTCCAGAAAATTATGCATAACAATGTTATGGTTATTAGGTCTATGGATGTTGTGTTCCGAAGAATTGGATTTGTCATCCAAAAGGGATTGGCGGCGCAGCCTGTGGCTCGTCTCCCAACAGTTTCTTTGTAATATATCTTTTTTATATAGATTGCTGGAAAACCCAGATTCTTAAACACCCAAACTCTCATAAGGTACCAGATTAAGAGTTATGTATCAACTCTTGATCACAGAAGCCTCACAAGTCACAAGGCCAATTCTTTGAAATTGAAGATCGACACAACGTGGGATGGATCATAGTTTTACATGGGGGCTTGCTAGCTCGTTTGTCATTAGAATTGTATCTGATCGAACCTCTCTTGACTTTACTCTGCTTCGGTGCGGCAGAATAGGTTGGAGTCTAGGTAAGGGCCCTTTCTAATGAGTTCAGCATTGACCATCGAGTTGCCACTCCATATCACCCTCAGATCAATGGTCTTGCAGAAGTATCGAACAGGGAGATCAAGACTATATTGCAGAAGGTCATCCGTCCAGACTAAAAGGATTGGTCACAGCTTTTGGACTCGATCTTGTGGGCCTATCGGACCTCCCTCAAGACACCTTTAGGTACGTCTCCCTTTCTTCTCATTTATGGCAAGCCATACTACTTGTCTGTGGAAATCAAGCACAAGTCACTATGGGCAGTCACTTAGTTGTTATTGGATCCCAAGAGTATAGGAGATCAGAGGAAAGCAGAGTTGGTAGCCTTGGAGGAGTTGAGAGATACAACCTTTTCAAGTAGCCTACAATACAAGGAGAGAGCTAAGATATGGTATGATTCTCATATCAACCATAAATAGTTTGAGCCAAATCAGTGAGTATGGCTATTTGATGCTAGGTTGAGATTATTTTCAGGGAAGTTACAAAGCAAATGGAATGATCCATACTTGGTCAAAAAAGTGCATGACAACGGAAGCATCAACATATCTGAGTTGTCATCTGATTCCACCTTTCGGGTTAACAGTCTGCACCTGAAGCCGTATCTTGATCATGATTCGATGATCGTTGATGTTGCCCCTATTCATTTTGCATGAGATGTGGTCTTTTGCTCACATCATTTGCATCTCATGCCTGATTATCACTTCTCTTCCGCAACTGTATAGATCCAGTTGTCCATATCACACATTCTTTTTGTCTAATACCCCATCCTCATCTTATGATTACATTGTACTTAGGGTGCACCTTACCCTAAGTATGGAGGGTATCAGACATTTGATTATTCATTTGATTCTTTTTACCTCTGTTTTCCTGTATATACTTAGGGATATTTTACCCTAAGTATAGGGGAGGTAAACCATGTACATCATGTCCCTCGGTTTTCCCCTTATGTACAAACTTTTATACTTAGGATTACTTGATCCTAAATATAGGGGGAATCATCGATTTCTATTCATTATATTCATTTATTTCGTCGTTATAGTATAGCATTCTTTTCACTTCCCAATACTCAGCATGAGTTATGGCTTCCTTTCATTGCTCTTTGATCACTCTGAGGACATCGTTCAAGCTATATAGGGGGTATCATATATATTATATATATATATATACTTTAGCCATAGCTCGTACTTTATGTGAGTGCGTTAATAGATAATATGGCTAAAAATCACAAAAGTAAAATCATAAGACTTTTTAAAAAAAAATATTGTATATAAAAGTCCTTCTTATACATAAATGTTTATAAAAATTATTTTTGTGCAAATGTTTGTAAAAGT
>JAZKJV010003094.1:0-398837 GCA_037367405.1 Ottelia alismoides
TCTCAGTATGATCAACAAGGGAAGTCATGTCGATTGTGCTTTCCAGAAGGTCCTTATAAGAAAGAAACTCCTGGGTACCTATGAAATTAGTAAATAGATATGTCTCTCTAAACTCAACAAGAAAATTATAGTCCTCAGGATCTAGTGTACTAGCCCTCTCTCATCTGTTTATGCTAGAGGCGGTGATGGTCTATGATCGAATATCATCTCAATTTTCACCTTGTCACTACGAGAGTGAAAGATGATCTCTCCAGTACCGTAATCAACTACCTCTTCAGCCATTCAGAGGAATGGTCGACCTAGTATGATTGGGGTATGGAGTAACTATACAGGTGTGTCCATATCCATGACAACAAAATCAACAGGGAATCTCATTCCTTGCATCGTTATAATAACGTCCTCTAAAATGCCCCTCGACCTCTTGATCGATCTATTAACAAACTGAAGGATCATCCTAGTTGATCTTAGAGGTCCTAACCCAACCTCAGTGAGTAGAGAGGATGGCATGAGATTAATAGAGTAACTGCTATCGAGTGCGATCAAATTCTGGATCAAAGATGTAGCAACAGATGTGAGGTGCTCCCTTATCTTTCTTTTTGGATGGGAGGTTTCTCATGGTATGAACTGTGGTCATGGTTAAGATATGTTTCTCTATCTTCTTTCGTCTATTCTGCTTTGTTTGACACTTTTGAGTACACACTTCTTTCATTTCTTTTTTCATAGCAGGCATGTACTCCATGGCCTTAAAGAGTGGCATCTAAAAGATGTTCTGTAGGATCTCTACCAGTCCATGATTAGATAAGGTTGTTTTTGAGTTTTTTTATTTTATTCAATGTAGAAAGAAATGGGATAGAATCAGAAGAAACATTCAAATGCTCATTTTGATAATTCAAAAATAAAATCCTCATGTATATTTAGTTAACCATAATCAGTCTGTACAGTGTTATCCAAACATGGGTAGAAGAAAGAAAATAAAAAATAGGATGGGTTGTTGATGCTGGTGTAGAAGAAGAATCCACGACTGATGTGTTCTCCCTCTCTGTTGACTGTGAACTTCATCTTACTATAGAAGGTGAAGGTGGTGGTAGTGACGAGAAGATGGTGGAACTCCATGCTCGGATTCTGCTACACTAGATCTATGTATTGTTGGTGAAGAAGATGATGTGGAAGATGAAGCTCTCTCAGTGGATCGATCTCCCAATCCCAATGGATGTGAAGGCGGTAGCAATCTCCTACCGCTCTTGAGATGAATGGCATTAGATAAACATGTAAAATCAAGGGGCCATACATGTTTCGGGTGTGGATGGATCATGGACTATATGCTCCTTATGTCTGAAATTGTTGGGATTGGCTTCGACCTGTGTAGGAATCATTGTCTTTGTGATGGTCTGGTTGACGATCCTCTGAGTTAGATCATTCATGTTCTTCATCAACATTGCTAACCGATCGAGTGTAGGATTCGTCGAAGGTGCCTCGAGATGCTCAATGATAGGCTATTGTTGATACTAGTAATGCAGGGCTATTGGTATCCATACTGCTAGTAGTGAGGAGGAGGGTGTGAATATTGTCCATATGACGCAGACTGCTGCTGATGGTAAGACTAGGGAAAATATGCAGACTACATCCGCTGCTGGCCATGTCTCCGGGTGGAGACTAAAAGTGAGGCTGGAACTGCTGGTGCTGCTACTGCTGCTATCTACCTCCCTAAAACTGGTGGGCGGGTCTTTGACCCTGCTGGGAACCCAACTGGCCTTGCTCTGATGGACGAGGCTGGTTCCGCTCTTGTTCGAATCATATACCATTCACGTCCTAAGTGAGAGGTGGAGGTGGAGACTGTTGCTCAGGAATGTATGGAACCTCCTGCTAGTATGGTACTATCAAGTGAGGTTGTTGTTGGACCTGGTCAAGAGTCTGCATGTAGTAAACGTGTTGAACTGTGGACGGGTCCTCCGGTACTCCTCTGGGTGGAAGTGGAACAAGTCTGCTCCCGAGCAGATGTGTCAGCTACTGCACTCGCTCTCTATCATGCACTGATTGTACTCACAAGAAGCTCCAGATGCTTTGATATCTCATCCAACTTATCCAGGTTCTTTGTCCTCTGTTCGATCAGTTGGAGCTTCTCCAACTCCTTGGATCGTTTTTCAATTATATCCACTTGGATAGGCGATTGCCTATAAAGGTCATATCAGAACTGGTCCCACCTTATTCACTTCATTTGATGCCGTCATATTGACAGTTTTGTGGAGTACTGAAGGAGAAGGAACGTGATGCTTCTGGAATGCATGAGAAGAAGAAAGAGCTGCAGAGCTCTCTGTCATCTCCTCAAAAATCTGGTATAGGACATCCTCGTCCTTGTTGAAATTACGCCCCCCACAAGCAACATCTACCAGCTGATGAATCTCGTATTCATCATGCTAAAAACTCTCTGTTAAAACCTCTGTCTTAATTAATCCAATAAAATCACCTTTAATTCTTTGATTTTATCTTGTACAATATTGTGTATAATTAACCTATAATTATTTGTATTTAATTGCCCTTATTTTTCTGTATCAATTTTGTCACTCAAAAACCCCTAAAAATTAGGTAGATAGCTTGTCTATAAATCACTGACCCTTAAAAAGATAAAAAAATACAAAAAAATCTCAAAACCGCAACTTGGTGTTTTTATCCCCTTAAAAATACCCCCCAAAAATAGCTTTTGTACAGATGACCTCTTTTGGCTTTTTGACCAACATGAAAGTTGTAGATCTCGTCGAGACGAGCAACTTTCATGTTTTGACTTTTTCCAAATTCGGCTTCTAATTATTCCTTTTCTAATTTTCTTTGTTTTTATTTTTGAATTAATATGATTGGGCCACGTGGCGCCCTCTGGGCCGCCCACGTGGCCCGCTTCATCTCCCACCACCCGGCCCTCTCTTGGGCCGTTATATCACTCCATCATTGCCCTCATCCTCATCGTCCCTCACCGCTCCATCATCAACCGTCATATCTGATTCCAGATCTGATCTAAGCCGCTCCCTAACGCCTAAACGACAACCCTTCGATCTCATCTTTATCCAATGGTCCTACGCCTGCCACGTCTCCCTCCAATCTCTACCACTCAATCAACCCCTCATCCTACGCCTCCTGTGTAGCCACGACACCCCGTCTCCATAACCATCCGATCAACCCATCATCTAACGCCCCTCAACTTGCCACGTCCCCCGATTAACCCTCACCGTTAGATCGCCTCCCCGAGTCAATCCCTACCGCTCATAAACACCCCCCTTCCACCACACGATCAGATCCTAAGGATCTGATCGTGGCTTCCGCTCACGAACTCATCCCAGTCGTTGGATCAAAAGCCAACGGTCCAACCACCGTCTCCTACCTCCGAAGATTCTGCTCCCCAGGCGTTACAACCCTCGAGCATCCTCCGCCCCCTTCCTTTTCTGGCCAACACCTCCGGCCACCTCTCCCGCTCCTAACGGTCTCCTCACATAGCCAGGTCTTCCGCCACCCTCGCGTAACCCCCCTCCCTTCCTCGCCATCACTCCCACACCATTAAACCCTCGCTCCAAAACGTCCCTCCACCATTGAAACCGCCGCACACCTCCATCTATAAAACCCCTTCCTCCGCTACCGATCACATCGTCCACCATATAGGGACCTCCACCTAGCTTCCTCCGCCCCTCTGGTGACAGCGGAGGGGCGGAATTGTCGAGGCAACGACGGTGGTGGTCTGGTGTTGACCCACGGCCTATTCCGTCGTGTTCTGGTGGCTTCGCCATCGCCGAGCCCCCTGGATGATCGACCAGGTCGAGGCGAAGACCCCGAGCTCCTCGGAGCTCAGCCCAGATCAAGTTCCCTCCTCCAACTCCTTGCTCCGGTGAGGAGATCTTTGTCTTTGTTTTTCTTCAACTTCTCTGATTTACTACGCCTCCTACAGTCACCGTCCCCCTCCACTAAACACTCTACCACATCCTCCACACCTCCAGCACCCTCGCCGACCCCCTTCCCATTCTCCAGAACCCCGAACACCCCGATCACCTCCTTCGCCGCCTCGCCGGAGAAGGAGACCCCGGGCCCCCGCTTCCAGTCACCCCATGACCCTCAGCTCACTCACAACACCTTCACGTGCACGCTTCGGCTATTCCTCTGACCTTTGCAGGTTCAATGGCCGGAGTTTAGACCAGAGCATCTTCACGCTCTTCTCCTCCGATGATGCTTCTTCAACTCGCAGCTCCGATCAGCCTTGGAGCATCGCCGGAGTCTCATCGTCTTCGCGGCGTCCCCAGCTAACTTCTCCGACCATCAGGCGTGTCTGCGGCAGGCGGCGGAGCTCCATCGACCTCGCCGGAGCCCCGCCTACTCCGGTGGGTCGCGGAGGAAGAAGGTGCTACAGCCTCCGTCCGATCCTCCTGATCGGACGGTCGAGATAAAGACGCGTGGCAGCCCGAGCCTCCCCTCCAGACCAATAGGCTCGGGTCATCCGGGCTTCAATCCGAACCACAGACAGATGCCACGTGGACCCGAACCCGAGCCTCCTCCCGAGCCTAGCCCCTCACGTGCAGCGCATGTGAGGTATTGGGTAAATTGCAGAAAAGACCCGGAAGTTTTAAAGAATTGCATTTTGGTCCCCAGACACGTGCCTCACATGCGTGCCCGGGTAATTTATAGGGAGGCCCTCGAAGGTTTTCAAAATTACAAAAAGGCCCCTGCGCGCAAATGAAAAAATTGCACAAGGGCCCAGGCAGTTTTCTTTATTTGCATTTAGGTCCCTCTAGGGACCTAAATGCAATATTTATCCCTTTATTTTATTGCATTTTTATTATAATTATGCCCTTGCACTGTTTTTAACATATCTTGAGCATAGTAGGTCCAAATCGCATGATTTTAGTGTCGTTTTGATCCTTGTTTTGTCCTCTACATTTTAGCATGCTTACTTGTTCCATTTGACACTATTTTAATTTAAGTGATTTTTTATGTGAAAAATGGGACCATGCTCTACTTGTCTTGATTGATTTGATGACCGATTTTTAATGATGTGTTCAAATGGGCTCTGCTTTCGTTCTATATTACGTTGCTCTCATTTTATGGTATAATTGTAGGTATTTCTGACATTTATTCATCATGCATAGTTTCTTGCATTGTTTGCCCATGCATCATTTTAACTTGCATAAAAAACAAAATAAAAAATGCATGCATCATGGCATCGCCTTGTAAATTTCATAGTGCATCATAATTTGCATATGGACCTGAAACTGAAATTAATTGACATAATGCCTTCATGAATCGAAATTCAATACTCAGATTAGGCAGATTAGGTAGACTTGCCAAGCATAAATATTCCACAGCATTCAAAGTCTGTGGTTTTTGCTGAACAAAATTCGCCTCCTGTACTACAGCATAATTCCACACTATTATTGAGGCGAATTTTACGTTCATCAAATGGCGTCATTGCCAAGGATACGACTTTGCTTAATTTTTGGATTTTGATTTTTTTATTTATTTCAAAAATTTTCAGGTCCTCATTTCATGCATCATTTCTTTGCAGATTATTTGCTGATTTAATTTCTCTAAGTTTCTAACTTTTCTCTTTTGTGGCAGGGCTTACGAAAATTGGGGACGCCTGATCGTCATGGAGGCGCGAAGTTAGGAGCTTCAGCTGAAGAGGCCGCAAAAGAAACCGTGAAGAATTCTAAGATTTTTTTCAGTCAAATTTGCATTGCATGTTGTAAAAAAAATAGATAACTTGCATCTGCATATTTATTTTCAGTCTTGCATATTGTACAAAAAAAATCCCCCCTTCACACACACATACACCTACACTGCACATGCACATACACCTCCCACCCTCCCCCTGTATATTTCTTTCTCTCTCTCTTTCTCTCTATCTCTCTCTCACTGTGTGTATCTATTTTTCACGAACCCCCTTCCCCTCACCCTTGTATCATAGAAACACCCCCCTAACGCAGACCTTACTTAGGCTATTTGTAGCCTAAGTATAGGGGGGACCTGCCTGCTCTTCCATCCCTCGACCCGTCTTCTTGTACTTAGGCCAATTTTGGCCTAAGTATAGGGGGATCCTCCTCCTCAGTTCCGCTGTATCACCCTGTACTTGAACCGAGCCTTGGCTTCATGGCACTTGTGCTATGAGGACATAACAAATTTTAAGTATAGGGGGGTATACCGTATATTATATTACTTTAGCCTTAGCTCGTGTTTTTAAATCTTTTTAAATTTTATTTTTCGGGCTGGGTTCTGGTAAACCTGGGAACTGAGTAAAAACTTGTAAAAATTAAAAATTGAGGGATTAATTTTTGTAAATATTCCTGTATTAAAAAAAATTAAAAAATTAAAAAAATCTTTCTTGGAGGTTGACTCTGACTACTAGGTTTAGTAGGCATTTTCAGTGAGGGAACCTCGGTCTCCCTTAGCAGAGTGGGTGGTTTAGAGGACATCGCATACGGCCCCGTCCTCAAGTAACACGGGCCTCGGCCCGTACTTACACCCATACTGGCTGAAAGTGTATACTTTTATTTGAGCCTGGGCCAGTCATTGTTCTCCGGGGAATAAAAAAATTAAAATTAAAACCCATAAAAATTTGCAAAAGATAAAAATCACACAAAAATTCACTAACCCAAGGAGTTGGTGTATTCCTGACACATTCACACTCACGCAAGGCTTGAGGATTTTGAGGACACTGGATCTCTGGAATCTTGAGAGTCTGAGTTAACATGCCTTAGTCATTAGGGTTTTCATGACTTAAATATCCACACTCCTCTGGTTTGAAAGATTTGAGTGCTATATTGCACTCTTCATCTCTATCTTTAAGAAAATATGATCAGCACAATCACTTCCACAACTGCATGATTGATGAGCTGAGATGAGATATCACTTGAGGAACTAGGACCAGAGAAATGAGTTTAGACCCGATCTAATGATATTCGAGGATGGGATAAAGTTAATGAAGGCTTCAGAAAACCTGAGTGTCAGCAAAACCCTAGCCAGTATGTGAACAAGATTTATATGCTATCTCTTGGATATTTACCTAAAAGTGCCAGGGTGTGATGAAATTTAAAGGAACTTGTTGATCAGTGTGCGCCAATCTCTTGGTAAAAGCAGTGGAGCTAGCCAATAAAAGAAATGAAATGTCAAAGAAAAGCTCTAAATCCAAAGTCAAATTCCAAATGAGCTTCCACCAATGGCGAGCGCTCCCAAACATTTCAAAGTGTCCACTGGACCAAGCGCTAATTAGGACCAAGGAGTCGGGCTGACACCACAAAAAGGGCCCTGCATCGTAAGCGATACAAGTCTGGGTGTTGAAGGTATCTTAGATACTCAGAAAAGACACACCCCGGTGTATTCCCAGAAAAACAAGTGCAGACGACTCCAACTCTCTTGACGGACACATTGATCAACAAAATAATAATATACATGTGTTGAGTAAAAGGCACTCGAGAGGCCCCTTGTTCCAATGTGAGGGTGAGAAAATTAGACACAATCCCAGTACCTCCATCATCTGTCCGTCCATCAACTTTTCAAAGTCTGACAAACTAATGAGACGGTGGACTAAAGCAAGAACATACTTATTCCCTAGTATTGAGGATTAGGTCTAGAGGAAGATCTTTGGGACTGGAACTTTGGGTGATGCATCGACTCGGCTCTCATGAAATGCAGTACACTAAATGTCATATCCTTATATTATATGTACAAAAAGAGAGTCTGATAATCAGAGAAGTTGGATTCCTTCTGACTAAGGCTTGGAAAAACCCAGAATTTTAGGATCACTTAGGTCAAGGGTCTTCGAAAGATCAAGCCTTGAATTTTTCACGCGCACTGTCAGGAATTAATCCGACTCCTTCATTCTTTAGATGCTCGAGGACGAGCATGGTTTAAGTATAGGGGTATGATGAATCTCGTATTCATCATGCTAAAAACTTTCTATTAAAACCCCTGTCTTAATTAATCCAATAAAATCACCTTTAATTCTTTTGATTTTATCTTGTACTATATTGTGTATAATTAATCTATAATTATTTGAATTTAATTGCCCTTATTTTTCTGTATCTATTTTATCACTCAAAAACCCTAAAGATTAGGTAGATAACTTGTCTATAAATCACTGACCCTTAAAAAGATAAAAAATACAAAAAATCTCAAAACCGCAACTTGGTGTTTTTATCCCCTTAAAAATACCCCATAAAAATAGCTTTTGTACAGATGACCTCTTTTGGCTTTTTGACCAACATGAAAGTTGTAGATCTCGTCGAGGCGAGCAACTTTCATGTTTTGACTTTTTCCAAATTCGGCCTCTAACTATTTCTTTTCTAATTTTCTTTGTTTTTATTTTTGAATTAATCTAATTGGGCCACGTGGCGCCCTCTGGGCCGCCCATGTGGCCCGCTTCATCTCCCGCCACCCGGCCCTCTCCTGGGTCGTTAGATCACTCCATCATCGCCCTCATCCTCACCGTCCCTCACCGCTCCATCATCAACCGTCAGATCTGATTCCAGATCTGATCTAATCCGCTCCCTAACGCCTAAACGACAACCCTTTGATCTCATCTTCATCCAATGGTCCTCCACCTGCCACGTCTCCCTCCAATCTCTACCACTCAATCGACCCCTCATCCTACGCCTCCTGTGCAGCCACGACACCCCGTCTCCATAACCATCCGATCAACCCATCATCTAACGCCCCTCAACTTGCCACGTCCCTCGATTAACCCTCACCGTTAGATCACCTCCCCGAGTCAATCCCTACCGCTCATAAACACCCCCCCTCCACTACATGATCAGATCCTAAGGATCTGATCGTGGCCTTACGCTCGCGAACTCATCCCAGCCGTTGGATCAAAATCCAACGGTCCAACCACCGTCTCCTACCTCCGAAGCTTCTGCTCCCAGGCGTTACAACCCTCGAGCATCCTCCGGCCCCTTCCTTTTCTGGCCAACACCTCCGACCACCTCTCCCGCTCCTAACGGTCGCCTCACATAGCCAGGTCTTCCGCCACCCTCGCGTAACCCCCTCCCTTCCTCGCCATCACTCCCACACCATTAAACCCTCGCTCCAAAACGTCCCTCCACCACTGAAACCGTCGCACACCTCCATCTATAAAACCCCTTCCTCTGCTACCGATCACATCGTCCACCATTGTGGGACCTCCACCTAGCTTCCTCCGCCCCTCCGGTGACAGCGGAGGGGCAGAATTGTCGAGGCGACGACGGTGGTGGTCTGGTGTTGACCCACGGCCTATTTCGCCGTGTTCTGGTGGCTTCGCCACTGCCGAGCCCCCTGGATGATCGACCAGGTCGAGGCGAAGACCCCGAGCTCCTCGGAGCTCAGCCCAGATCAAGTTCCCTCCGCCAACTCCTCGCTCCGGTGAGGAGATCTTTGTCTTTGTTTTTTTTCAACTTCTCCGATTTACTACGCCTCCTACAGTCACCGTCCCCCTCCACTAAACACTCTACCACATCCGCCACACCTCCAGCACCCTCGCCGACCCCCTTCCTGTTCTCTAGAACCCCGAACATCTCGATTACCTCCTTCGCCGCCTCGCCGGAGAAGGAGACCCCGTGCCCCCGCTTCCAGTCACCCCACGGCCCTCAGCTCACTCACAACACCTTCACGTGCACGCTTCGGCTATTCCTCTGACCTTTGCAGGTTCAATGGCTGGAGTTTAGACGGAGCATCTTCACGCTCTTCTCCTCCGACGATGCTTCTTCAACTCGCAGCTCCGATCAGCCTTGGAGCATCGCCGGAGTCTCATCGTCTTCGTGGCGTCCCCAGCTAACTTCTCCGACCATCAAGCGTGTCTGCGGCAGGCGGCGGAGCTCCATCGACCTCGCCGGAGCCCCGCCTACTCCGGTGGGTCGCGGAGGAAGAAGGTGCTACAGCCTCCGTTCGATCCTCCTGATCGGACGGTCGAGATAAAGACGCGTGGCAGCCCGAGCCTCCCTCCAGACCAATAGGCTCGGGTCATCCGAGCTTCAATCCGAACCACAGACAGATGCCACGTGGACCCGAACTCGAGCCTCCTCCCGAGCCTAGCCCCTCACGTGCAGCGCACGTGAGGTGTTGGGTAAATTGTAGAAAAGACCCGGAAGTTTTAAAGAATTGCATTTTGGTCCCTAGGCATGTGCCTCACGTGCGTGCCCGGGTAATTTACAGGGAGGCCCTCGAAGGTTTTCAAAATTATAAAAAGTCCCCTGTGTGCAAATGAAAAAATTGCAGAAGGGCCCAGGCGGTTTTCTTTATTTGCATTTAGGTCCCTCCAGGGACCTAAATGCAATATTTATCCCTTTATTTTATTGCATTTTTATTACAATTATGCCCTTGCACTGTTTTTAACATAACTTGAGCATAGTAGGTCCAAATCGCATGATTTTAGTGTCGTTTTGATCCTTGTTTTGTCCTCTACATTTTAGCATGCTTACTTGTTCCATTTGACACTGTTTTAATTTAAGTGATTTTTTTATGTGAAAAATGGGACCATGCTCTACTTGTCTTGATTGATTTGATGACCGATTTTTAATGATGTGTTCAAATGGGCTCTACTTTCATTCTATATTACGTTGCTCTCATTTTAGGGTATAATTATAGGTATTTCTGACATTTTATTCATCATGCATAGTTTCTTGCATTGTTTGCCCATGCATCATTTTAACTTGCATAAAAACAAAATAAAAAATGCATGCATCATGGCATCTCCTTGTAAATTTCATAGTGCATCATAATTTGCATATGGACCTGAAACTGAAATTAATTGACATTATGCCTTCATGAATCGAAATTCAATACTCAGATTAGGCAGCCATGTCCCTGTGTTCGATGGTAGACTTGCCAAGCATAAATATTCCACAGCATTCAAAGTTTGTGGTTTTTGCTGAACCGAATTCGTTTCCTGTAATACAACATAATTTCACATTATTATAGAGGCGAATTTGACGTTCATCACCAGCTTCTGGTTTTCATGACTTAACCACCAAAGAAGTTTTGCACAAGGCTTGTCTTTGGAATATCGTGATGGGGCACTTCTTTTCTAAATCTTTGAAACTTTCCCACGCCTCAGGAATAGGCTCATGGGACATTTAGGTGAAGTTGGCTATCAGTGAGCGCATTTGTTTGAGGTGTCCAATTGGGTAGCATTCTTTTAGAAAAGCTAACCTCAACTCTTCCCATTTTGTGACAACTTTTCCTAAATGATTGACCCAATATTGGGTCTTATCCATCAAGCTGAAGGAAACACTGTCATCTTCACTACCTCTAATAGGATGTTAGGTTAATGGATCATGTTGCATATGCGATCGAATTGTTGGAGATGTACATAAGGTTCTTCATTGATATTTCTGTGGAATATGGGGACTAAAGGTAAGATAGTTGGCTTAAGCTCAAATGCCCATGAATCATAGGAATTTAAATCCATGTATTTTCCTCTCCTGCTCCTAGATTATAGGATTCTCTAAGTGAGATCTCAGCTAATGGCTCTACAGGCTCATCTCACCCATTCCCACTTCCTACATGGTTTCTATCCTCCTCTCTCCTATCTTGCCTCAGCTCGAGAATCATATCTCTTAATCCAGCTTAAAAGTCAACATGTTCGGTCAATTGAGCCTGAATGGCTTGAATGGAGGTTAACATGGTATTGTTGATCTCGATCTGCTCAGCCATAGAACCCTTTCCTTTAGATGGCATTGACGAGTCTGAAAATACCATATTTAATTTGTGTGAATTATCATTTAAATGTGTCGTTTCATTGCAGGCGAGAATTCGGAATCATTCAAGAGATAACCACAATTAATTAATCAATTTTTGATCGACATGGTTTTATGTTTATTTTACTTGGGCAAGTCCCAAGGTCAAACTCAAGGAGGCAAAGGAACAACCTAGAATTATATCTATCAAATTTCATGCGCGATTTTTGAGGCAAAATATTTTTGGTATTTTTAATGAAATTTTGGAATGCAAGATGCAAATACGACCAATTTGAGGGACTAGAATGCAATTTCAAGAAAACGATGTCCAAAAATTATGAAACTTGGTCGAGACGTAAAATATGGTGAAAATGAATACAATTTAATTTTGTTGGAATTTTTGGATGCAAGATAAATATTTTATGAATTTATGAATGCAAACAAAGAGAATTTCGATAATTAATTATAGTAAATATTAAGACTATTTATTTTCAAGGGATAAAATTATCCAAGATCTATCACTAGGTTATTGATATCAGAAAAATCCTAAACCTTAAAAATACGAGATTTAATACCTACTAAAAATTAAAGATTGAAATCCACAAAATGATTTTTGTTGAGCAAAGCATTCATGTAAATGCAATTCTTTTTTGGCACGACATTAATACAATTAGTTCTATATTAGTAGATTTTTAGCAATTTTTGGAGCTATGGTGAATTACTTATGAATTTTAAAGCATAAGATGGGCAAAATATGCAATTTTATGAAAGAATATTAACTGTTATTAACCACAAAGAGTTAAAATATCACAAGCATGCCATATTATAAAGAATTAATTGAACAACACAATGCTATTTTTGGAATAATAAAATGATGCGAAGATGTTGCTTAAAATAATATAGGAACACAAGGTTCTGTTTGTTATACAGAAAATTAAATAAATTCACAAAATGAAGAACCGGGGTGTAAGTAAAATTACCGATACCTTGGGGGTCAGATTGCAAAATTCCCAAGGGGCACGTGCACAACACGTACCCTTGGGTGCCTAGACCTCAATGTGAATAGGGTGGACTGGAGGGGGGATTCACACAATTCTCAAGAGGTCACGTGCTATGCACGTGACCCTTGAGAGGCGGGGGATGGGACGTAATTGAGAGCAGGCAATCCTCGAGGGGGTCTTTGCAATTGCCCCCCCCCCCCCACAGAACGTGGGGGTCACGTGGCTGGCAGCGAGAGAGGGTCCTAGTGTCGGAGGGCAGACGATGGTGGCCTATACATGCTGAAGGGCGTCAAAGGAGAAGCGACTCTGAGGTTGAGGACAATAGAGGAGGGTGTCAGCGTCTGGAGTCGAAGGAAAGGTGGTGCTCAGGCAAAGCAGAGGGAACGAGTTGGAGTGGCGATCGAGGTTCCTCGCGCTATGGCGGTGGACTTGATGGAGCAGAGCATGCGTCGTTGGCGGAGTAGCTGGTGCAGACCGTCATTGTGTCAAGGAGGAAGCATTATTGGAGAGGGCGTAGGAGAGGCTTCAAGCCTTTTCGATGATGGTGGCTCCTGGCTCCGGCCAGGAGGTGTCGAGGAAGAGGTGGTGAATCGGAGCGGTGGTCAAAGGTGCAAAGGCGGCAGAGTTGTTGACGAAGGAGCACAGATGGAGGGGGTTGTTGCATCATCGGCTCAATGACCGAAGTTGAAGAAAGGCAGTCGAGAATGGAGGTGTGGTGGATCGAACTTCTACGGTCGAATAAGGCTGGATCTCGCCACAGGCCTGGGAGCACACCAGAGTTGTCACCTCTGGTGTGGTGGAGTTCCTTCGACATGTTGTGTATTGGTGGATAGGGATCAAGGATGGCTGGCGAGGGAGTTAAATAGGGAGACTGAGGCAGCAGTGCGTCAGCTTAATTGAGAAGGGGGTGGCCTTGATGAGATGCAGGCGAAATGGAGGGGATTGGATCAGAGATCGGTGATGGGTATGGTTGTCGATCGCAAGAAGAGGGGGATTGTGATCTCATTGGAGTTTGGTGATGGCGGCCGGAGAGAATCACAGAACGGTGGTCAGAATTCGGAGGGAGGTGGCGCGACCAGAAAAGGAAGGCGGCGACGGGATCATCCGCAGATGGAAAGGGGTGACGACACAAAAACGAGAGGAAGGAGAAGCATCATGGGCAGTCCGATTGGCTGAGATCGGATGGCGTAGATGATGCCATGTGTTTATTATTTTATTTTTTTCCTAAATTAATTAATTTTTAGTTATTTTTTATATAAAAATAAATGAAATAAAGGCTAAAAATGGGTGACACATGGTGGTTCCAGAAGCTGCCACGTGTTGCCACCAGAAAAATTGAGAATAAAAGAAGAAAAAACAAAAAAATTAGCAAACGACCTTGGATCAAAAAATTTTCTTCACAAAAGCTACTCGTCTCGAGGAGATCTACAGCTTTCATGATAGGACCAAAATCAAAATCGATCATTTGCACATAGCCGTATTTTTTGGGTACTCCATGTACATAGAATACCTTGATTTTTGGGTTTAATATTTTTTTGTTATTTTTAATTAGATATAAATTTGGAAAAATATGATAAAATCAAATATAAATATTTACACATTAATCTAATTTTTGTATTTTTATTAATTAAGAAAAATAAGAAATAAAATAAAATACGAAAACGATAATTTTTGTACATATTGTTTGTGAAGACTCGGACTCTGTTATCTTCTTTGATTTCAAGCTCATTTTAAAAGTGTATTTTTTGTGTATTTTAGTAAAACTTTTATCAAAGAAATTAAATGAAAAGGAAATAAAAAAGACGATTTAGTTATGTACATAAAATAATAGGTAATAATCAAGAAAAATACAAAATGTACAAAAGAGGCCCAAAAACCAACTTTCACATATATGCTCTGATTCACTTGAAATAGGTCTTGTTTTGAAGGTATTTGAATGTGCATTAGTTCAAAAGTGAGTAGGATCAAATCAGACTCTAGATGAGGAAGATATCAACGGTTAGTCTAGAAATCCTAGAATTAGGTTTTGAGTTTCTGGTCCACTTATTTGTGTTAGTGATTTTTTTATATTTTTTATTTATTCTTGTTATTAATATGTACACAATGGAGCGGTTTCAGGTCATTTAGAATTGTATGAATTAGTAAAAATCATGGAAGTTAGGCTATTTTACAGGTCAATTGGGCTGGGATTTTTGGCTTCTTATTTTAAGCCATATGAGTGATAATTATTAATACATGCATGAATGTTAATTATGCAGAGTAAATAGAGAAATGTCAATGAATTTTCAGAATTTGAGATTAATTAATGACTTTTAAAGGGATGAATATGAGATTCATCATCCCCCTATACTTAAACTATGTGTGTCCCTAAGCATCTAAAGAAATGCAATGAGGTGAAATGAGATTGGGTTCCATACCAAGACCATGAGCAGAAGGTGAAAATAGAGCTAGATATGACCTTTGGGTTATTAGTTTGGCGGAACTTCTGTGAGACATAGGTTTTTAAAATCAACAACCTTCAAGTTCTACACATCATTTTCACAGTTTCTGCTCAGAAGTCATCCTAGAAAAATCCCCTTCCCAAAGCATACCCCATGAACATTGAGCAATTGACTCATGTGTGTGAAAGGTTTTAGCTCTTATCATCCATAATGTCGGACTACAATGCAAACCTCCTCTCCAATAACTTGTCCTCGGGAGTCGGGTATTTACTTCTAAGGTATGTCGTGTTGTGTTCACAATCGAAGAGGGGAGAAATTAGAAGAAGGAGAAAAGAATTGGAGGGTGGCCAATGTAGTCACCTCTCCTTATGAAGCCTGCCAGTTTAGCCAAGTCTCCACCAAGATCTGTAGGTTTTCTTGAAGTTTGGACCTTTTCGGTCAAATATTTATTTGGTAGTGGCTTCTTTGTGTTTGGATTTTTGATAGCTTTACATGGATCTTGTTATGCCCCTATGGATATGGAATCTTTTTTTCCGTACATGGTATGTGGTCTTAGAAAAATTTGTGTCTAGCCATCCATTCCTTTTCCGAAGCTTTATTGAAACTTGTACTCCAGTCTTTAGATATCCATGCTACCAGAAAAGAAACTCACACAGTCTTCCAACACCTCATTTGAGTTGAGCTAAGTGCATAGTGCGAGAGTACAAATTAATTCCCTATTCCAGAGTCGTACCCAAAATGAAGAGACCATTTTAGATGCTAAGAGTCAAACTCTGCATATTGTCAGGTGGAACTCGAAGAGTTAAGTCATAGACCTGAAGTTTCTAAATCCTATTTCTTGATGAAGTTCCTCTGAAAATTAGGTAGATTAAGGTCAACTCCATACCACTCTTGGTGTCTACTCATATCTTGGTTCAAAACCCAAGGGATTTTCACAAATGCATGTAATACTGGATGAAGTGTTGGTGCGTGAAATTCAGACACATTTTTTTGATGATTTTTTTTTGCATTTTTTATTAGAAAAAATTTTTTATGCAAAAATGAATAAGAAGCCATTTTTCAAAATTTTTGGTTGGACACAGTCAGTGTTAGTAGCAAAACTTCCTCTTTTTTTGTTTTGTTTGTTTTTCTTATTTTTTTTCAAGTTAGTTACCCACCCTGTAAATACATATAAACTTACGCGAAAGTACGAGTTTTGAGTAAAATATATACATAGTATACACACACACACCCCTATACTTAGTGAGTGTTGTGTTCTCAGAGCACAAGAAGCGCAGAGAAGACAGCTTAGGCTAAGCGTAAGAGAGTAAAAAAGAAAAAGATAGATCGGTCTGCCTCCCTATACTTAGGTTGTGAACAGTCTAAGTATAGAAGAAGAGTGAAACTAAGGCGGTCAGAAGATGTGAATGATGAGAGTATATACAAATGGGCATCGGTTGCCCCTATACTTAGGCTCTTGGTCAGTCTAAGTACAAAAGAAGGGTGGAAATGGAGTGATCGTGAGAAAGAGTTGATGAGGAGAATGGTATATACATATGGCATCGGTCACCCCCATACTTAGGCCTTGGCCTAAGTAGAGGAAGAAGATGTACCAGCAGACTGATGGGGTCAGGAGGGAGGGAGGGTAGCCGCTGATTAAGGCATTTTTCGATCGATCTTTTTGCGAGCCTGTGGTGGGAGATCGTAATGATAAGAAGATGATGAAGCGTATGAGTCCCACCCATTGTCATAGTTATTCTCAGAAAAATCATGCTGGAGATTAGATAAAGCATATGAATCCGATGAAAGCCAACCATCATCAGAGTTATTCTCAGAGTAATAGTATTTGAAAGTGGAGGCACTCCAGATATTCTTATTCTTTAGTTTCTTCAATTGTTTTCTCAGAATTTATTCCTTTTTGTGATCAAGCGATTCATCCTCGGATGATGAATAATCTGAAACACCAATCTCAGTCAGCTGATAAGAAGTTATTCCAATATATTTAATGAGATCAGGAGAATAGGCTTTGGATGAAATAGTGAGGAAAAGGAGTCGCCCAATGATAATCGATGTTTGGATCCTTACGTAGATAGGGATTTAGAACAGTCGAACATACCTCACTCATGTTGATTGCCTTGTACGAACCTGATGAGGATTCATCATACGATTCATTTTTTGGCATGTCAACGGCGACTTTCTTTTTAGATGAAAGAGCAGCCATTTTGTTTCATGTTTTCTGTGAAGGTATTGGTCCAGGTATTGACAATTGAGTCTCCAGATGAATAACCATTGAAAAGTTTCTCCTTGGTCAGTGCACGTCTCGCGTATTTATTCTTAATTGTCTTAATGTTGGTGCATTCTTGTGTCAGGTTGATTTGATCAAAGTAGTCAGAGGAGATTTCAACTAACTCAGGATGCGCCCATGCATGTCACAGGATCATATAAGAAGTCCGTTCCCATGGTGAGAGTAGCGGGAAATGGAACAACAGGGAGAGTCTCTGAACTACTAGTTAGTGCACGTCCCACATATTTATTCTTAAGTGTCTTAATGCCGGTGCATTCCTATGTCAGGTTGAATTGATTAAAGTGGTCAGAGGAGATTTCGGCCGACTCAGGATGCACCCATGCATTTGTCTCAGGATCATATAACTAGTCAGTTCCCATGGTCAGAGCAACGGGAAATGGAACAATGGGATGAGGCTCTAAACCAATAGTCTCCTCAACAGTCGTTATCTCAGGTGTAGCACGGAGGTAGGGCTCGTCTACCGCTTGGTGGTTACAGCTGTCGACGGCTTTGTGGGTTGCCTCATAAAATCGTGGTTCTTCAAGGACTGGGTGAGATCGAAGTGCTCCCAATGCTGTAAAATTGATTTCCCAAGTCTCGCACTCAATAATTGCCTTAGCCAATGCCAAGAATTGCTTTCCAAGAATGATTGGAGACGGGGTGAATTCTCCTTGATGCTCAATATCAATGATCGTGAAGTCTACCTTGAGAGGAGCACCTTGGGATGTAACGATGATTGAAATGGTTCCTCTCGGACACTTTATAAATCGATCAGCTAGTTGAACAATCTCTCTTATCTTCCTGATAGGTCCGAGTTTGATCTTCTCAAATACAGAGGTCAAGAAGATATTGATTGGTGAGTCATCATCGATTCGAACATGGATAAATATTATGTCTTTGATTCCACAGTCAAATCTGGGCAACTGCTTTCACTATGCAGCTCTTGATTTTTCTCCTCAACACCAAGGAGGTGGCCATTGACAAGATATGTCTTTCAGTCTTTATTCTTGTCTTGCCCGACTTTTTCATCATTAATTTGCTCATTACAAATTCTTTAAGGTCGGGGAAGTATTCAATGTCTTGTATCAAGTGAAGTTAAAAAATAAATCTTTTCACCGGTGCTTCCCTTAGAGCAGGATCCAAATTCTTAAAATCCTCTTCACTTTCAATATTTATGTATTTTTCTGGTTTTTCAATTTTTTAGTTTTTTCTATGTGGTGTGTAAATGTGGTATTTTTCGTAGATGATGAGGGGTTTTGATTTGCCAAGTAAGAGTCAGAATCAGAGTCATCCCTAGGGGAGTAATATGCAGAGGTGTCGCTATCAGAGTTGTCCCTAGGGTGAACATAGTTTATAGGTTTTTGAATATCCACAGGGCTTTGAACATGAGATCCAATCTTTTCATCTTCCATTTTATATTTGAGCCACCATAGAATGAAACTAGTCGGTCATTGAACTTTCTAAATTTATCCTCAATTAATTCATATCTCTTAGTAATCCTCGAAATGTCATCCTCCAAACACTTTTCATGATCAATCATTGGAGCAGTCTGTGCAGGTTTCTATTTGTTCTCTCGTTTTTCAATTTGAGATCCAATCATTTTATCTTCCATTTTCATGTATGAGCTAGGAGAAGATCCTTTCGTAATATTCAGTATATGACTGTTATTTTTTTGAAAATTTCTTCTCAAAAATCATGGAAGGAGTCTACTCAATAAGAGGATTTTGTTGATATCTGTAGGACTCATACTCAGCATACTGTGACTCAGACGTGCAATGCTGGTTTGAGTAGAGTCAACTTCTATGGTCATGAATGATCGTAAACCAACATAATGGAGTCATACAAGGTGCATATTTGTCGATATCATCAGTTTGGTCCTCTGTATGTGCGGGTTGTCCGAAAGAGTGGTATTATGGTTGGTCAGTTGGGATTTGATTGTTAGGGTCAATCCAGTATGGTTGATCATTGGGTGCGGACCTCTCCTTGTGGTTTGATCGGGCCATCATATTATTTACTAAGGTCTAGTTCGGATGTATTTCTGTGAGTTGTGGACTTGTCTTAACAAGATTGTGAGGAAAGGAAGAAGGTGGTTGGGTTTGGTGTCTCGACCAGTCATGAGTCTCAAAAGTGATTTGATCTTAAAATGGTTCATGAGTTTCAACGAGAAACCAGGAATAAGATGGTTCAGTACAGGATGGCAGTTGATCATGTGTGGTCACATGTGGTGGAGATGAAGAATATGATGTTGTGGTGACTTTGATCAGATAATTTGAGTAGAATGGCTTCAAATTCATCGAGTGGGTTGTATTCATCAGAGAGGTAAAGTCTCTGGCAAATTTTGGAGGATTCTTGATAGAAGAGGATTTAGATGATTTGGATTTGATCGAGACAAATTCATTTTCATAGTATAGATCAGATGAGTACTCTGATCATTATCATGTCTTTGTCAAAGGGGGTTTAATGATGAATCTTCATGGTTGATCTCGGTACAAGTGCACAAAATATTCACAAGAAGAAACCAAAAACTCTTTTTTTTTTAAATCAAGGAGAGTGATGGAACAAGTGTGCGGTTTTTGATCTTCGAATTTGGTTCACGTACACCAATGCAAATGCAATACAAACCCCAGTTTCACCACCTCAGACAATGAAACTGCAAGAGTTTGGCAATTATCTTTTCAATTTTAGTTGGTGATAAGTCAATCTTGGAAAATAATTAGCGAGCTATTAGGTGCCAGAAAAGTCATTAAAGACTATCCTGAATTCTTACGACTAATTGCACCTATTTTCAGCCAGTATGGGAGTAAGTACGGACCACAAAACAACTACATGTTACTTAAGGACGGAGCCTTACAGTGTCCATTAAACCACCAACTCTGCTAAGGAAGTCTGGACCATTTACCAGCTACTCGTATTACCTCACTGAGAAGTAGCTAATCATTTTTATAGAATCAGTAATCTAAACAAAGATTTTTGAGTTGGGCTCTAGCCATAAGTGTCGTCCCTCATTCACTCAGACAGATAAATGAATCAAAGGTCGGGGTTGTTCTCCTGCAAAAATTTCTTGATCTTATGGGTTATTTAAAATCGACCTTGTTTACCGTCCCAATTTAATTAGGCGATCTTTGAAAAATTAGATGAGCACAAATGTGCGTCTACTGTCCGGTCCCAATTTCCTTTAAATTTTAAGTGAAAAATAAGAGGGAGAAATTTGGAAAGAGTTGATGCACGTGAAAAACGATGATGTATGCTCAGTTAGAAGACTTACAATGATTCCTCATAATCTCCATGGTGGATGCAATATTAGAATTGAAAACTATTCTAGATGGATGCAAGCCGACAAAAACCGCATCTAGCAGACAATTCTGTTAGTCATGAAGAATTGAGTCAAAATTTTGACTATGTTGAACAATCTAATGTACGTCTCAATTAAATGTGAAGTGTGCTCCTAGGTTCTATGAACACAAACAATAAAATCCTATAATAGCTAATAGTCGTATGTGCAGGTCTAACCTACGAGCCACTTAAGTAGGGTGGAGAGTGAAACATACCACGATACACCACAGAAAAAGTTCAAGATCTTGTTACACACGCAAGAGTCCAAACAGATACCGCTATAAATAAGCAATTAATCAAAAAAATTAAAAGTGCAGAAAATAAATCCTATACTCCACGCTCCCTTATGACTCGACTCGATCTTAATTTTAATTTGTGGATTTTCAGGCGTCAGTGAAGATGCATCGATTTTTGAGAAACTGCTCCACCACGTCGGGTACCTCATAAGAAAAATAGGAGAGAGAGAGAGAGAGTGTGTGTGAGTAATAGAGTGGCAAAATTTAATCAAAAATAAAATAAGAAAATAAATGCTGAAAATAAAAACGAAAACTTTACAATGAAGAATCGAGGGTCAGACTACCTAAATAAGGAAAATGTGGCACTAATTTTTTTGACAAAATCTAAGTTGTTTGCCTCCCTAGCAATGGTCCATCTGACGCATACAAAAATACACTCTTTAATTTGCATGAATTATCATTTAAATTTGGCATTGCGTTGTATGCGGGAATTCGAAATCAGTCAAAAGATAACCACAATTAATTAATCAATTTTAATCGGCATCGGTTTGTGTTTATTTTATGTGGACAAGTCTCAAGGTCGAACTCAAGGAGGTAAAAGAACAACCTAGAATTATGGCTATCAAATTTCATACGTAGTTTTCGAGATGGAATGCTTTAGTTATTTTTAATGCAATTTTGAAATGCAAAATGCGAATGCGGCCAATTTTAGGGACTAAAATGTAATTTCAAGAAAGCGATGCCCAAAAATTTTAAAGCTTGGCCGATATGTAAAATGTGGTAAAATGAATACACTAAAATTGTTTTGGAATTTTTGGATGAAAGATAAATATTTTATGAATTTATGAATGCAAATAAAGAGAATTTCGATAATTAATTATAATAAATACTAAACCTATTTATTTTCATGGAATAAAATTATCCAAGATCTATCACTAGGTGATTTATCTCAGAAAAATCTCTAACCTTAAAAATACGAGATTTAATACCTACTAAAAATAAATATTAAAATTCATAAATGATTTTTATTGAGCAAACCATGCATGCAAATGCAATTCTTTTTGCCACGATGTTAAATACAATTAATTCTATATTAGTGAATTTTTAGCAATTTGGAGCTATGGTTAATTACTTATGATTTTGAAGCAAAAGATGGGCAAAATATGCAATTTTACATGAGAACATTAATTGTTAATTAACCACGGAGAGGTAAAATATCACAAGCATGCCATATTGTAGAGAATAAATTGAACAACACAATGTTATTTTTTGGAATAATAAAATTATATGAAGATGTTGCTTAAAATAATATCGGATTACAGGGTTCTGTTTGCAAAACAGAAAATTAAATAAAATCACAAAATGAAGAACAAGGGTGTAAGTAAAATTACCGAGACCTTTGGGGGTCAGATTGCATAATTCCCAAGGGGCACATGCACAACACGTACCCTTGGGGTGCCTGGACCTTGATGTGAATAGGGTAGACTGGAGGGGGCTTCGGAAAATTCTCAAGAGTTCACATGCTATGCACGTGAGCCTTGAGAGGTGGGGACGTGATTGAGATCAAGCAATCCTCAGGGGAGTCTTTGTAATTGCCCCCCCCCCCCACACACACACGGCACGTGGGGCTAACATGGCTGGCGGTAGGAGAGGGTCTTGGTGTCAGAGGGCAGACGGTGGTCGACACACGGTCGGCGAACGTCGGTGGAGAGGCAGCTTTGAGGCAGAGGACAGTAGAGGAGGGTGGCGGCCTCTGGAGTCAAAGGTGAGGTGGCGCTCAGGCAAGGCGGAGGGAACGAGTTGGAGAGGCGATCGAGGTTCCTCACGCTGTGGCGGTGGACTGGACAGATTGGAGCAGGCATCGTTGGCAGAGTAGCTGGTGCAGACCGTCATTGTGTCAAGGAAGAATCGTTGGTGGAGAGGGCTTAGGCGAGGCTTCAAGCCTTGTAGATGACGGTGGCTCCTGGATCCTGGCTCCAGCCAGGAGGTGTCGAAGAAGAGATGGTGGATCAGCGCGGTGGTCAGAGGCGCAAAGGCGGTGGAGTTGTTGACGGTGGAGCACAGGTGGAGGGGGTTGCTGCATCATCATCTCAACGACTGAAGTTGGAGCGAGGCAGTCGAGAACGGAGGTGTGGTGGCTCGAACTGCTATGGCCGAAGAAGGTTGGATCTCTCCACAAGCCTGGGAGCATACCGGAGCTGTCACCTCCGGTGTGGTGGAGTTCCTTCGACCTGCTGTGTGTCGGTGGATATGGATAAAGGATGGTCGATGAGGGAGCTAAATGGGAATAGTGAGGTAATGATGCATCGGCTCAATTGAGAAGTGGGTGGCCTTGACTAAGATGCATGTGAAATTGAGGGTATTGGATAGGAGATCGGTGATGGATGCGGTTGTCGATCGCAAGAAGAGGGGGATTGTGATCTGATTGGAGTTTGGTGGTGGTGGCCGACAAGAATTGCAGAATTGTGGTCAGAGATCGGGGGAGGTGGCGCAACCATAAGAGGAAGGTGGCGACGGGATGAGCTGCAGATGGAAAGGGGCGGCGACGTAAACAATGGAGGAAGGAGAAGCATCCTGGGTCATCCGATCAGCCGAGATCGGATGGCCCAAATTATGCCACATCTTATTTTATTTTATTTTTATTTTTTTAATTAATTAATTTTAAACTGTTTTTATATAAAAATAAATGAAAATAAAGGCTTAAAATGGGTGACACGTGGCAGCTCCAAAAGCGGCCACATGTCGCCGCCAGAAAAATCGAGAATAAAAGAAGAAGAAAAATAAAAAAGAAATAGCAAACAACCTCGGATCGAACAATTTCTTCACGAAATCTTGATGAGATCCACAACTTTCATGAAGGGACCAAAGTCAAAATCACTCATTTGCACAAAGTGATATTTTTGGTATACTCCATGCACGTAGAATACCTTGATTTTTGGGTTTAATATTTTTTATTTTTAAACTAGATAAAAATCTGGAAAAAATATGATAAAATCAAAGATAAATATTTACATATTATTCTAATTTTTTGTATTTTTATTAACTAATAAAAAGAAGAAATAAAAAAAATAAAATACGAAAACAACAATTTTTATACATATTGTTAGTGAACACTTGGACTCTGTTAATTTCATTGATTTCAAGCTCATTTTGAAAGTGGATATTTATGTGTTTTAATAAAACTTTTATCGAAGAAAATAAATGAAAAATAAATAAAACAAGATGAGTTAGTAATGTACATAAAATAATAGGTGAAATCATGTAAAATATAAAATGTACAAAAGAGACCCAAACCCAACTTTCACATAGGAGCTCTGATTCACTCGAATTTGATCTTGTTTTGAAGGTAATTGAATGTGCATTAGTTCAAAAGTGAGTAGGATCAAATCGGACACAAGATGAGGAAGATATTAGCATTTTAGTCCAGAAATCCTGGAATTAGGTTTTGTGTTTCTGGTCCATTTATTTGTGTTAGTGGTTTTTTTATATTTTTCATATATTCTTGTTGGTAATATGTAAACAATGAAGTTGGTTTTAGGTCATTTGGAGTTAGCATGAATTAGTTAAAAATCATGGAAGTTAGGCTATTTTACAGGTCAATTGGGTTGGGATTTTTGGCTTCTTATTTTATGCATATGAGTGATAAAATGTAATTATTATTAATACATGCATGAATGCTAATTATGTAGAATAAATAAGGAAACGCCAATGAATTTTGAGAATTTGAGTTTAATTAATGACTTTTAGAGTGATGAATCTGAGATTCATCATCCCTCGAAACTTAAACTATGCTCGTCCCTGAGCATCTAAGGTAATGCAATGAGGTGAAATGAGATCGAGTTCCATAACAAGACCATGAGCAGAAGGTGAAAATGGAGCTAGACCCGACCTTTGGATTATTAGTTTGACGGAACTTCTGTGAGACTTACATTTTTAAAATCAACATCCATCAAGTTCTACACATCATTGTCACAGTTTCAGCTCAGAAGTGATCCTAGATCAATCCCCTTCCCAAAGCATACCCCATGAATATTGAACAATTGACTCATGTGTGTGAAAGGTTTTAGCGCTTCCCATCCAGAATATCAGAATACCATGCAAACCTTCTCTCCAATAACTTGTCCTCGGGGGAGTCAGGTATTTCCTTCTAAGGTCTATCGCGATGTGTTCACAATCGAAGAGGGGAGAAATTAGAAGAAGGAGAAAAAACTGGATGGTGGCCAGTGTAGTCACCTCTCCTTAAATTAGATAAAAATACGAAAAAATATGAAAAAACAAAGATTATTATTTACACATTAATCTAATTTTTGTATTTTTTTAATTAAGAAAAATAATAAATAAAATAAAATACGAAAACGAAATTTTTTGTACTGATTGTTAGTGAAGACTCAGACTCTGCTAACTTCTTTTAACTTCTTTGATTTCAAGCTCATTTTGAAAGTGGATTTTTATGCATTTTAATAAAACTTTTATCAAAGAAAATAAATGAAAAGGAAATAAAATAAGATGAGTTAGTTATGTACATAAAATAATAGGTCAAAATCAGGTAAAATATAAAATATACAAAAAAGGCCCAAACCCAACTTTCACATATGAGCTCTGATTCACTTGAACTTGGTCTTGTTTTGAAGGTATTTGAATGTGCATTAGTTCAAGAGTAGGATCAAATCGGACACTGGATGAGGAAGATATCAGCATTTTAGTCCGAAAATCCTGTTATTAGGTTTTGAGTTTCTGGTCCACTTATTTGTGTTAATGCTATTTTTATTTTTTTCATTTATTCTTGTTAGTAATATGTACACAATCGAGGTAGTTTCAGGTTAGTTGGAGTTAACATGAATTAGTTAAAAATCATGAAAGTTTGTCTATTTTACAAGTCAATTGGGCTGGGATTTTTGGTTTCTTATTTTATGCAACATGAGTGATAAAATGTAATCATTATTAATATATGCATGGATGCTAATAATGCAGAAAATGCCGATGAATTTTAAAATTTAAGTTTAATTAATGACTTTTAGAGTGATGAATATGAGATTCATCGGGCATCAAGTGCACTGTATCGATTTCTGCAAGTGTAAACCATACTAGATTAGTCTTCAAGAATGATGGAGTCCCAAATGACAGTTCAAGATTAGAGTCAATCTTGAATAGTGGATTGATCGATGAAATGAAGGGAGAAGTGGAGAAGGAGAAATACTCAGGAACTGAGTCTTCCTGAGTAGAAGATGACCAGTTTGGAGTGTGAAATGAGGTTGCAATGATAAAAAAATAAAAATAAATAAAAATAAATAAAAAAAGAGACCTCATGTACCTTGCACACGAGGACTTCTCCTCCCTATTTCCCAGTCAACTATCCCCCCAACATCATGCGAAACCCCGCATCCTTCTTCTCTGCCAACGACCATCGCACCTCGCACCCTTCGCACCGCAACTGTCGCCCTCCTCTCGCACAACCTTCGCCACTCTCTTCCTATTTAAGTCATCACCAACCAGCGATCATGATATCCGCAAGATCTGGATGAGAGAGAGAGAGATGGAGAGAGAGGCTGGTAACAGGGGCCTCCCGTCTCTGACAAAGACCTCTAAGGCAAGATCTCGATGAGCTTCCCATGCTTCCGCCGGCACGGTCGAGGCAATGATCAGAGGAAGGCCATCAACCACTCAAATCTCAGGTGAATCCCCCAAATCTCCTTCCTCTGTTTTATCTAATTTCCTATGTTCTTGTTCTTTTCTTCTTCTACAACCACATCTTCCCCAATCCATGCCACCCCCGTTCCATCTATGCTTCTTAGCACCAGGAGCAAGAGGCTCCGCCAGCACGCGAGTCCGCCAACAACTCCACCTCCTCGAAGCTGCAATCGCCCTTCTCTAGCAGCTCCAGACCACTATCGCATCCTTCATCGACGCCAGCGACCAACATACATCTTTTCCATCAGCAACATCATCACCTCCCACGTGCCCATGGAGGAGCTCCACCCTTGACAACGATCAGCGGTTGTTTATCGACCGCTCCAGCCGCACCTTGGACTCCCCTCCGCCGCACGGTCACCTTACGCGCTTCCACAACAACCGGCTACAACCGACAGCCGCATGAGTTCCAGATGCGCTACTCCCCCAACCGCCGCAATCGCATCGCCCACCTTCCACTGCGGCTCCAGCGAGACCTGCCCACAGGAGCCCTTGCTACACAGGAACCACCTCCGCCTGTGCGAGCGGCAGGAGCCCGGCCTCTCCACCACATCTCAACCTTCTCTGCTGCCCAACCATTGCTGTCACCTCGCCACAAGCAAGAGGCCTTCGCCGCATCCTCACAGCAGCTCCGCTCGTTCTCGACATTGCCTCTACAACCTATGTTCGCTTCGCCTCGAAGAACTCCGCCTCGCTCTAGAAATCTCGATCGCCATCCAAGACTCCTACTCACGTGAGGTGCATGTGAGTGGGGGTAATGATTGCGGTCGAGCCCCTACTGTTCCAGAGTTTCCCGCACCAGTGCCCCTTTTCAGCAATTGTGAACATGCCCCAAGCTCTAGGAATTTACGTCCAAGCCCCCTGCCATCCAAGGTCACGTCTACAGACGTCACCACATGGGCAAATTCCAATAAAGCCCTCTCAAGTCTTGGTAATTACATATCCGTCCAGTTAGCATATTTATTTTTAAATTTATTTTCTGTATTGCATTGATAACTCTGTGTTTGCATATTTATTTCAACAATCTATTCATCATCATTTTATTATTCCAAAAATTGCACATTATTCTACAATTAATTCTCTACATTGTGGCATGCTTATCATAATTTTATTATCTGTGAGTAGTTAATTAATATTATTCTTGTGATAATTTACATATTTTGCTCAACTTGTGCTTAGAAATTCATACTTAATTCACCATGTTACAAAAATTGCCAAAAATTTACATATCATAGAATTAATTGTTAGAAACACTGTGCCAAAAAAGAATTGCATTTGCATGCATAATTTTCTCTACAAAAATGATCTTATGCATTTCACAAATTAACTTTTAATAGGTATTAAATCCAACATTTTTAGGGTCTAGGATTTTTCTGATATATTACCTAGTGATATCTTAGATAATTTCATTTCTTGAAAATAAGTAGTACTTGGTATAATTAATTATTGACAATTTCATTGTCTGCATTCTTTTAATCACTTAATATTCATATTGCATCTAAAAATTTCAAAAACATTACAGTAGCCTAATTTCATCATATTAAACATTCTAACCAAGTTTGAGGATTTTTGGATTTCATTTGATCGAAATTTACATTTTAGTCCTAGAACTTTGTCAAAATTACGCATCGTGCATTTATCGCATTTAAAAATTTAAAAAAATCCTCTTTGAAAACCTAACCTTGAGATCGACTAAAAGCCAACCTAAGGAGACAATTGCCTCCCTGAGTTCGACCTTGGACTTACCAAGCAAAAAAATATAAATTGACCACTCGCTTTAATTGACAAATAATTAATTTAACAGTTTTTTATTAACCCTTAATTGCCCGCCTGCAATGAAATTCGAAGATCTTTTAATCGTTAGTCTGACTAAAATTAAGAGGATGATTTTGCAGTTCTTTAAATGGCACCGTTATCGGGGAAGCACATCTGATGTTGTTTTTTTGGAAAATCAAGTTTTTAGGCTTTCCATCCCCGGGTAGTCTGACCCCCTTTTTTCTTGTAATTATTTCTCCATTTTTTCTCTCTAATTTTTATTTTATTTTATTTTTATCTATTTTTCTGTGAACCACTCTCCAATATTCGATCTTCTATTTTTTGTGCGAGGTACCCTGTGACTCAGAGCGATCTTCTTGGAGACCGACGCATCTTAGAGCAATCAGATACACGATATTTTTTATTTTTTAGAGAGAGAGAGTATTTTTATTTAATTTGTAATTAATTGATAATTTCCAGTAATTCCAAATCGAGTTCTTATGTGTGTAAAAGAGACTGGACTCTTTGTGGTGTGTCATGCCTTTTCACTCTCCGGAGAGGGTGGGGTCTGACTTGAGTGGTTTGTAGTCTTAGGATTGCACCACATCTATCAGAGCTACTAGGATTTTTCGTACTCGTAAAACTAGGACCATACTGCACTTGAATATACACACTAGATCGATTTTTATTTAGCCAAATTAAATTATTCTATCAATCGCTAATAGAAATTCTTTTTCTAGGTGTGATTTCTTGTGCATGCATTAGATTTATTTTTATAGAGAAATCTGAATTCTGTTTAGCATATTGCACGAAGATTGCGAGGAACCACTATAAGTATCACCGACTCAACATTCATCATCGTGTTTCCCACTGCATGGCTTTTTCGATTCTCCCTTGATTTTTCATTCACATAGGAATAAAGGAAATCGGAATTCTCGTGTAGACGTGCATTGATCCCCACTCAAATCAAAGTGGTAACCAAATTAAAACAAGGGGACTGCTAACATTATTTATTAATTAAAATTGGATAAAATTGAGAATCATTGTTTTCGGGAGAGCAAGCTTATCATTATTTGATTTTACTACAAGTGAGAGAGGAAGACACACTAGGATAGAGTCAAGCCAGGATTTTCATATCAACTACTGATTCTACAAAAACGATTAGCTACTTCTTAGTGAGGATCTACGGGTAGCCGGTAAATGGTCCAGATTTCCTTAGCAGAGTGGGAGGTTTAGAGGATATTGTAGACTCTGTCCTCAAGTAACATTGAACTGTACTCATACGGTCCGTACTTACTTCCATACTGGCTAAAAGTGGGTGCAACTAGCCGTAAGAGTTGAAACAGTCTGTAGGGAAATACAGACACCTAACAACTCCTTAACTCTTTCCAATTTTGTATTTATCACCAACTAAAATAGGCAAGATAATTTGGTTGAACCTTTGTGGCCTTCACTGAGTTGAGTTGGTGAAATTGGGGTTTGAATTTGTGTATTGAATTCTGTGACAGTGCACTTGCACACACAGATCGTGGTTTCTCAAGTCTATCGCTTCCATTCCATTCGAAGATGACGTAATATTGGCATTCATACCCTGACTATGTGGGTCGTTCTCACATGACAAATTCCCCATATTATTTTCCACTTTTTTTCAGAGAAATCCTCTCTTTGAGGTAGTTTCTCCCCAGCCATCATTTTTACCCACCCATCCCTGGTTGAAACATTGAGATACGAACCACTTACAAAACCGAAAATGTTCTATGAAGACACAATGGAGAGAGTGGACTCGAGGATGAATATTGGCGTAACCGATTTTGATAGAGGAACACGGTTCTCGGTTAGGTATGATAATTCATTGTTTGAACCATCCTCTAATCAAGACGATTCACAACCCGAGTATGTTCACTTTTCCTTTGTCCACATAAATGACACTCAAAGTAAAGGAAATAGGATTCATGACCAGACTTTGATCAAAGATACTGACTACTTCTCAATTCAAGAGAAAATGCCAATCTCAAGGCATATCGAGTATAGTTGACGGGTCCGTAAAAGCCACGTTAAGAAGTTGTTTTTAATCTTTGTTTGTGATAATGATGTGTCGTTCGTTGTAGGCGGCGATCGGAAACAGTCAAGAAATAACCACAAAATAATTATTCAATTTTAATCTCGTGGTTTATGTTTATTTTACTTGGGCAAGTCCCAAGGTCGATCACAAGGAGGCAAAGGAACAACCTAGAGTTGTGTCTATCCAATTTTGAGTTCGATTTTCAAGGCGGTTTTTTTGGACTATTTTTAATGCAATATGAGATGCAAAATGCAAGTTCGGCCTATTTTAGGGACTAAAATGTAAATTTCAATCAAACGACGTCCGAAAAATACGAAACGTGGCCACAATGTAAATGACGATGCAATGATTGCACTATAATTTTTTGGAATTTTGAGATGAAATATGATTTTTTTATGAATTTTTAAATGCAAACAAATTAATTTTCAATATTTAATTTTAATAAATATTAAACCTACTTATTTTCGAGAACTAAAATTATCTAAGATCTATCACTAGGTAATTGATCTTAAAAAAAATCCTAGACCTTAAAAATGTGGGATTTAATACTTATTAAAATTAAAATAGTGAAATATGCAAAATGATTTTTACAAAGCAAAATATGCATGCAAAGGCAATGATTTTTGGGCACAATGTTAATCGAAATGATCTCTACAATATGGGATTTTTGGGGAATTTTTAGACTAACGATTAATTAACTATGAATTTCCGAGCACAGATTGGGCAAAATATTTCAATTTCCACAAAACAATTATTTATTAATCAACCGTAAATCACAAAAATGTCCACAGCATGTCAAAATGTAGAGAACTAAAAGATGAACAGAATGTTATTTTTAAATGAATAAAATGATGCAATGTAGAGGTTTATAATGGATGACAAAGACAGGGGTACAGATGCAAACTGAATAAAAAAAAATAATGCAAGGGGGGGACCTAAAATTAATTACCAGAAGTGAAGGGGGTGATTCTGCAATTCTTTCAGTGGGGCACGTGCGCAGCACGTGCCCTCTAGAAGGTGGACTGGCGCGTGATATGGAACGAGGCTGGGGGGTCTTCTGCAATTTACCCACGGGGCACGTGCAGAGCACGTGCCCTCTGGATCTGGGGCGTGAGTGTAATAAGGCAGAGCTTCGGGGGCTTCAACGCAATTTACCCCCGCGGTCACGAGCGGGGCGCGTGACCCGGGGGGGCCGATGTCACGCTGACGTCCCCCTCGGACGCACGTGCCTCGCACGTGTGCGAGGGGTCTCGGGCTAGCCGCCCGGTGGCGCGGCGGAGGGATGTCGGAGATGGTGGCCTCCCTCTGGCCGACACACGGCAAAGAGGGGGCGGAGCGTCGGCGCTCGGTGATGTCGGAGAAGGCCGATGGAGGTGGCAGCGTAGCGAAGGAGCGGGCCCGGTGGCGTGGTCGAGGGCCGCTCCAGGCGGAGGATTGTGGAGCTCGTCGGTGCAGAGGTTGGCGAAGGCGGCGAGCGTGGAGTTGCTCCTGTAGCGGCTGGCGACGCGGCTCGGAGGTGGAGGGGCCCCGAGCTCCTGGAGATGTTATCGGAGAAGACGAAGTCGGGGCGACGTTGTTGACGATGAACGGAGCGGCGTAGCTGGAGGAGATGGAGGGTGAAGTCGGTGGAGCGGGCCCGGTGAACGTGGGCGAGGGCCGCTCCAGGCGGAGAATGGTGGAGTGGCGGCCGGAGGTCGAGGTGGCGGAGAGATAGAGAGCGAGGGAAAGGAATAGAGAGATAGAGAGAGAGATAGAGAGAGAGATAGATACCTGGAGAGAGGTTGGGCTCGACGGCGAGTGGTGGCCGGAGCGAAGCAGCGCTGGAGGTGTCACTGCGGTGAGGAGCGATGCTTCTCGGATCACGCCGGCGATGGAGTAGCTCGCGGGCTGTCACCACCGGAGGAGGACTCAACGAGGATCGGCGGATACGGTCTCGGGGAAGGGCGGAGGTCCTTTAATAGCAGAGAGGGTGAGGTTGCCGGTGCGGAGATAAGGGCGAAGGGGGCGCGGCGGTTGCGCGGTCGTTGCGAGGCTAACGACGTGGTCAACGGGGGGCGCAAGGATAATGGCGGCGGCCGGTGCGAGGATAGCGGGGCGGCGGTTGGTGGCTGGCGGACGTTACGGAGGGGGGTGCGGGAGGTAGGAGATGTAGGTGGGCCGTCCGATCGGCCGAGATCGGACGACCACAAGGGAGCCACGTGGCGAGGGTTTGGGGAGGCGCGGGCGCACGTGCAGTGCGCGTGCGGGGAGGCACGTGCGCTGCACGTGCGGGCAATTTAATTATTTTTTATTATTTATTTATTTATTTTTTTTAAACGAAAGTTAAAAAGGCCAAAAAACAATGACACGTGGCGGCCTCTGGGGCTGCCACGTGTCACCTCCAGAAAATTTGAAGGAAAATTAATTTGTAAAATCAAAAAGAAATAGCAAATGACCTCGGATCGAAAAAGTTCCTTCACGAAAAATGCTCGTCTCGACGAGATCTACAACTTTCATGAAGAAACAAAGCCAAATTCGGTCAAATGTGAAAAGTGAATTTTTGGGGTATCCCATGTACATAGAATACCTTGATTTTTGGGTTTTCTAATTTTTTGTCATTTTTAAACAAGATAAAAAAACCGGAAAAATAAGGAAAAATCAAAGATAAATAAAAGACACCTTAATCTAATTTTTTTGTATTTTTATTAATAAAGAAAATATATACATAAAATAAAGGTCAGAAAACCGCGAAAAAAATACAATGTACAAAAGAGGCCCAAAACCCAACTTTCGCATACGAGCTCCGATTCACTTGAACTTGGTCTTGTTTTGAAGGTAATTGAATGTGCATTAGTTCAAAAGTGAGTAGGATGAAATCGGACACTGGATGGGGTAGATATGTGGCTTTTAGTTCGAAAATCCTAAAACTAGGGTTTGGGTTTTTGGTCCACTTGCCTGGGTCAATTATTTTTTTGTATTTTTCATTTATTCTTGTTAGTGATGTGTACACAGAGGAAGTGGTTTTGTGGTGTGCAGTGTTAGCATGAAGGAGTTAAAAATAGGGGAAGTTAGGCTATTTACAGGTCATTTTTGGCTTGGATTTTTGGCTTCTTATTTTATGCAGAAATTAATGCTAAAATGTAATTCTTATGAAATCATGCCTGAATGCTAATTATGCAGAGTAAATGCAGAAATATTGTTGATTTTGAGGGACTTGAGCTTAATTAATGAGACTTAGAATGGTGAATCCGAGATTCATCATCCCCCTATACTTAAACCATGCTCGTCCCTGAGCATCAAAAAGAAATGCCATGACGTGAAATGAGACTGGGTTCCATACCAAGACCATGAACTGAAGGTGAAAGTGAAACTAAACTCGACCTTTGGATTAATAGTGTGGCGGAACTTCTGTGAGACTTAGAATTTCAAAATCAACAACCCTCAAGTTCTACACATCATTGACACGGTTTCAACTCAGAAGTCATCTTAGATCAATCCTCTTCCCAAAGTATACCCTATGAACATTGAATAACCGACTCATGTGTGTGAAGGGTTTTAGCTCTTCCCATTCAGAATGCCGGACTACCATGCTCCTCTCCTCTCCAGTAACTCGTCCTCGGGGAGTCAGGTATTTCCTTCTAAGGTCTGTCGTGCTGTGTTCACAATCGAATGAGGGAGAAGATAGAAGAAAGAGAAAAGAACTGGAGGGTGGCCAGTGTAGTCACCTCTCCTTGTGAAGATGGCCAGTGTAGCCGAGTCTCCACCAAGATCTGCAGGTTCTTTGAAGCTTGGACCTTTTTGGTCGGATTTTTATTTGGTAGAATGCTTCTATGTATTTAGAATTTTTGGTGGTTCTGCTTGGATCTTGTTTTGCCCCTACGGATATAGAATCTTTTTGTTCCGTACATTTTTTGGGGTCTTAGAAAAAATTGTGCCCAGCCGTCCATCCCTTTTCCGAAGCTTTATTTCAACCCGTACTCCAGTCTTTAGATTTCCATGCTACCAGAAAAGAGACTCACATAGTCTTCCAACATCCCGTCTGGGTTGAGCTAAGTGCATAGTGCGAGAGTGCGAATTAATTCCCTATTCCAGAGTGGTACCCAGAATGAAGAGACCAGGTTAGACACTAAGAGTCAAATGCTGCACATTGTCATGTGGAACTTAAGGAATTGAGTCAAAAAGACCTGAAGCTCTTAAAATCCTATTTCTCGGTGAAGTTCCTCTGAAAATTAGGTGGATTAAGGTCAAGCCCAGACCACTCTCGGTTTCTGTTCATAAATTGGTTCAGAACCCAATGACTTTTCACAGATGCAAATGCATGTGATGTTGGATGGAGTGCAGGTGTGTGAAATGCAGACACTTTTCTTTCTTTCTTTCTTTTTTTTTGATATTTTATGCAAGGGATTTCTTTTATGCAGAAAATGGAATAAGAAGCCTCTTTTTCTTTTTTTTCTTTTTTTTTCAAGTTAGTACCCACCCCGTAAATACATATAGACTTATGCGAAAGTACGAGATATGGGTAATAAATATACAAAGTATATATACAGACCCCCCTATACTTAGCGAGTGCTGTATCCTCAGAGCACAAGAAGCGTAAAGAAGACATAGCTCGGGCTAAGCGCAAGAGAGTGAGAAAAAAAAGAGAAAAGAAAAACAATGAAAAGAAAAGTGGTCAGGAAATGAGGAGAGTATATACAGGTGGATGATGGTTCCCCCTATACTTAGGCTGTGGACAGCCTAAGTATGGAAGAAGGGTGAAAATGGAGCAATTAGGAGTCAGGAAAAGAATGATATATACAGATGGCATCGGTCCCCCCTATACTTAGGCCTTGGCCTAAGTAACGAAAGAAGTTGTACAAGGAGGCTGATGTGGTCGGGAGGGAGGGTGGGAATGATCAGATAAATTTTCAATGTCCTCGCTCTGCGTGAAATAGATAACCTCGACTTGAACTGTTTGTTCTTTGGGTGTTTCAATGTATGGCTTCAGCATTTGTCCGTTTACTGAGAATGGTTGTGCATTCTCTTTGAGTTCGGCAATATCTACGCTTCCATTGGTATGCACATCGATGACAATGTAGGGGCCCATCCATTTTGATTTTAGTTTTCCATGAAAAATCTTCAACCGAGCATTAAACAACCACACTTTTTGTCCAGGGACAATGGTCTTCTCTCGAATGTGTCTATCATGCCATCTCTTGACCTTGTCCTTATAAATCACACTGTTGTCATATGCCCGATTTCGGATTTCAATTAGCTCATTCAGATTTAAGTCTCGACATAGTTTCCCAAGGTGACAACTCCAATTCAACTTTTTGATCGCCCATTCAGATTTGTGGATCAATTCTGCAGGAAGATGACATGGCTTGCCATAGATCATCCTAAAAGGTGAAGTACCGAGTGGAGTCTTATAGGCTGTCCTATAGGCCCATAGAACTTGGTCTAACAGTGTCGACCAATTCTTCCTATCGAGACGAACCAACTTCTGGAGAATGTTCTTCACTTCTCTATTAGAAACCTCTGCCATGCCATTAGATTGTGGATGATACGGGTTGGCTATTCTATGCTCAAATTTGTGCTCCTTAGCCAAAGATCTCATCTCCCTGTTTACGAAGTGGCTACCTCCATCAGAAATCAATACTTTTGGAATCCCGAACCTCGCAATGATGTTATCTTTGATAAACTTACAGATGACTTTGCTATATGCGGGTCGGGTTGGAATAGCCTCTACCCATCTTGATAAATAATCTACCGCTAATAAGATGTACTCAAATCCATTGTTGTTGGGAAAGGGACCCATAAAATCAATCCCCCATGCATCAAAAACATCACAGAAAATTATTGGTTGCATGGGCATTTCATCTCTATATCCCATAGTCCCTCCCATTCTTTGACAAATCGGGCATGACCGTACAAATTCATTAGCATCCTGAAATAAGGTCCGCCAGTAAAATCCACATTGGAGTACCTTGTGCGCGGTTCTCTTTCCCGAATGGTGTCCTCCAGCCTCAAGAGAATGACAGTGTGTGAGGACACTCTGATACTCCTCCTGAGGAATACATCTTCTCCAGACACAATCCGGTCCTTCATAGAAAAGGAAAGGATCATCCCAATGGTATTTTCTCCAATCCGACTTTAATCGATCAATCATTTTTTTGGTCCAACCATAGGGAACCTTCTTGGAGACAAGATAGTTCACTATGTCGGAATACCATGGGGTTGACTCAATGACGCAAATCGATTCGTCTGGAAAAGTCTCCTTGATTGGTCCGATATCAGGATGATCGTTTTGCTCGATTCGGGAAAGGTGATCAGCAACAATATTCTTTATTCCAGGTTTATCCTTAATCTCCAAATTAAACTCCTGGATTAACAAGATCCATCTCAAAAGTCGTGCCTTAGCATCCTTCTTATCCATGAGATATCTAATTGCTGTGTGGTCTGTGAAAATTGTCACCTTGGAGCCCAATATGTATGATCTGAATTTTTCCAGGGCCCAAACAACCGCGAGCATTTCTTTTTCAGTCACTGTATAGTTTCTCTGTGCAGGGTCCAACACTTTGCTCGCGTAGTGAATCGCATAAGGAATTCCATCTCTTCTTTGTCCGAGTACCGCTCCGACAGCAAAATCTGATGCATCAGTCATGATCTCGAAGGGAAGAGACCAGTCGGGAGCTTGTAATATCGACGATTCACATATTTTCTTTTTCAGGAGTTCGAAGGCCTCTAGACATCTGTGATTTACAATAAACTCGGTGTCTTTTCCTAAGAGCTCAGTCAGTGGGCGGGCGATCTTTGAAAAATCAGGAATAAACCGTCGATAAAATCCAACATGCCCTACGAACGACCTCACTGACTTGACGTTGGTTGGTGGCTCAAGTTTCTTGATCACATCCACCTTGGCAGGGTCCACCTCCATTCCCTTTTTGGAGATGACGTGCCCCAACACGATACCCTCATTCACCATAAAGTGACTCTTCTCCCAGGAGAGTACCAAATTAACCTCCCTGCATCTCTGAAGGACTCGGTCCAAGTGTGCTAAGCATGTATCAAATGAATCAGCATGAACCGAGAAGTCGTCCATGAAGACTTCCAGGAAATCACCAACCATTTCGTCAAATACGGCAATCATGCACTGCTGAAATGTGCCTGGGGCATTGCAAAGCCCGAATGGCATGCGCTTGAATGCATAAGTACCGAAGGGACATGTGAATGTGGTCTTTTCCTGGTCCTCGGGAGCGATAGCTACTTGATTGTAGCCGGAGTACCCATCAAGAAAACATAAGAATGCTTTCCCTGCAAGTCTCTCCAATATTTGATCAATGAATGGCAGTGGAAAGTAGTCTTTCTTGGTCGCAGCATTCAGGCGCCGGTAATCGACACAGACGCGCCACGACGTGGGAACTCGGGTCGCGATCTCTACCCCCTCCTCGTTGGTAACCATCTGGATTCCCGACTTCTTCAGGACGACAAGGGGGGCTACCCACTTGGAGTCAGAAATGGGGTAAATAAATCCTGCTTTGCACCATTTCTCTATTTCTTTCTTCACTACTTCCCGAAGATTGGGGTTTAATCTTCTCTGAAATTCACGGGAAGGCTTTGCATTATCCTCAACATAAATTTGGTGCGAGCAGAGAGCGGGGTTTATTCCTACGAGATCCGACACAATCTAACCTATGGCTTTTCGATTTTGCTCAAGGACTTCGACCAGTCTGGATTCTTGGTCCACTGTTAATGATGAGCTAATGATCACAGGGAATTTTTCTTTGGATCCATTGAGGAATGCATACTTCAGTGTGGGAGGAAGTGGCATCAGCTCTGGCAATTCTGAATCGTCGATCAAGTCTGGCTGAATGAATTTTGCTTCTGGCTCAGTATCGGTTGGCGGTGAATCACTGTGTGAGATGTTGGCTACCAATTCCGAAGAAAAGTGAGTCGGATCGATAGAGGAGAATGGTAATTCAGCTAGAGCCATGTCCGACTCATCATTGATTGACTGTCCCAAAGGTGATGTGATTGACAAATCCAAGAGGCTTTCTGTGTTGTCAAGTGTGTGATAATCTGGGGGTATAGAAGTCTCAGAGACTGCATCGTGTATTATTTCTTCTTCTGAGGATGTGCTTTCTACCTGTATGTCTGGCAGTTGGTCCCATGGCCCAGTGGTTCTGAGGAGATTGCATTCTGATGTTTCGGCATCTTCACTTGTGGATTTGGAGTCTGGCCTTTGCCACTTTGTTTGTTTCATTTCCAAGTCCACTTCTCCGCCTGGAGAACGGAATTTCATCATGCCAGTTCCGTAGTCGAATACAGCCTTAGCGGTTCTTAAGAAAGGTCTTCCGAGAATGATTTGTGATTCCTTCCAATGGTTCGGGGTCTCCATGTCCAGGACAGTGAAGTCTACTTTGTATTCTGTACCCTCGATAATGATGATGACATTCTTCACTTCTCCCTTAGGTCTTTTAGTGGATTTATCTGCAAATTGGAGTAAAGATGATGACTTCTTTAGAGGGCCCAACTCCAATTGATAATATAAGGCTAAGGGTAGAAGGTTTATGGAAGATCCATTGTCGAGAAGTGTGCATGTGAATGCTATGCCACCAATGTGACTCTCCACATAATGGGCGCCCAGATCCCTTTTCTTTCTTGGCAGATGCTGGTTTTTGACGCACTTGGTGGTGGCAACTGTCAAGATATGAGTCTCCACGAATTGACTTGTTCTCTTTGTACGAGTCCTGGTAGGAGTGCATTTTGCCTTCAAGTATTTCTGAAAGGCTGGATTACCGGCCACGTACTGATCAAAGGGTACTTTGACTGTGATGTTTTGTTGGCAGAATTTTTCCATGACTGGGTCATCTTTGATGTTTTTCTTTTGTTTTTCTTTCTTTAGGGCATGGGGAAAAGGAATGGAAGCATTTGAGACAGGAGATAGAGGATCAGAATCAAAAATAAGAGCATCTTTATTCAACTTGGAGTTTTTATTACAATCATAATAATCAAAATCAGGTTGCTGAAAAGGTGACAAAGGTATTTTTGCAGCAACTAGAGGTTCAAGGTCCTCTGCAGACTCCATAGATGCTTTCCCTTTATCTACTGCTGGGATCTTCAGGCGTCCTTCATTTTCCTCCTCGGAAACATCCTCCGGTTGATCTTCCGAGTCTTCATGGTCCGATTCCCTTGCCCGGTCAGGTACGACCACGGTCCTTCCGCTCCTGAGTGACATGGCATTGATTTTGTCAAACGAAAGGATCTCATGTTCAGATGTGGAAAAGTCTGGATAGTATACCTGGTTATTGTGTTGAGATGCGTTGAATTTGTTCAAGCTATTGGGGTTAGCTTGAACCTGGGCGGGAATGGTTGTGGCTGGAGCTGTCTGCTCATCCTTCCAACAGGACAAGCGGTTGACATCAACCCGTAGATCTTGCAGCTCATCTCGGAATTGGCGAAACTCTTCAAGTATTTGTCTCTGGATGTCGATCGGTTCTTCTGGGGGTTTGGACGACTGAGCTGATTGTCTGGGGGCTTGAGATTGCTGATGGTATTGCTAAGGTTGGCTCTGGCGATTGTAGGGTTGCTGCTGCTTCGGCTGCTGGAACGATGTAGTGTGTTGTGGAGGAAATGCGGCATTATAGAAGGTGGGTGGACGTTGATACGTCTGACGGTCTCCCATGTTACCCTGTCGGGTAGTGTCCTGGGTGTACCAGATGCCATTCACTTCAAATGTCAGAGGCGGGGCTTCCTTGACTGTCTCAGTCGGTGGGGGCGGCTGTTGGGAAAATTGGGCGTGGGATTGATCGTGAGCCCATGGTTGTTGTTTCTCTGCTCCTGGTTGCTCCTGGACATGATGCACATGATATATCGGGACAGTAGGTGCACTAGGCATCCCCATCTTGGATACCTTCTCGGTGAGTTCCTCCATCTGCTTTGGGAATTGTGAAATCCTACTGTCGATATCGTTCATTCTCTTGTCCACAATTGTCAATTTATCAGAAATAAAGTGCATGCTTGGAATCAAGTCCTCAGCTATTTCTGCCACCGTCTGCTTCCCGCCTTTGGCTTGAAGGGTATTCAGGGAATCAGTGTATGCTCTACTGGCAATTTGAGACCGGCTTGTTTCTGCCATCTGCTCCAGTATTTTCCAGACGATCTCAGCTCCACGTGATGTGTAATTCCCTCCGCAAGCAGCACTAACTAACCCTTGAGTATCGTGATTGAGGCCAGAGTAGAGTGATTGGACTAGGATGTTGTTGTCCAGATCATGGCAGGGACATTTTTGTAGCAGGTCCTTAAACCTATCCCAGGCCTCACAGAGTGGTTCATTGGGCATCTGAGAGAAACTGGTGATGCGGGTCCTCATTTGATTGGTCCGGCTCAAGGGGTAGAATTTCTTCAGAAAAAGGTTTTTGAACCTCTCATAAGTCGTCACAGTCACCCCCAAGTTTTTTACCCAGTAGTCTGCTTTCCCTTTCAAGGCGAAAGGTAGTGCAGTGAGACGAATGTAGTCTTGGCTGACTTGTGGGTGCCTCAGATTAGAACACATCAGCTCCAGGTCCCTCAAGAATTCATATGGCTCCTCAGTCGTATTACCATGGAATTGAGGTAATTGACTGACCAAATATGGCTTTAATTCATAGTGGATCTCTGGCTGTGGTGGCTGCAAATAGTTCCACACTCTGTACTGTCCAGGGTTATATGCGGCTTCCATTGGCACTTCTCCCCCAGCATTCATTTGTTCGAGCTGCTCCCTCAGTAGCTGTTGTTGCTGCTCAGATGCAGCCAGTCTCGCGAGAATCATCTTCATTGGATCTTCATTAGGTTCATCTTCAGGGTCTTTCTTGGAAGGTATCTTGGGTGGCATCTCTTTTTCTTTATCTGGAGAATATAAAGGGTTTGAGTTAATAGATTGGAAAGAATTGATGTAACAGTTATCCTCAATCTTTTGTGGTGAGAAATAGACAGGGAGGGTTTGTCCTCCTTCTAGGAGGAAGAAGGAATAGGGTTCTTGGGAAGGGTTTCCCGGAGGCCAAGCAGGTCCAGAGTAAGAGTTTCTCTGGGCTTTTGAGATTGGGGAGTTTGTGGTAGAGAGAGACGAGCCTGAACAAAAATTACCACAGTCCTCCATTCTCGGGGTCAACAAGATGTTTTATGATGTAGACACAATTGTGTGGTATTCGTTGATGAACTATTTTCTACGCACAATCAAACACAATACAAGGGTTGTTTCACCAACTCAACTCAAAGTGAAGACCATAAGGGTCCGGTCAATTATCTTGTTAGTTTTAATTGGTGAGAATTCAAGTCTTGCAAACCGTTTAAACAAGCTGTTAGGTTTGGAGCTGGGCTCTATCCTAGTGTGCGTCTCTCTCCTTGCTGCAAGATAAAAATCAAACAATGTCGGGGTTGCTCTCCCGCAAAAATTCTTGATTTTATGGATTTTTTTAGATCGGCTTTATTTAGCAGTCCCAATTTTATTGAGGCGATCACTGAAGAATTTAGATGAACACAAATACACGTCTACCGTCCAGTCCCAATTTCCTTTAGATTTATGTGATAAAACAAGAGAGAGGAATTCGGAAAAAGCCGATGCACGTGGAAAACTATGATGAATGCTCAGTTAGAAGACTTATAGTGCCTCCTCGCAATCTCGATGTGGGATGCAATACAGAATTGAAAATTTTATACTAAATGCATGCAAGCCGATGAAAACCGCACCTAAGTAGAAAGTTCTATTAGCAGGAGGAATTGAGTTGAATTTGGCTAAGTTGAACGATCTAATGTGCGTCTCAGTTAAAGTGCAGTGTGGCTTAAGATCCTACGAGCACAATAAAAAATAAAATGCTCTAAGAGCCGTATGTGCAGGTCTATCCTAATCGCCACTCAAGTCGGGCCCCACCCTCTCCGGAGAGTGAAACAGGCCACGACACACCACAAATAAAGTTCAAGGTCTTTTTACACACGCGAGAGTCCAAGCGGACACCGCTATAAATGAGCAGAAATTCAAAGTGCAGAAATTAAAAACCTAGACACTACTCTCTCTCATGACTCGACTCGATCTTAATTTAATTGCGGTTTCTTCGGGTGTTGGTGAAGATGCGTCGGTTCCTTGAAAAACCGCTCCACGTGCGCCGGGTACCTCGCAAGAAAAATAAGAGAGATGGGTGTAAGAGAGTGACTCAGAAAATAATCAAAAATAAAATAAATGAAATAAATGCTGAAAAATAAATACAAGAAATAAAATGGGATTTACAGTGAAAAATTCGGGGGTCAGACTACCCGAATTCGGAAAACCGAACAAAAATTTTCAAAACAAAAAACTAAGCCGTTTGCCTCCCCAGCAACGGCGCCATCTGACGGGTCCGTAAAAGCCACGTTAAGAAGTTGTTTTTAATCTTTGTTTGTGATAATGATGTGTCATTCGTTGTAGGCGGCGATCGGAAACAGTCAAGAAATAACCACAAAATAATTATTCAATTTTAATCTCGTGGTTTATGTTTATTTTACTTGGGCAAGTCCCAAGGTCGATCACAAGGAGGCAAAGGAACAACCTAGAATTGTGTCTATCCAATTTTGAGTTCGGTTTTCAAGGCGGTTTTTTTTGGACTTTTTTTTAATGCAATATGAGATGCAAAATGCAAGTTCGGCCTATTTTAGGGACTAAAATGTAAATTTAAATCAAACGACGTCCGAAAAATACGAAACGTGGCCACAATGTAAATGACGATGCAATGATTGCACTATAATTTTTTGGAATTTTGAGATGAAATATGAATTTTTTTATGAATTTTTAAATGCAAACACATTATTTTCAATATTTAATTTTAATAAATATTAAACCTACTTATTTTCGAGAACTAAAATTATCTAAGATCTATCACTAGGTAATTGATCTTAAAAAAATTCCTAGACCTTAAAAATGTGGGATTTAATACTTATTAAAATTAAAATAGTGAAATATGCAAAATGATTTTTACAAAGCAAAATATGCATGCAAATGCAATGATTTTTTGGCACAATGTTAATCGAAATGATCTCTACAATATGGGATTTTTGGGGAATTTTTAGACTAACGATTAATTAACTATGAATTTCCGAGCATAGATTGGGCAAAATATTCCAATTTCCACAAAACAATTATTTATTTATCAACCATAAATCACAAAAATGTCCACAGCATGTCAAAATGTAGAGAATTAAAAGATGAACAGAATGCTATTTTTAAATGAATAAAATGATGCAATGTAGAGGTTTATAATGGATGACAAAGACAGGGGTACAGATGCAAACTGAATAAATAAAAATAATGCAAGGGGGGACCTAAAATTAATTACCAGAAGTGAAGGGGGTGATTCTGCAATTCTTCCAGTGGGGCACGTGCGCAGCACGTGCCCTCTAGAAGGTGGACTCGCGCGTGATATGGAAGGAGGCCGGAGGGTCTTCTGCAATTTACCCACGGGGCACGTGCAGAGCACGTGCCCTCTGGATCTGGGGCGTGAGTGTAATAAGGCGGAGCTTCGGGGGCTTCAACGCAATTTACCCCCGCGGTCACGAGCGGGGCGCGTGACCCGGGGGGGCTGATGTCACGCTGACGTCCCCCTCGGACGCACGTGCCTCGCACGTGTGCGAGGGGTCTCGGGCTAGCCGCCCGGTGGTGCGGCGGAGGGATGTCGGAGATGGTGGCCTGCCTCTGGCCGACACACGGCCAAGAGGGGGCAGAGCGGCGGCGCTCGGTGATGTCGGAGAAGGCCGATGGAGGTGGCGGCGTAGCGGAGGAGCGGGCCCGGTGGCGTGGTCGAGGGTCGCTCCAGGCGGAGGACTGTGGAGCTCGTCGGTGCAGAGGTTGGCGAAGGCGGCGAGCGTGGAGTTGCTCCTGTAGCGGCTGGCGACGCGGCTCGGAGGTGGAGGGGCCCCGAGCTCCTGGAGATGTTATCGGAGAAGACGAAGTCGGGGCGGCGTTGTTGACGATGAACGGAGCGGCGTAGCTGGAGGAGATGGAGGGCGAAGTCGGCGGAGCGGGCCCGGTGAACGTGGGCGAGGGCCGCTCCAGGCGGAGAATGGTGGAATGGCGGCCGGAGGTCGAGGTGGCGGAGAGATAGAGAGCGAGGGAAAGGAATAGAGAGATAGAGAGAGAGATAGAGAGAGATAAATACCTGGAGAGAGGTTGGGCTCGACGGCGAGTGGTGGCCGGAGCGAAGCAGCGCTGGAGGTGTCGCTGCGGCGAGGAGCGATGCTTCTCGGATCACGCCGGCGATGGAGTAGCTCGCGGGTTGTCACCACCGGAGGAGGACTCAACGAGGATCGGCGGATACGGTCTCGGGGAAGGGCGGAGGTCCTTTAATAGCAGAGAGGGTGAGGTTGCCGGTGCGGAGATAAGGGCGAAGGGGGCGCGGCGGTTGCGCGGTCGTTGCGAGGCTAACGACGTGGTCAACGGGGGGCGCAAGGATAATGGCGGCGGCTGGTGCGAGGATAGCGGAGCGGCGGTTGGTGGCTGGCGGACGTTACAGAGGGGGGTGCGGGAGGTAGGAGATGCGGGTGGGCCGTCCGATCGGCCGAGATCGGACGTCCACAAGGGAGCCACGTGGCGAGGGTTTGGGGAGGCGCGGGCGCACGTGCAGTGCGCGTGCGGGGAGGCACGTGCGCTGCACGTGCGGGCGATTTAATTATTTTTTATTTTTTATTTTTTTTAAACGAAAGTTAAAAAGGCCAAAAAACAATGACACGTGGTGGCCTCTGGGGCTGCCACGTGTCACCTCCAGAAAATTTGAAGGAAAATTAATTTGTAAAATCAAAAAGAAATAGCAAATGACCTCGGATCGAAAAAGTTCCTTCACAAAAAATGCTCGTCTCAACGAGATCTACAACTTTCATGAAGACATCAAAGCCAAATTCGGTCAAATGTGAAAAGTGAATTTTTGGGGTATCCCATGTACATAGAATACCTTGACCTTTGGGTTTTCTAATTTTTTTGTCATTTTTAAACAAGATAAAAAAAACCGAAAAAATAAGGAAAAATCAAAGATAAATAAAAGACACCTTAATCTAATTTTTTTGTATTTTTATTAATAAAGAAATATATATTCATAAAATAAAGGTCAGAAAACCGCGAAAAAAATACAATGTATAAAAGAGGTCCAAAACCCAACTTTCGCATACGAGCTCCGATTCACTTGAACATGGTCTTGTTTTGAAGGTAATTGAATGTGCATTAGTTCAAAAGTGAGTAGGATCAAATCAGACTCTGGATGGGGAAGATATGTGGCTTTTAGTTCGAAAATCCTAAAACTAGGGTTTGGGTTTTTGGTCCACTTGACTGGGTCAATTATTTTTTTGTATTTTTCATTTATTCTTGTTAGTGATGTGTACACAGAGGAAGTGGTTTTGTGGCATGCGGTGTTAGCATGAAGGAGTTAAAAATAGGGGAAGTTAGGCTATTTACAGGTCATTTTTGGCTTGGATTTTTGGCTTCTTATTTTATGCAGAAATTAATGCTAAATTGTAATTCTTATGAAATCATGCCTGAATGCTAATTATGCAGAATAAATGCAGAAATATTGTTGATTTTGAGGGACTTGAGATTAATTAATGAGACTTAGAATGGTGAATCCGAGATTCATCAATAGTCACTCATCTCCGAGTCATGAGACGATAGTGGATGACATAGCTCAGATCAATAGGAGAACTAAGGTTTTGACAGAACAATTTGATAATATCATCCAAACAGTAAAAGACATGATAATCAACCAAAAGGGGTCAAGAAAACCACATAGCAAACCCGAAACTGATCCTGTGCTGGATGTCCACATTCAGACACCACATACCACTAACCAGTCCACTGACCACCTTTACTGACTCTAGAGAAAAAAAAATAAAAAATCAGAAAATTAAAAAAAATCAGATAACATCAATATGGAAGTGTTTTGTAAAAGTCTGATATTAGAGCTTCCATTAATCAAGGCCATAGAGTATGTATTCGATCTTCAGAGATTTGTGAAGAGTTTATTATCACCTAAGAAGATGGGAAAAAAAGATCTCGAACAGAATATCATTTTATTACTATGGCCAGTTTAACGATGCTGACATAGACAAACAAGGTCTGAAAAGTCAAACGGTTGACCAAGATGACCTGTGAAATTGAGAATATTGAGTTTAATAATGTTCGGATTAACGATGATTCTACATTGAACATCCTCACAAAGTCCGTGTTTGACCGACTCGAACTCGGACAACTCAGAAAGAGTCGAGTAATCATTCAATTCCCTGATCGATCCACAAAAATATCGAGAGGAATTTTTTCTACCGTCATTAATTTATAAGGTGTCACACATAGAGTGGACTTCATTGTCCTAGACATTGAACACCGAGGATATGTATCCGAGTCTCCCATTATCTTGGGAAAGTCATTTCTAGCTTTCGCTAGAGCGACTATTAACTGCAAGACTCAAGACATTATATTCTCGAACCCAAACCCAATTGATTAAATTCTCGAGGACACACCAAATACTGAGACAATCGAAAAAGAAACCGATAGTCGTGACATTGAAGAATCTTCATATGACCAGACCTCTCCACTTATCACAGACACAAACGAAGGAGAGACATCCTATGAAACAACCGACGAGACTACAAAGGTGAATGAAATCAACCGAGAAACAACTGATTCACCACACCTGGACAAGATTATGTCAGACTTTCTTTAGTCCACACACGCAAAGCCAACAGAGAGCAAATACTCGGGACACATGCTTACTTTACAAGAATATTACAATTTATATGTAGACTCATCTGATAGGGAACTCATGGTCAACACCTCACAAAGAATACCTCCTGAACTGACTAAGAATATAACCTACAACATTTCAGAAAAAGTATCCCCTGAGAATTACTCATCATGTTTGAAGGATGTGAGCAGTATGAAAGAGTTCAGTTCGGAGAATCTGGAGCCTGATCGGAATAAGAAGTCATACATCGACCCACATTGGACTTTCCATATCCCTCTCTATTATTCTTCTAAGGCCGAATCCCCTGGTCCCATTCAATACACCGGAACAATTCATTATGACCAATCCGACACTTGTTCATATAAATATTCAGAGGAAGAAAAGATTGACCTGAAAACTGAGCGAACTTTGAGAAAGAAGCTCAAAATAAAAATAGTTGGAGTAACATGACCTTTAATTATTATTCTGATGATGGCTCTGACGATGGATGGGAATCTTATGATTCATCTTCTTCCAATCACTATTCCCTGCCACCACATGCTTAAAAAATGATCGGCCGTAAACCGCCTTGATCATCGGCCACCCGTTCCCCCGCCCCCATCAGTTTTCTTGTATATTTTCTTCCTAAACTTAGGCCAAGGCCTAAGTATAGGGGGGAAGGGGAAATGCCATATGTATTTACTTATCATTCTAGTGTCCATTCTCTTGGTATATTTTCCAGATCTCATCAGTTCTCATACACACTCCTATTTTATACTTAGGCTGATCGGAGCCTAAGTATAGGGGGCACATGTGTTCATCTTGTATATATTCATCTAATTCTCTCTTAACCTCGACCACTCCACTTTTTGATCTTCTTCTATAGTTAGGCTGACTAGAGCCTAAGTATAGGGGGGAGTTGACTTCTATACCCCTTCTTTATTTTTATTTTTTTTCTCTCTTACGCTTAGCATGAGGTATGTCTTTGTGTCACTTCTTGTGCTATGAGGACATAGAACGACACACGCTAAGTATGGGGGTGTGTATATATTACATATATACTTTACCCATAGCTCGTACTTTCACGTATTTTGTAAAATATTACAATAATTACGGGATGGGTAAAAGTTCAAAAAAATAAAAGCAAAAACACAAACAAAAATAAAAAAACAACAAAAAAACAAAACAAAAAATGATGAAAAATCTCTCTTGCATATCATCCTTGCATACAAAAAACACAGAAAAACATCTTGCACCTCGTATGCATCTGCATTTCATTTTGCATATCTAGCATATGCGAAGTGAAAGTTATTGGGTTTTGAACTGAGTTATGAGTAGAAGTGGAAGAGTGGTCTTGACTTGGCCCTAATCTACCTAATTTCCAGAGGAACTTCAGTGAGAAAGAGGATTTTAGAAACTTTAGATCTTTTGACTTAATTCTTTGTTTCGCATAACAATATGCAACCTTTGACTCTTAATGTCTAACATGGTCTCCTAATTCTGGGTATATCTTTTGAGTAGGGAATTAATATGTTCTCTCCACTATGCACTTAGCTCAACTCATATGGGGTATTGGAAGACTGTGTGGGTCTCTTTTCTGGTAGCGTAGATATCTAAAGATCGGAGTACAGGTTGAAATAAAGCATCGGAAAAGGGATGGACAGATGAGCACGATTTTTTCTAAGACCACAAAACATGTATGGAAAAAAAGATTCCATATCTGTAGAGGCACAAAAGATCCATGCAGAGTTACCAAAAATCCATACAAAAAAGAAGCCAAACTGCCAAATAAATACTTGACCAAAAAGGTCCAAGCTTCAAGAAAACCTGCAGATCTTGGTGGAGACATGGCTAAACTGGCCGACTTTACAAGGAGAGGTGACTACACTGGTCACCCTCCAGTTCTTTTCCCCTTCTTCTAATGTCTCTCCCTTACGATTGTGAACATAATGCAACAGACCTTAGTACCTGACTCCCCGAGGATGAGTTACTGGGAGGGGGGTTTGCACGGTAGTCCGACATTCTTGATTGGGAGAGCTAAAACCTTTCACACACATGAGATAGTTGTTCAAAGTTCATGGGATATGCTTTGGGAGAAAGATTGATCTACGATGACTTCTGAGATGAATTTGTTACAATGATATATAGAACTTGAGGGCTCTTGATTTTAAAACTCTCACAGAAGTTCTGCCACACTATTATCCAAAGGTCGGGTCTAGCTCCATTTTCACCTTTTGCTCATAACTTTGGTATGGAACCCACAATCATTTCACTTTTGCATTTCATTTTAGTTGCTCGAGGATGAGCAAAGTTTAAGCATAGGAGGTTGATGAATATGTGATTCATCATACTAAAATATGAAAATAGATCTTCGTTCCCGAGTAATTAGCATCATTTCATCATTTAATCTGTAATTTTTTACAATTCATGCACTTAGAATTAATATCTGTATTTTAGCATGCATAATTGCAGTCATAATTATCTTCATATTTCCACCCAACTTCATGCATTTTTGATTAATACATGCTAACTCTAATTGAACCCAAACCACCTCCATTGTGTACATATTACTAAAATGATTGAAGGCAAAAATACAAAAAAAAACTAATTCAAATAATTGGCCCGTGAGACAAAACTCCAATTTCAGAATAGGCAGACTAAAACACCCACATCTTCCTCATATAGTGTATGATTTAGGTCTACTCACTTTTAAAGTAACATATATTCAAATACCTTCAAAACAAGACCAATTATATAAAAATCGGAGCTCATATGTGAAAGTTGGGTTTTGGGCCTCTTTTACGCATTTTGCGTTTTACTCGATTTTGACCTGATATTTTATGTACATAATTAACTCCTTTTCTTTTATTTATTTTTCATTTATATTATTTGATGAAAGTTTTTAAAATGCACAAAAATAAAAATTTAAAATAATACTAAAATCAAAGAATCTGACCAAGTCTAAGTGTCCTTTGCGAGTCTGTACAAATATCTCACTTTTTCTACTTTATTTTATTCTCCTAATTTCTTATTTATTAAAAATCCAAAAATTAAATTAATATTTAAATATTTATATCTGATTTTATCATTATTCTCTCAATTTTTCTGTTAAATAAAAATCACAAAAAATACAAATTCCAAAAATAAAGGTATTTATGTACATAGAGTGCCCCAAAAATATCACTTTGCACAAATGATCTCATTTGCTCTTGATCCCTTCATGAAATTGTATATCTAATCAAGACAAACAATTTTCATGTTGAGAACTTTGCGATCCGAGGTCATTTGATATTTCTTCTGGATTTTTCTTTTATTATTTTCTTGATTTCTGGAGTTGACACATGGCAGCTCCCTGAACCGCCACGTGTCACTCGTTTTAACCCCCTTTTTATTTCAATTTTTTATAAAAAAATAAATAAAATAAATATAAATAAATAAATAAAGTGAGGACTTCTCTTCCCTCTTTCCGAGTCAACTATCTCCCAACAACATGCGCAACCCCCGCCTCCTTCTCCACCAATGGCCATCGCACCTCACACCCGTCGCACAACAAATGCCACCCTCCTCTCGTGCAACCTTCACCACTCTCTTACTATTTAAGTCATCTCCAATCAACGATCACGATATCTGCTAGATCTGGATGAGAGAGAGAGAGAGATCTTGAGGGAGAGGCTTGAGACAGGGGCCTCCCATCTCCGGCAAAGACCTCCAAGGCGTGATCTCGACGAGCTTCTCGTGCTTCTGCCGGCACAGTCGAGGAAATTAATCAGAGGAAGGCCATCGACCACTCAAATCTCATGTGAATCCCCCAAATCTCCTTCCATTGTTTTATCTTTTTTCCTCTGTTCTTGGTCTTTTCTTCTTATGCAACCACATCTTCCCCAATACGCGCGACCCCGCTCCATCTATGCTTCTCAGCACCAGGAGCAGAAGGCTCCGCCAACACTGAGTCCGCCAACAACTCCATCTCCTCAAAGCTGCAGCCACTCTTCTCCAGCAGCTCCAGACGACGGTCGCATCCTTCTCCGACGCCGACGACCATCGGATATATTTTCCATTAGCCACATCATCACTGCCCACATGCCCACGGAGGACCTTCGCCCTCAACATCGACGAGCGGCTGTTTGTCGGCCACTCAAGCCGCACCTTGGACTCCCCTCTGCCACACGATCACCTTCTACGCTTCCACAACAACCCCCTGCAACCAACAACTGCGCGAATTCCAATTGCACTATTCCCCCAGCCACCGCACTCGTGCCGCCTACCTTCTACCATGGCTCCCGCGATACCCACCCGAAGGAGCCCCTACTGCTCGAGAACCACCTCCACCTGCGCGAGCAGTAGGAGCCCAGCCTCTCCGTCACGGCTCGACCTCCTCTGCTGCCCAGCCGTTGTTGTCTCCTCGTTGCGCACAGGAGGCCTTCACCGCGTCCTTACAGCGGGCCGCTCGTCCTTGACATTGCCTTCTGTTAATATACTGGGATGCACTATGAGAGGCCCAAGGGTTCCCTTATATAGGAGAAGAACCCTTGGGTAAATTACAAGAATATGAAAGGCAAAAATGAAAATTACAAAAATGTCTATACTAAAAATAGCAATCATCTCAACACTCCCCCTCAAGCTGGAGCGTAGATGTCAATAAGACTCAGCTTGGAACAACATCTCTGATAAGGTCCTCTTGCTAGAGCCTTTGTAAGTATATCTACTGTCTGGTCTCCAGAACTGACATGCGCAGTAGTGATAATACCTTTCTGTATCATGTCACGAGTGTAGTGGCAATCTACCTCTATGTGCTTTGTCCTTTCATGGAAGTCTGGGTTATTTGCAATGAAGAGAGTAGCTTGATTATCACATTGGAGGTGCATGGGAAGATGTACTTTTATGGTTAGGTCAGTGAGAACGGATCTGACCCACATCATCTCTGTACTAGCTTGTGCCATGGCCCTGTATTCCGATTCAGCACTTGATCTAGCAACCACAATCTACTTCTTACTCTTCCATGAAACCAAAGAATTCCCTATGAACACAGCAAATCCAGACGTAGACTTTCTATCTTTTGGACACCCGGCATAGTCTGCATCTGCATATGCTGTTATTGAAAGAGATGTGCCTCTGCTGAAAAGAAGTCCAGTACCAGGTGAAGTCTTCAAGTATCTCAGAATCATATAGATTGCATCCATATGAGCTTGTCTGGGTTGCTCCATGAACTGACTCACTTTGCTAACCGCAAATGCTATGTCGGGCCTGGTAATAGTTACATATAGTAGCTTGCCAACAAGCTCTCTGTATCTTCTCTTGTCGACTTCCTCAGTATCATCATCATAGAACTTCATGCTTGGGTCAAGCGGAGTAGTGGCAGGTCAACAATCTGCCATGCCAGTTCTTGAAAGAAGATCTATAACATATTTTCTTTGGGTCATAACAAGACCTCGTTGATTCCTGGCAAACTCTATTCCGAGGAAGTAACGTAAATGTCCAAGGTCCTTGGTCACAAACTGTTGACCCAGGAAGTCCTTGGTATCCTGAATACCCTGCTCGTCATCCCCTGTAATAATAATGTCGTCAACATAAACAAGAATGACTGTAATACCTCTCTGGGTCTTCTGTATGAACAAGGAGTGATCAGCAGTTGATCTCGCAAATCCTTGTTGTTCTATCAAGTCCGAGAGCTTTTGGAACCATGCTCTTGGACTTTGCTTGAGGCCATAGTAGCCTTGTGTAACTTGCAAACCTTCTGACACTCCCCCTCAGCAGCAAACCCAGGTGGCTGCTACATGTAGACCTCCTCTTGGAGATCACCATAGAGAAATGCATTCTTAACATCAAGCTGATAAAGAGGCCAATCTCGTATCACAGCAACAGCAAGGAGAATGCGCAGAGTAGAATGCCTGGCAACTGGTGAGAAAGTATCGTGATAATCCACCCCATATGTCTGAGTAAATCCTCGTGCCACAAGTCTCACCTTATAGCGATCCACACTGCCATCCGCACGGTGTTTCACAGTGAACACCCATTTACATCCCACGACTGATGTATTAATAGGAGCAGAAACAAGACTCCACGTACCACATGATTGTAGCGCAGCCATTTCCTCCTCCATGGCTAACCTCCACTGACTATCTTTGAGAGCCTCCTGATATGTCGGTGGTATCTGTACTGCTGATAGTGCTAGCGTAAATCTCCTGAAATCCTCTGACAACCTGCTCAAAGAGATTTGGGCTGCAATAGGGTAAGTAGCACACGCCCGTTTCTGCTTTCGCAGAGCAATTGGTATGTCAAGATCATCTGCTACGTCCTGGGCCTGTATATTTCCCTCTTGAGAGGGTATCTGCTCCTCCTGTTGTGTAGTTAACTCAGTAGTGCCATCAGTAGAAATAATATGCTCATTACATACCTGAGGCGTGCTGGATGATGGGCAAGGCCTGTGAGCATGGCGAACAGAGCGAGGTCTGCGAGGAACAACATGAGATAAGAACTAAACCAATGAAGGTGGTGGTGGCGGAGGTGGTGGTGGCGGTGGTGGAGGAGGAGGAGGTGGTGGTGGCGGAGGAGGTGGTGGTGGTAAAGGTGAAGAACCAACTGTAGGAGGTGGTGGCATGTATATCTCATTATCAGAGTCAGATGGAGTAAGTCTGTCACCTGTAGGAGAAAAATACATGACCGACTCAAAGAATGTAACATCAGCACTAACAAAATATTTTTGGCTTAGTGGATCAAAGCAGCGATACCCCTTTTGGGTACGAGAGTAGCCGACAAATATACACTTGACAGCTCTAGGAGAGAGCTTGTCACGCCCTGGAGAGACATCATGAACAAATGCAACAGATCCAAACACGCGAGGTGTAAGAGAGAAGAGATCCTTCTCGGGAAACGCAATCGAGTAAGGAATCTTCTCTCCTAACACGGATGAGGGCATACGATTTACCAGATAGCAAGCAGTAAGGACATCATCACCCCAGTAAGAATGAGGAGCACGGCTCTGTATCAACAATGTTCTGGTTACATCAAGTAAGTGACGGTGTTTGCGCTCAGCACACCGTTTTGCTGGGAAGTGTAGACACATGAGGTCTGGTGAACAATGCCATGGGATCTTAGGAACTCGGAAAGATGTAAGGTGCAAAATTCCAAGGCATTGTCAGAACGAATATACTTGACATTAGCAAAAAAAATATTTTTTATTTCATTAATAAAATACTTGATAGTGGATCCAGCCTCAGACTTATTCTTCAATAAGAAGACCCAAGACAGTCTAGAAAAATCATCGACAGCTACAAGATAAAAACGGTGTCCTTGGAGATCAGGAACACGACTAGGACCCCAAATATCTAAATGAAGGAGCTCGAATAACTGAGAACTGCTCCGACTCTGACGGGATGGAAAAGATGACCGGTGATGCTTCCCAAGTTGGCATGCTTCACATTGAAATGAGGATCTCGTAGAAATCTGAGGGAAAACATGACATAACTTTTGCAGAGGAAGATGTCCAAATCTAAGGTGCCACAAGTAAGGAGAGACTGGTCCAGTAGGGATAATAGAAATACTAGCATGAGGAGGTTGGACCAGCCTGTAGAGTCCCCGCTGCTCACGGCCACTTCCAATCACCCCGCTCGTGAGTATGTCCTGAAACACAAGAGATGAAGGGTCAAAGATGGCACGACAGTGCAGATCCTTAGTGCTCTGACTAATAGAAAGTAAATTCATTTGAAATGCGGGAGCATATAAAACATTTTTCAGACGCATGGACGGAGTCAACTGCACCTCCCCCTGTCCTGTAACAGGTAAGTGGTCGCCATTAGCAATGACGACCCATCTACCGGGTGGTATAGCCCTGTAGGACTTCAGTTGTGTTCTGTCTCCGCACAAGTGGTGAGAAGCACCAGAGTCCATAATCCATTCTGTCATGTCTGTATTTGTACTATCAGTAAAGGCATAGGTGATACCTGAGGAGCTTGAAGAGGCTCTGACTGCTGTGGCGGTATCTGTGGTAGTGTCAGTACTAGGAGTCATGATCTCTCGAATGCGAGAGACAATATCATCCAGGCGCGGATCAGACTGTGGAGCTGAAGTCTCTGAAGACACAATCTGCTCTGCTGCTCGACCAGAAACAAGATATCCATGCTTTTGATAGCATGTATCCTCTGCATGTCCAGTCTTGCGGCAATAGGTACAGGGGCCACGATGTCGTCCACCGCCTCTTCCTCTGGGTGTATGTCCTCTGGACTGGATCGCCCCACCTCGACCACGAGAAGCGGCCATTGCTGAAGAGTGCGAAGACGTGGATGTCGACGGGATCGCGAGCTGGCTGAGACGGCTATAGGCCTCCTCTATAGGGGGAATGGTTGCTTCTGTAAGAAGATGAGTACGTGCACTATCATATTCTTTGTCAAGTCCAGCCATGAAGATTCCAACCATCGTAGAGTTCCTATATATCTTCTGTTGCTCAGTAGACGTCGTAATGGGCATGTAGCTATGAAGCTTTTCAAACATGCCACGCAGCGAAGAGTAGTAAACATGCAAGGGACGGCCATTCTGTTTGGTATTGTAGATATCAAACTGCAGTTGAAGGATTTTGGCCTCATTCTTTGCCTGTGCATAGGTGGAGGCTAATGTGTCCCACATTGCCTTGGCAGTGGGCTGAGTAAGAATATCATTGGCTATTTCTGTAGAAAGAGTCCCACATAGCCAAACACGTGCGTATGCGTCATCTTGCTTCCAAGAAGCATTTGTCCCAGTCTTGTCCTCTGGCTCTGGTTCTGTCAGGATGTGCTCCTTATTGTTGCACTGCATGAGGGTGAGAAACTGCATGGACCATAATTCGTAATTGGTCCCATCCATCTTAACGATAAGAGCCGGGCCCTTGAAGGCTCCGGTTGAGAAGACGTCACCCTTGTTGTTCGACATGATGATAAGATAGCCAAATAACGGAATTCTACCGAGTAGTAGATCAATATAAGCAAATCTCTAGAATGAGACTTATACAACCATTGTTGTTAATACTTGCCGCTTGCGATAAACGTGAGTAAAGAACCAGTCGGGCACAACCGTGAAAGGCAGGGGCGCAGGAGAATGAAAATCTGACTCAAAGAATACCTTAAAACACTCGAAGCGCAGTGGTTCCTCGGTCTTTGAGTCGGCGTCGCATGAGGAGTCGTCTCCACAACCGGGTGCAGCCGCAAAGGGCAGAGGTGCAGGGTGCTCGTGGCACAGGGGCGCACGCGTCGCGGAGGAGGCGTGCACAGGGGCAGGGGCTGATGGTCGAACACCTGGGGGCGCGTGCGAGAGGAGGTGCGCACAAGGGCGGGGCTGATGGCCGAACCTGGGGGCGCGTGGTCACGTTAGCATAACTAGATGGAAATGTATTCGAATAAAGTCCATCTAGTTAGCATACTTATTATAAAATTTATTTCCTATAATGCATTGATAACCCTGTGTTTGCATATTTTTTTGCACAATCATCCATCATCATTTTATTATTTCAAAAATTGCACATTATTCTACAATTAATTCTCTACATTGTGGCATTCTTATCATAATTTTATTGTATGTGGTTAACTAATTAATATTATTTTTGTGATAATTTACATATTTTGCCCAACCTGTGCTTAGAAATCCATACTTAATTAATCATAGCTCCAAAAATTGCCAAAAATTCATAGATCGTAGAATTAGTTGTTAGTAACATTGTGCCTAGAAAGAATTGCATTTACATGCAGAGTTTTCTCTAGAAAAATTATTTTGTGCATTTCACTAATTAATTTTTAATAGATATTAAATCCAACATTTTTAGGGTCTAGGATTTTCTGAGATATATTACCTAGTGATATATATTAGAAAAATTTTTTCCTAAAAGTATTATTATAATTAATTATTGACAATCTCATTGTTTGCATTCATTTAATCACTGAGTATTCATATTACACCTAAAAATTCCAAAGAAATTGAGTAGCCTATATTCATCATATTAAACATTCGGCTAAGTTTGAGGATTTTTGGAGTTCATTTGATCGAAATTTACATTTTAGTCCCCAAACTTTGTCAAAATTGCACACCGCGCATTTATCGCATTTGAAAATTAAAAATAATTTCCTTATTGAAAACCTAACCTCATGATCGACTAAAAGCCAAGCTAAAGAGACAGTTGCCTCCTTGAGTTCGACCTTAAACTTACCAATTAAAAAACTATAAATTGATCACTTGCTTTAATTGATAAATAATTAGTTTAGCGATTTTTGCTTAACCCATAATTGCCTGCCAACAACGAAATTCAAACATCTTTTAATCGTTAATCTGACTAAAATTAAGAGGGTGATTTTGTTGTTCTTCAAGCCTCTACTTCAAACCACCTTCTCCTTCATCCATGAAGAAGAAACTACTTGGGCGATCTTCCCCGCTACATTAGCCCTCCATCTTGCTCACACGTGTATGCACACATTATGATTGCTTCGTCTATATGTTCTTCTAACTTCTGCAGGTGTCAAGCTCTTCAATGGTTGAAACTCGAATGTCCCATCTGATCTAGAGCTTCATCCTCGACTGGTCTTTACATTCCCCTACATCCAGATGCTCAAGAATCTTCTCCGACATCATGCCATCTACGTGGGTTTTCTCTAGACTCTCACCGACCAGTAAACAACCTCAAGGGGCTTGGCAGAGGAAGGAGGGACTCACTGGAGCCATGCCTCTTCACAATCGTGCAAGGCGGAGGAGAAGCTTAACGGAAGTACAGTTGTCGTTGAATCTCGCCTAATTGAGTGCGATCCAATGAGCGAGAGGAGACCTCATTTAGTCGTCCGAGCCTATAACCTCTTGCATATCCGAGCCATCTGTCGAAGCGTCGCCTACTGCCACATGGCCCGAACTATGCAAGTTCAACGACCCTAGGATCGCATGCACAACACGCGTGCGGTCCAGGGAAAATTGCATCTCCACCCCGACGGTTATCCAAAATTGCAAAAATACCCCCACGCAGGGAGTATTCAATAGATTTCCACTCTGATTTTCAATAATTACATTTCACTCCCTCCAGGGACATGTTTGTTATATTTCTTGTTATATTTTATCACATTTATGCCATTGGATTCAATGATTAATATCTTGAGCATATTATATCCGATTGATATGATTTCAATTTCATTATGATCCTCGTTTCACTATCTTTCATACGACTATATTTATTCTCTGATCTGGTGATTAATGTCTGATCAATTAATTAAAGAAGAAATAGTTGTTTTTATTCATATCAAAGTAAAACCTGACTTTGAATTTCTTGCTCAATTGCTTGTTGATTAATGTGATAATTTTCTTGAGATCAAATTATTATTTTAGGGAATATTTATGAATATATTTTCATATGTTATAGTTTTACCATTATGTTCATTTTGACATGCATTAATTGTTTAAAAAATCACATTTCATCTCATGCATGCATTTGTGATGTGCATTTACCTTGCATTGCTTGCCCGCATTATTTGTTTATTTTGACCTTGATTAACTATCAATTGCTTAACCTAGGTATTGAAATGCCTAAGTGATCATATTATGGCTCATGTCCTTGTGTTCGACCCTAGACTTCTCAGGTTATAAATTAAAGCTGAGAACCTCGTCACTGAGATCTCTTCTTGGTTCTGTATGAGATGCTAAGTGCTCGTGCTACAAGAGATCGATCTTAATAAATGCATTTAGTGCTTCATCAACACGTATCACAGATGGTCATCAATAAATGACAAACAATATCGATATCCATTTCGAGTCGGGGTACTGCAGTGACCACATACATCAGTATATATTAGGTCAAGAATACCTTCGCATCTTATAACTTTGTTACGGAAAGGCATCCTAGTCATTTTACTTCGAATACAATGTTCACATGTAGCAGAGATTGAACCTGTAGAAAATCTAAGAGTCCATCCTTTATCAATCTATTGATCCTATCAACAAACAAATGACCAAGCCTTTGATGCCAAATCATGTTAGAATGATTTCCATCCTCCCCGATTCTTGTAGGGCATTTATCGATGGCAGTAACATTCATGATTTTTTCATCAATGCTCAATTCGTAGAGTCTCCACCAGAAGTCAGAAAACTATCCGCAATATATTTATCATAACGATTTATGATAAGTTTACTACAGAATAGAAATAAATATCCACTTCTAACTAATTTAGATACAAATATTAAGTTTCTTCTGACATCTGGAACATAAAGACATTCTTTAAGTACTAAGACTCTTCCACTAGATAATGATAGTGTGCAGATCCCAACGACGACCGTTGCAATAGTTGCATCGTATCCCATCTAGATAACTATCTCCCCTTTATTAAGATTCCTAGTTTTCTGAAATAGATGCAACAAATTGCATACATGAACAGAAGCACCAGAATCGATGAACCAACTACCTTCTCATCCTATGAGAAAATTGGTATCAATAATGAAAGTAGAATTCATACCTGCTGAGACTTTACCATTGTCAGCAGACTTCAGGTTATCTGGGTAGTTACGCTTCTAGTTCCCAGCATTTTGTAGTGATGACACACATCGGTCTTCTTTATGTTACTAGTACGGAAGCAATAGAGGATGATCCAACACCTTGACTCTTCTTCTTTTTTTTCTGGGCCAAGCCCTTCCGAGATCCTTGCTTTCGACTGCACTTCCCATTGACTTGTGCAACCATTACACTAATAGTGGGATTATCTTTCTTCATTATGTCTTCTGCAGACTTTAATAAAGCCAAGAGTTCATCATTAGTTAATTCCATTTTATTCATGTGGTACGTTACCACAGAGTTATTGAAAGACTTGGGAAGTGACAGCAAAATGAAGTCGGACTGCATTTCTGCATCCATCTCTACCCCAAGAGTTTCCAGCTCAGACAAGTACCCAAACATTTTAAATACACTAACCAAAGTCCCTTCCCGCATCATGCAACGGATAAGCTCTTTCAAAACATTATAACGCTGTGTACGGGTGACATCTCCGAAGATCTCCTTGTGATTCAACATTATACCATGGTAGGTCTCCATCTACACATGTTGCTTCCGAAGCACATTGGAAAGAGATCCCAGAATATAACACCGAGCCAATGTATGATCTTCACCATATTTTTCGTTGAACCTTAGTTCTTTCGATTTAGTTCTTCCGATGACTTAGGGCATGTGTACTTGTTCTCGGATATCACATAAGAGATGCAATTCGCATAGCAATATCCAAATTACGGATCCAATCCGAGTAATTTGGTCCGATCAATTGATTGACCTCCAGGAGCCTACTGAGTGGGTTCATGGACTTCATTGTCTGAAATTAAGAATGCACTATATTAGAACACATAAATAATTATATATTCAATATTAATTTTTTTGATTAATGATTTTTTAATCAAATTAGTCTTGCCTTTTCAACTTTGAAAGTCCATTCCCTTAGTCACTTTCAAAGCAAGAGATATACTTACCGCTATATCTCAAGCAAGAACAGGGATTTCCTTTTTACCTTCATTGTATCCCAATAATATGAGAACTTACAACTTAGATAAAAAGAAGCGAGAGCACATTCCGCCTTGCGAGTCCAACTTTCATTTCCCAATTTAGTGTTTAACACTCGGGCTCACCAACCCTTAAGGTGATGTTGTCCCATCATTAATTGAAATAATCGTCAACATGATTAGAACTCGTTATACGTAATCAGAAATCACCCCAATAATATTAGGGCTCGATATTGAGGTCACTACGTATATGGCATGACTATTTTGAGAAGGAAAGATCCCAATCCAGATGCACTTGTATGCAGGATCTGCCACTTCGGAATGAAGTCTCCTACATACAATCCCTGATGATGGAACCCTTCACCATTACAGGAGACAGTGGATGTCACTTATGTGATCCTCCATATCACACTCAAATTTTAATTAATTATTATGGATCATATTTACATAATTAATTCTTCCAAGGAAAATACGACTACATCCATAATAGAGTATTTTCAATTGGATATAATTAATCTAGTCATACTAAATCAATTATCAATCATTTTAATCAACTAACAAACAATTTTTTTATTGTTACTTGAAAGGATGGTATTATCTCAAAAATACGTATTATTCAAATTTTAATAATTAGAAAAATACATCAAGATCTCTTCAAACATTATCCTTTCCTTTCCCGTTGTCATGGCAAGTGCGCATAGGATGTGGGACTGACCGCTCACTGACCAACATACTTCCCTATCGATCCCCGACTAGACACCATATCCGCCTCAGGTCAACAAATTTTGAATTTATGACTTTATACTTGAGATTATAATCAGTCTTTCAACTGAAGTTATACCATACAATATTTATCAAAACTATTTTTATTAATATTATAGGGAGATTTTCTAAACAAATCTCCAATCTTGTTCGAGCAACAATGTCTGCATGTAGAGATTGTCCTACAACTATTGTAGGATAAACTGAGGTTTTCATGAAATGTTCATTCAATGGCCTATGATGGTTAATTAATTATTTTCATAATTATTAGGCATCATATCTAATCAAGGGAAATTCATAATTTCCACTATTTTCATTGATTTATAAACACATCAAGTAAAGAGGTATGATGATCTAATCATCTTCCGACCCATCTCCACTAAATATGGAATATCTTGGGAAAAAGCGGTTTGTTAGTTTAATTCTCTACTTAATCTGTTTATTTCAAATTTCATGATGGAAAGTAGTAAGTAAAAATAAATTTCTTACAGATCCGTAAATACATGCAAAATAATTTTGTATGGCGGGAACTATTCCAATCAATTTCATGCACTTTTGGTACCAATTAAAGGTTACTATTTTGGGACATATTTAGACATTCTAAATACATTTTATTAATCAAAAAATATCCAAACAGTGCACAAATAGTAGGATTTTAATTAAGCGAAAAAACTGATTTGAATCTTGCATCCAATGGAAAAAGAATATTTTTTGTGCATCCAAAATATGAACCATGATCGCCTAGGATTTTAGATCATATCCAAGACCTTAATATGGATTTTATACCACTAGAAGGATATGGAAAGATCCTTAAGAGCATCATGAAAGCGTGAAGATCGCATCATATGCCATCGAAACGACTAGTCACACTAGTTGCTCGATGCAACATAATTAAAAAAAATAAATGACAAAACCACATGATCCAAGAACATTTCTCGGATCGTTTCATCAAAAAACATACAATAATAAAGATTACCTCTTGAAGCGTGGTTGTAATCGTAGTCTCTAACGTAAGGGACCTCCTGTCTCAAGTCCGATCCGACTGGAGAGGCGCTTGCGAGCGTGGTGATGAACCACATTCTTCTCACAATCCAAAGCATTGATCCAAACGATGAACCTCCTGATCTCGTCTCATGAGCGAGGCACGCTAAAGGAGATGGAGATCCACGAGTAGTCAAGGCGGCGACACAACGACGTAGCGATGATGATGGTCTTTCTAGAGTTTCTAAGTGGATGACCACTCAGAGAGAGAGAGAGAGAGCATGAGACGAGAGAGAGAGAGAGATGATATTGGAGTGTGTAAAGAATAGCTAGGGTTGCCTTTCCTTATATAATATTTTGGGAGTACATGGATCCCAATCTGTGGACAACACAAATCCAATGGTTAACAGTGATTTATGTTCCTTTCAATGGCCATGATTTTGTTGTTAAAAACACACCAACAATTAATTACATTAAATTAAATATATTGAATAATAATCACTATATATTAATTTAAATTAAATCAATTTACCTTGGAGAAAATACGAAGGAGGCAAGCCTCGTTCCATGAGAGGAGGGGACGTCCACCACATTCCAAACAGGATTTGTGGTCGTCCACCTTCCTCACAAGGAAGATCGCTCCACCTTTCCTATTTCATGGATTCTCATAATACATGAATATCTCCAAGATTCACAAAACTTTTTTTGTAAATTAATCACACAAAAATAAATCCAATTTATTTTGTGAAAATTTCCATTGGAAATTGTGAATCACATTCAAAATCCAAAATAAAATGTAAATTACATTTTCAATTATTTGTCCAATGTGAATCCAATTCACATCAACATTTAAATTGTAAATGTTATTTAAAAATAAATCTCTCTCACATATTATAAAACACATTTATAATATATATGAATAATATGGATAATGCTATCCACATTATTCTTATCCACAATAATTAAATCACATTTAATTATATTGGATCATCACTTTCATGTCTCTAAATAATATTAATCACATTTACAATATTCATGATAATTAAATCACATTTATTTATCCATTTCTCAAATCATGGATATAATTTTACAATGGAATCATTCTTGAATTCTTTCAAGAATAATGCCCTTTCTCCACGGATACTTAGATATAAGGACATGACGATTGTACATTCCACTTATAGTGACTTAGATATTGAGATCGCATCTCAAATCCAGAATTTGAGAACCTCTTACAGATGCTTGATTAAATCAAGGAGGTATATTTAATCTTCTCATAGCATCTGAATCACATTCAGATCAATGTCCAACATTTGGACTAATCTCGGATTACTTATCTAATAAGAGGAGTCGTTAAAATCCAGATCTTTTTCATCACTCCCTCGGAATCGAAGCATCATGGTTATACAATCATTTATGATCACATCACCCTCAGGTATTCCTAATACATGTACATCCTACATGCTGGAAGACCTATAATAAACTAGAAGATATAGATCAATTTACACTGTTATATTTAGGGTTTTATTATCAAGTTTCTCATTATCATCTGGAGTTGGTATCGATCAAATGCTTTCTAAAACCATATATCATACATACAAATTATTGTCATGCTTCCAAAGCAAGACGACCATGCATGTAATTTGATCGATAACAATACCTCATGGGTGAACTCATGTCATCCGATTTACAAATAAATCTGTATGATCCCTTGAGAGATCGCATTACTCATATGTACATCAGCTCGCTGATGTATAGATCTTGATTATCCCATCAACCTATCAGTCTACCAAATGTACATACTCAAATATATAACAATACATCTATCTCTGGTGAGGATGAATGCCTATATAGTGATAGTATTCGACATTGGACTTTGGTTATCTCGATCTTATTAAGTCAACTCTTTGACCTAACTAATCTGATACCTCCAAATCTCTATTCCTATGGAAAGGACCTACATCAAGAGGTTGGTCAGATATCAACCAAAAGAGAAAGGTTTGCCATCTCATACTCAGGATGGTGATAGTCTCTTAACAATCATTTGACGGTACTTGATGAGTCCTCAATCTAACTCTTTAGATATTCATCCAAGCACCAACCTCTATGATCCAACACTTGAATCAACAGTTATATGATCATCAAGATGTTCATGGTACATAACCCTAATTGTCCTAAGGAACCTTATAGTGTATTCATTTATTTAATCTCAGACAGGGAGTGAAATAAACCAATAACTTTTATTGATGAATCAAACATTAAAATAATATTTACTGTAGGAATTGTTCGCCTTGGGCTCACATGGATAACAAAAAGGACCTGGAGCTTTTAGCCATTTACATTGGAATCCTTGCTAGGTCACCTCACGTGTCGTCCCACGTGAGGTGGCCATTTTGTAGAGAAGTCCTCGTGTTTTTTTTGTATTTCTACTTAGTTTATAAACTTAAGTTTTAGTTGTAAAAATTTGGGTTATTTGCATATTCACCCTAGCCTTATATTTTAAATACAAATAAGCTCTTGTTAGTTCATATATTTATATGCTTGTTGCTTATTTATTAAAATTATGACTCGTGATCCAAAAATTATGCAAAAGTATTACAATGTACCTAGATGTTTTGCTTTCATGCCATATTTTTATTTCACATTTTATGCGCATTACCTATTTATTAAAATTCAAATGGATCCCATTTACCCCCTGTTTAGTTTTAAAAATACTTAAAAATACAAAACCTTTCTGAAAATTCCCAGAAAATTATATGATGGTTATTATAGTACTTTACAACTCCAGATCAAAAATCCCTAAAAATAGAAAAAGAATGATAAAAAAATTAAAAAGCTCCAAAATCCTATAAAAATATAAAAATTCCTCAAAAACTCCAAAAATGTTTGTTTTTATTTGATAATTATATTTATATACTTTATTACCTATGAAAATTAGTTTTGAGAATTTTGACTAAATTTAGTATTTTTAAATCTCAAAACAATTGGGCCTATTTAATTTATCCTTGATTTGGGATATTTTTACCTATTTAATTTATCCTTGATTTGGGATATTTTTATCTTTAAAATAAATAAAAATGAGCAAGAATAGCTGAAAATCTCAAAAATAGTAGAAAAATATGAAAACCCAAAAAACATTTTATTTAACAAATTTTAAGTATTTTTAGCTATATCGAAAATTATAATACCTCATATTGCATTATATACCCATATATAGTTTATATTCTTATTAACCATTATAAATACCTTGTAAATATTATATATAGCTTATAAATTTTTTGAAAAAACAAAAAGAAAATAAAAAAACAAAGAAATGTATATACCTATTATATAATTAGAGGGCATATTTACTAATATCATTTGATTGTTATATATATTTATTATATTTATTATGATGCATATAGCTATATCTTATACACATATTATATATATCCATATATATATGCATATCTAGAAAACCCACATGAGAAAAATAAAAATACTTATAAAAGAAAAACCAGATAAAATTTTAAAAATAAAAAATCCACATAAAAAAAGACATTTATGTATATAATTCATTTTTATTAGTAATAATAATTAGGCTACCATTGTTTACTCTCTATGGTTCGACCTCTACATGCTTGCATGCTATACATATTTGTTGTAGAGTATGATAAATTGTGCTCCACATTTTTGTTGTTCATTGATTCATTATATGTTGTGGGTATTTGTTTATTGAATTTGGGATTCTTATCGGTCACCTTAGAGACAGTGTTTTCACCTTGTGAAAGACATAAGACCGTTGCAAATTCCCTACTCATCAACGACCGTGCACAAAATTTGATCCCAATATCTCATGAGTGAGATCGTGTCTTTCGGTTCAGTAATTAAACATGTATGATCCCTTTGAGAGATCATATTACTCATGTGCCCTTGTATGCACACCATTTCGTCGGTATATAGACCTTGACTAGGCCATGAACCTATCAGTTTGCTTGCCAAATGTGCATACTTAAACATATAGTAACACATCTTTCTCCGGTCAGAGGATGCATGCCTATATCGTGATGCTATACGACATAAGACTTGGCTATCTCGATCTCGGTAAGTCAACTCTTTGACCTAACTTATCTAACACCTCCGAAACTCTATTCCTATGCAGAGGACCTACATCAAGAGGTCAGTTAGATATCTTAGAGAAAAGGATTGCCATCTCCTTCTCAAGTTGGAGATCCTCTCTTAATAATCATTTGATGGTGCTTGGGGAGTCCTCAATCTAACTCTTTAATATCCCTTAAGCACTATCCTATGATTCAATATTTGAATAAGTAGATGTAAGACTATTAAGATGGTCATGGTACATAATCCTAATCGTACTAAGAGACCTATTATGAAAATTATTTATTCTTTATTTCAGATCATGGAATGAATTGTAATAATATTTATTACACAATGGCTCATCGTGTGCTCACATGTCTAACAGTCCACCCATCACCTTTGCCTCTTCCTCCTCCTTCGACCAACCCTCCACCTCCTCTATGATAGGCAGCTACGATAATGCCCAGGTACTGCATCTTGCATGTGACCATGCAGCCATCGGGGCAGGTGTAATCTTGGAAGACGATGACCCCTGCTCCCCTCCTCTCATGCCTCTGCCCGCAGCCGAAGCCCCTACACCTTTCATCGCCTCCTCCTCCCCTTGTTCCTCCGCCCATGCATATTCCACTGTCTCCTCCTCCTCCCCTTGTTGATCCATCGCCGTCCCATCCATCACCTCCTCATCTTGTTCCTCTTCCTTTCCCCCTCCATCACCTCCTCTTCCTCCCCTTGTTCCTCCACCCTAGTTCCCCTCCTCCCTCGCCTTCGCATACAACAGGAGCCCCTGGACCTACGCCCTCTACCACCTAGTCCTCCTCCTTTTTTTGCTCCATCGCCACCCCACCATCACCTCTGCCTGCTCCCCTTGTTCCTCCATCCCCGCTCCCCACCTCCCCCACCTCCTCCACCTCCTCCCATTGTTGCTCCATCACTGCCACCTCCATCGACCCCTCCTCCTCCTCTTGTTCCTCCACCCCCGCCCCCACCCCCCCTGCCTCTGCATATTGCAGGAGCTCCTGCCCCCTCCCCCACCATCGCCTCCTCCTCCTCCTCCCATGCAATGTATTTATTAAGAAACAATAACTACTTGATTAATTAATTCAAGAATTCATCCCCAATTTTTTTTGAAAATTATTTTCTTGATAGGAAGACACATCTTATCCGTGAAAATTAAGTGGACAGGTCAAGTGTAGTGAAGAGAGAGAAAATAAAGAGAAAGGAAGAAGAAAGGAATGGAGGAAGAAGAAGAAGATGATGAAGAAGGTTATGAGGTGGAAGTGAAGGATATGGAAAAATCCTTAAGCACATCACCGAAGCATGAGGATCGCATCGTATGCGATCGGGAGCGACTACTCGCACTTGTTACTCAGGGTAGTGGAATTTTAAAAAAAATAAAACAATGAAACCACATGATCCAAGAACACTTCTCGGATCGTTTCATCTAAACCACCATTAGGTATTAAGGTTACCTCTTGAAGCGCGGTTGCGATCGAGTCTCTAAAGGAAGAGACCTCCTGTCTCAAGTCCGATTCGATGGAGGAGACGCTTGCAAGAACGTTGATGAAACACGTGCTGCTCACAATCCATGTTGATGATCTAAGCGGCGAATCTCCTGATCTCATCACACGAGATCTGACGTCTTCTACACGAGCGAGGTGCACCAAAGGAGTCAGAGATCCACGAGCAAATAATCCAGTAACATAACAATGATGCTGCGACGATGATGACTCTCTCTAGGGATCCATGGTGGACGTCCACAATAAGAGAGAGAGTGAGACTTGGTGTGCATAGAGAGAGAGAGAGAGGGAAAGAGAATTAGTTGATGTAACTTGAAGAGCTAGGGGTGTCTCTTCTTATATAGTATTTTGGGAGTCCATGGATCTCAATCCAAGGACAACACAAAATAAATGGATGAGGCTGATTTATATTTCTTTAAATAGTCATGATTTTGTTGTAAAAATAAAATAACAATTAAATCAATATAAATTAACTTCAAATTAAACTAACTATCCTTGGAGATAATTGGGAAGGAGATCAACATCCTACCATAATAAGGGGGGATGACCACCCAATCCAATTAGGACTTCGTGGCCGTCCACCACCTTTTGTTGGTGGTTGGCAATCTTCTTCCAATTTCATGAGATTACAACATCTCATGAAAATCTCCAATATTATCTCACAAAAATAATTCACAATTATCTTATGAATATATCAATCATGCCATTGGAAATTTGTGAATCATATTCACAACTCAAAATAAAATGTAAATTATAATTTCAATTAGTTATCCAATGTGAATCCAATTCACATCAATAATTAATCAACAAATATAAATTACAAAAAGATCTTTCTAATAAATTATAAATCACATTTATAATATATATGTGAATAATTTGGATAGTGCTATCCACATTATTCATATCCATGATAATTAAATCACATTTAATCATCTTGGATCTCTATTCTCATGTGCCCAAATAATATGAATCACATTCACATTATTCACATCTTTGACAATTAAATCACATTTAATTATCTTAGATAACTATTTTTATATGTCTAAATAATATGAATCCAATTCATATTATTCATAATAATTAAATCACATTTAATTACCCATTTCTCAATGCTCGGATACATTATCAACAATGAAATTATCCTTGAACTCTTTCAAGGACAATGCCTTTTCTCCGCGGATACTTGGAGATAAGGACATGGCGATTGTACATTCCATGTATAGTGATTTGGATATTGAGATCAAATCTCAAATCTAGATCTTGTGGACCTCCCATAGATGTTTAATTAATTCAAAACTGTAAATCTAATATATTCATTGCATCTGAATCACATTCAGATCACTGTCCAACATTTGGACCAAGATCAGATTACCTGTCTACTAAGAGAAGTCACTAAAATCCAAACCCCTTTCGTCACTCCCTAGGAATGGAAGCGTCATGGTTATATAATCGTTTATGATCACATCACCCCCGAGTATTCCTAATACCTATACATCCTGCATAAAGGAAGACCAAGAATAAATCTGAAGTTTTAGATCTATTTAGACAGTATTTTTAGCATTTTATCATCACGTTTCTCATTTGATCATTGGGAGTCGGTATCGATCATATACTTTCCAAAAGCATATATCATACCTAGGTATTGATCATATACTTTCCAAAAGTATATATCAAACCTACAAATTCGATCAAGCTTCCAAAGCAAGAAGACCGTGCATGGAATTTGATTCCCAATATCTCATAAGCATGCTCATGTATTTCGGTTAAGTAAATGAACCTGTATGATCCCTTTAAGAGATTGTATTACTCATATGTTGTTGTATGCACACCAGCGTGCTGGTGTATATACCTTGATTAGGCCATCAACCTATTGAAGGATATGGAGAGATCCTCAAGCGCATCACGGAAGCGTGAGCGTCGTATCGGATATGACGAAGAACGACTAGTCGCACTAGTTGTTCGGTGCAGCGGAATTTAAAAAATTTTATTCGATGAAACCACATGATCCAAGAACCATTCTCGGATCGTTTCATCTATAACCACAGCAAGTATAATGCAATACCTCTTGAAGCGTGGTTGATCGAGTCTCTAAGAGAAGAGACCTCCTGTCTCAAGTCCGATCGTCGGAGAGATCGCTTGCGAGCGCGGGGATGAACCGCGGTGTCCTCGCAATCCAAGAAGTTGATCCAAGCGCGGTTGCTCCTTATCTCGTCGCACGAGATCGAACGTCTCCTTCGCGGGCGAAGCACTCGAAGTAGACGGAGAACCGCAGAGCATCGAAGCGGTAGCACGAAGGCGAGGGCGACGACGATTCCCTTCACTAGGGTGGACGTCCACCAAGAGGAAGAGGGAGAGAGGGCTTTCGAGTATGAGAGAATGAGAGAGAGAGATTTGCTACAATAGCATGTGTAAAAGAGAGAGCCAAGAGTGCCTCTCTATTTATAGGGTTTTGGGATCCATGGATCTCAATCCATGTGTCATATAAAATCAATGGTTGAGATTGATTTATGACAATCCAATGGTCAAGATTGTTGTTGGTAAAAGCCAACAACTTGTGATTTAATTTGATAAAATATATTTGATAAATCAAATAAATATTAATACAAAATCTAAATCAATCAAATAAGAGAGAGAGAAGGCAAAGGAGATGCTCTCCTTATTTGGAAGAGGGGACAGCCACCAATTCCCCAAGGGAATTGAGTGCCGCCCCCCTCATTCCTAATAATTTGTTGGTATTTTAATTCACCAAAATAATTCTCAATTAATTTTGGGAATATTGCAATCTTGACATTGGAATATTGTGAATCAAATTCACAACCCAAAACAAAATGTAATTTACATTTTCAATTAATTAAACAATGTGTATCCAATACACATTAATAATTAATCTACTAATATAAATTATATTTAACTCTCTCTAATACATTATAAATCACATTTATAATATATTAGGAATAATTGGATATTACTATCCACATTATTCTTATCCATAATAATTAAATTTCATTTAATTATACTGGATAACTTCTCATACATTATGATAATTAAATCACATTTAATTATCAACTTCTCTTTGCTTAGATCTTATGGAATTGCTCTTAAACCATTTAAGAACAATGCTATTTCTCCTCAGATACTTGGAGATAAGGACAGGGCGATTGTATTGTTCCACGTATAGTGACTTGGATATTAAGATCACATCTCATATCCAGATCCCATGGACCTCTCATAGATGCTTGATTAAATCAAGACCGTAAACCTAATCTTCTCATTGCATCTGAATCTCATTCAGATCAATGTCCAGTACATGGACTAAGATTAGGTCACTTCTCTAATGAGAGGAGTCACTAAAATTCAGACCTGTTTCATCACTCCCTCGGAATGGAAGTGTCATGGTTATACAATCGTTTATGATCAAATCACCCTTCAGGTATTCCTAATACCTGCACATCCTGCATACTGGAAGTCTCATGATCATAATGAAGATAAAGATCACTTTTACACTGTCATCTTCATAGTCTGATCATTAAGTTTCTCAATCTTGGTCCTTGGGATATGGTACAGATCATATGCTTTCACAAAGCATATATCTTACCTTCAAATTCATATCATGCTTTTAAAGCATGATGACCATGCATGGAATTTGGTCAATCCCAATACCTCATGAGTGAGCTCATGTCTCCCGGTTCACAAGTGAACCTGTATGATCCCTTTGAGAGATCATATTACTCATATGCCCTTACGTGCACACCAGCTTGCCGGTGTATAGACCTTGATTAGGTCATCAACTTATTGGTCTGCCAAATGTACATGCTCAGACATATAGTAATATATCTGTCTCTGGTCAGAGGATGTTTGCCTGTGATGTGACAGTATTCATCATAAGTCTTTGGTTATCTCGATCTCGTTAAGTCAACTCATTGACTCAACTAATCTGATACCTCCGAATCAATATTCCTATGCAGAGGACCTGCATCAAGAGGTCGATCCGATATCAGTCTAATGAGATGGGATTGCCATCTCCCACTCAGACTGGAGATCACTACTTGTTAATCATTGATGATACTTGATGAGTCCTCAATCTAACTCCTTAGATATTCATCCAAGCATCAGCCTCTATGATTCAATCATTGAATCTACAGCTGTATGATTATCAAGTTGGCCATGGTACATAACCCTTATTGTACAGAGGGACCTTATAGTGCATTCATTCATTCAATATCACAAAGGGAGTGAAACAAAACATCAATAACTTTTATTGATAAATCATTTATTACAATAACATTTATTGTAGGAATGGTTCGCCTCGGGCTCACATTGCTAACAATCTCCCACTAGCCCTCAGAACCATTCAGAAACAAGCCTTAAACCCATACTCATTAATGCTGGTCAAAAAACTTCTGTGTCAGAGGTTTGGTAAGAGGATCAGCAACGCTGTCGGTGGAGGCCACCTTGGTGATGATGATGTCACCACGCTTTTGAATCTCCCGAATAATGTGGTATTTCCTTTCTACGTGCTTGCACTTCTGATGCCATCTGGGTTCCTTCGCCTGGGCAATGGCTCTCGTGTTATCACAGAGTAGCGGGATGGGAGTATCAGAGGAAACTACGCCAAGCTCCTGGACGAACTTGCGCAACCACACCACCTCCTTTGCAGCATCCGATGCGGCAATGTATTCGGCTTCTGTTGTTGAATCTGCCGTAGTGTCCTGCTTCTTGCTTCTCCAGCTCACAGCACCACCGTTCAACAGGAACACAAACCCTGATGTCGACTTTCGATCATCAATATCCGATTGGAAGTCAGAATCTGTATATCCCAAGACTTGGAGATCACCATCTCCATAGACCAAGATGTAATCTTGCGTCCGTCTTAGATATTTGAATATGTTCTTTACTGCATTCCAGTGTTGTTCTCCATAGCAGGATTGGTAACGGCTTACCACTCCCACTGCATGGCAGATATCTGGCCTAGTACACATCATGGCATACATTAAGCTTCCTACGGCTGATGCATAAGGACATCCAGCCATGGCCTTCTTTTCCTCAACAGTTTGAGGAGCCATTCCTTTAGACAGGTGGATACCATGTCTTAAGGGTAGGAATCCTTTCTTGGAACTATCCATACGGAATCGTTCAAGAATCTTCTTAATGTATCCTTGTTGTGACAATCCCAATATCCTTTTCTCTCGGTTTCTGAACAGCTTCAGACCCAAGATGTAAGAGGCTTCTCCAAGATCTTTCATCTCAAAGGTATGGGACAACCAAATCTTCACACTGGTCATCATCCCTGTATCATTCCCAATGATAAGGATGTCATCTACATAAAGCACGATGAACACAATGGCGCTCCCACTAAGCTTCTTGTACACACAAGGTTCATCAGGATTCTGCACAAAATCATAACTCTTTATGGTTTCATCAAATCTGATGTTCCAGCTACGAGAAGCTTGCTTGAGCCCATAGATGGATTTCTTCAGCTTGCATACTTTGCCATCCTCAGTTATGAAGCCCTGGGGCTGCTCCATGTAGATATCCTCCTCGAGGTATCCATTAAGGAAAGTCGTCTTGACGTCCATCTGCCAGATGTCGTAGTCAAGATATGCAGCTATAGCTAGCAATGCCCTGATGGATTTAAGCATAGCCACAGGAGAGAACGTCTCATCGTAGTCGATGCCTTCTCTCTGTGTGTAGCCCTTGGCTACGAGCCGTGCCTTGAAAGTCTCTACTTTCCCATCAGGTCCCCTCTTTCTCTTGAAGATCCATTTGCACCCAATGGGTTTTACCCCTTTAGGTGGATCCTCTAGGGTCCATACACCATTCTTATGCATGGAGTCAATTTCTGACTTCATTGCTAGAATCCATCTATCCATGTCATGATCCGCGAGTGCTTCATCAAATGAAGTAGGATCACTGTCAGTTTCACCTGACACATGGAATCCATACCTTTCAGGTGGTGCAACCACCCTCGAACTCCTTCGAAGAGGTATAGGTGTTTCATCTTTATTTATCTCATCAGTTTCTGGTTCAGGAAGCTCAGAGTCCTCAGGGGACTCAATGAGTTACTCTACTTCACTTTTGTCTTGACCTTTAAGGAAATCATCCCCCAAAAATTTCACATCTCTAGAGACAAAAACCTTTTGGGTCTCAGGGTCACAAAGTTGGTATCCAATACCATCTTTAACATATCCAATGAAGTAGCACTCACGAGAGCGAGATTCCAGCTTACTTGCATCCACATTCATTGCATGGACCAAGCAACCCCAAACCCTTAAGTGATTAACACTAGGTTTGGTTCCATACCATAGCTCATGAGGAGTCTTAGGTAAAGATTTGCTAGGAATCTTATTTAGGATATATATTGCAGTCTCTACTGCATATCCCCAGAAACTAAGTGGTAAATGTGATTTACTCATCATTGAACGAACCATATCCATGATGGTTTTGTTGCATCTTTCAGCTGCACCATTAAGTTGGGGAGTTCCAGGAGGAGTGAGATTGGAAATAATTCCATTCTCTTTAAGGTATTCCTTAAATTCATCTGATAGGTACTCGCCACCTCGATCAGATCGAATTCGTTTAATCTTCCTATTGGTTTGGTTCTCAACCAAAACCTTGAACTCTTTGAACTTTTCAAAGGTTTCAGACTTATGACGTAATAGGAAGATAAACCCGTATCGCGAATGGTCATCAATAAATGTCAAATAATATCGATATCCATTTCGAGTCGCGGTACTGAAGGGACCGCATACATCAGTATGTATTAAGTCAATAATACCTTCACATCTTGTAACCTTGTTACGGAAAGGCATCCTGGTCATTTTACCTCGAATACAATGTTCACAGGTAGGTAAAGGCTGAACCTGTAGAAAATCCAAAGGTCCATCCTTTATCAATCTATTGATCCTATCAACAGATAAATGACCAAGCCTTTGATGCCAAATCATATTTGAATGATTTATATTACTCCTGGATCTTTTAGGGTTTTTATTAGTGGTTGTAACATTCATGACATGCTCATTAATGCACAATTCATAGAGTCCTCCAGAAGTCAAAATACCCTCTGCAATATATTTATCATAATGATTTATGACTAATTTATTACAAAATAGGAATGAATATCCACTTCTAACTAGCTTAGATACAGATATTAAATTCCTTCTAACTTTAGGTACATAAAGACGCTCTTTAAGTACTAGGACTCTTCCACTAGATAATGATAGTCTGCAGGTCCCGACGGCGACTGCTGCAACACTTGCATCAGATCCCATCTGGATGACTATCTCCCCTTCTTCAAGCTGTCTAGTTTCCTGAAACAAATGCAACAAATTGCATACATGAACAGAAGCACCAGAATCAACTACCCAATTTCCTTCTCGTCAAACGAGAAAGCTGGTTTCAATGATAAGAGTAGATTTCATACCTACTGGGGCTTTACCTTTATCGACCGACTTCAGGTAATCTGGGAAATTACGCTTCCAGTGCCCTGGTTTCTTGCAGTGGTGACAAACGTCGGTTTTCTTCGACGCCATTAAAGTGGATGCATTGGAAGATGAGGCAACACTTTGTCCCTTCTTCTTTCTCTTCTGGGCCGGGCCCTTCCGAGAACCTTGCTTCCGACCGCGCTTCCCTTTGAGCTGTGCAACCATTGCAGTGCCAGAGGGACCATCTTTCTTCATTACGTCTTCTGCAGACTTTAATGCAACAAGAAGCCCAGCATTTTTCAGTTCCAGCTTATTCATGTGGAATGACACCACAAAGTTATTGAAAGATTTGGGCAATGACAACAGAATGAAATCAGATTGCATGTCTGCATCCATCGTCGTCCCCAGAGTCTCAAGCTCTGACAAGTACCCAAACATTTTGAGTACATGCTCGCGGACCGAGGTCCCTTCCTGCATCTTGCAGCGAATGAGTTCTTTCATAACATTGTACCGCTGGGTGCGGTTAATGTCACCAAACGTATCCTTTAGATTCTGCATGATATCCTGGCAAGTACTCATCTCCACATGTTGCTTCTGAAGAACATTGGAGAGAGAACCCAAGATATAGCACCTATCCAAGACATGATCTTCATCATACTTGTCATTATATGCTTTGTCTTCCTTAGATTTAGGGTTTTCAAGTTTGTTTTCAGAGAGCACATAACTGATACGCTCTGCCGAAAGCACAAGCTCCAAATTACGGATCCAATCCGAGTAATTTGGTCCGGTCAATTGGTTGACCTCCAGAAGCCTGTTCAGTGGGTTCATGGCCTTCATTTTCTGAAATTGAGAATGCACTATATCAGAACATATAATTATATATTCAATTAAATTTTATTTGATTAAGGCGTTTTAAATCAAATTAGTCTTGCTATGTCAACTATGAAAGTTTGTTCCCTTATTCACTTTCAAAGTAGGAGATATACTTACCAATATATCTCAAGCAAGAACTGGGATCTCCTCTTTATCATTGTCATATCCCAATAATATGAGAACCTATGACTCCGATAAAGAGAAGCGGGAACACATTCCGCCTTGCAAGTCCAACTTGCATTTCCCAATTCGGTCTTTAATACCCGAGCCCACCACCCCTAAGGTGATGTTGACTCGTCATTAATTGAACCAACCGTCAACAGGAATACAACTCGCTATGCGCAATCCAGTATCGCCCCAATAATATGAGGACCCGATATTGGGGTCACTACGCATACGTCCTTACTCCTTCGAGAAGCGACGAGCCCGATTCAAACGGATCATATGTGGGAGTTGTCACTTCGGACAGGCGTCTCCCACATACAATATTTGGCGACAAAACCCTTCGCCTTGACGGGAGACCATGGATGTCACTTATGTGATCCTCCATATCTTATTCAAATTTAATTAATTACTATGAATCTCATTCATATAATTAATTCTTCCAAGGGAATTATTAACTCTAATCATATTAGAGTATTCTCAATTGGATATAATTAACTTAATCATATTAAATTAATTATCAATCCAATGTAATCAATCAAACTTAATTTTATGCTTGAATATACATATATGATATTATTCTCAAAGTACGTATTAATTCGAATTTTAATAATTAGAAAAATACATCATAATCCCTCGGACATTATCCCGGCCCTACCCGATGTCATGGCCAGTACCGACGGGAGTGGGGCGGACCACATACGTTGCAACCCGCTGACCAGCGATCCCCGACTAGACACCATATCCACATCGAGAAAGGATAATGCCAAATTGATTATTTTGTACTTGAGATGATCATCGGTTCTTCAACCGAAATTATACCATATAGTAATCAAAACAATTTTGATTTTAAGGAAATTTGCTAGGCAAATTCCCAAGTCCTATTCAAGCAAGAAGTTTGATGATTGTAAATCCAATTAAGGTTTAGATCAAATCTAATCAACTAATTGGTTGGGGCCAAGTCAATTAGGCAAATAATCATGTTTCAATATTTCACAAATATTTTTCAAGATTATTTCACGAAATTAACAATTAATTTCACTAATTGACAATCACTTGGTTCTAGATTAGGAAAGCAATTTCAGCAGTGACCCCTACTAACTAAAATTAGCATATCTCAATCATATTAAATCCAAATTAAGCAAAGTCAATTTCTAAAGTTTGCTAATTTGATTTCGGACAGAACCTAAGTGATGTTTCTTGCATTTCGAGGCAAGTCTAAACAGTAATTAACATTTTAATCACGTTCAGATTCACAGTTCCCGCAACAGTGCATACATGTCCATTAAAACGACCATATCTCGAGCATACAAAATCCGATTTACGCAAACTCAGATCCTGTAGTTTCCTTATTTAATGGGGAACATAATCCAAGTATAAAATTCGTGTTTAAACAATTTAAACAGTGCCGAATTTATTTACTAAACAGATCTGCGAAATCAAATGCGATGAAAACTTTCACGACCTTTGCGAACCCAAGTCGTCCTTGGTTAACGAATCACTATTCGAAACCGTCAACCTGGCTCTGATACCACTTGAAGGATATGGAGAGATCCTCAAGCACATCACGGAAGCGTGAGCGTTGTATCGGATATGACGAAGAACGACTAGTCGCACTAGTTGTTCGGTGCAGCGGAATTTAAAAAATTTTATTCGATGAAACCACATGATCCAAGAACCATTATCGGATCGTTTCATCTATAACCACAGCAAGTATAATGCAATACCTCTTGAAGCATGGTTGATCGAGTCTCTAAGAGAAGAGACCTCCTGTCTCAAGTCCGATCGTCGGAGAGATCGCTTGCGAGCGCGGGGATGAACCGCGGTGTCCTCGCAATCCAAGAAGTTGATCCAAGCGCGGTTGCTCCTGATCTCGTCGCACGAGATCGAACGTCTCCTTCGCGGGAGAAGCACTCGAAGTAGACGGAGAACCGCAGAGCGTCGAAGCGGTAGCATGAAGTCGAGGGCGACGACGATTCCCTTCACTAGGGTGGACAGCCACCAAGAGGAAGAGGGAGAGAGGGCCGTCGAGTATGAGAGAAAGAGAGAGAGAGAGATTTGCTACAATTGCATGTGTAAAAGAGAGAGCCAAGAGTGCCTCTCTATTTATAGGGTTTTGGGATCCATGGATCTCAATCCATGTGTCATATAAAATCAATGGTTGAGATTGATTTATGACAATCCAATGATCAAGATTGTTGTTGGTAAAAGCCAACAACTTGTGATTTAATTTGATAAAATATATTTGATAAATCAAATAAATATTAATACCAAATCTAAATCAATCAAATAAGAGAGAGAGAAGGCAAAGGAGATGCTCTCCTTATTTGGAAGAGGGGACGGCCACCAATTCCCCAAGGGAATTGAGTGCCGCCCCCCTCATTCCTAATGAGGAGTGCAATCTCATGGTTCCATGAGATTGCACCTCTCCTTAATTTTCTCTCTACTTATTTTCCAACAACAACTTGTTGGTATTTTAATTCACCAAAATAATTCTCAATTAATTTTGGGAATATTGCAATCTTAACATTGGAATATTGTGAATCAAATTCACAACCCAAAACAAAATGTAATTTACATTTTCAATTAATTAAACAATGTATATCCAATACACATTAATAATTAATCTACTAATATAAATTATATTTAACTCTCTCTAATACATTATAAATCACATTTATAATATATTAGGAATAATTGGATATTACTATCCACATTATTCTTATCCATAATAAATAAATCCCATTTAATTATACTGGATAACTTCTCATACATTATGATAATTAAATCACATTTAATTATCAACTTCTCTTTGATTAGATCTTATGGAATTGCTCTTAAACCATTTACGAACAATGCTATTTCTCCTCAGATACTTGGAGATAAGGACAGGGCGATTGTATTGTTCCACGTATAGTGACTTGGATATTTAGATCACATCTCATATCCAGATCCCATGGACCTCTCATAGATGCTTGATTAAATCAAGACCGTAAACCTAATCTTCTCATTGCATCTGAATCTCATTCAGATCAATGTCCAGTACATGGACTAAGATTAGGTCACTTCTCTAATGAGAGGAGTCACTAAAATCCAGACCTGTTTCATCACTCCCTCGGAATGGAAGTGTCATGGTTATACAATCGTTTATGATCAAATCACCCTTCAGGTATTCCTAATACCTGCACATCCTGCATACTGGAAGACTCATGATCATCATGAAGATAAAGATCACTTTTACACTGTCATCTTCATAGTCTGATCATTAAGTTTCTCAATCTTGGTCCTTGGGATATGGTACAGATCATATGCTTTCACAAAGCATATATCTTACCTTCAAATTCATATCATGCTTTTAAAGCATGATGACCATGCATGGAATTTGGTCAATCCCAATACCTCATGAGTGAGCTCATGTCTCCCTGTTCACAAGTGAACCTGTATGATCCCTTTGAGAGATCATATTACTCATATGCCCTTACGTGCACACCAGCTCGCCGGTGTATAGACCTTGATTAGGTCATCAACCTATTGGTCTGCCAAATGTACATGCTCAGACATATAGTAATATATTTGTCTCTGGTCAGAGGATGTTTGCATGTGATGTGACAGTATTCATCATAGGTCTTTGGTTATCTCGATCTCGTTAAGTCAACTCATTGACTCAACTAATCTGATACCTCCGAATCAATATTCCTATGCAGAGGACCTGCATCAAGAGGTCGATCCGATATCAGTCTAATGAGATGGGATTGCCATCTCCCACTCAGACTGGAGATCACTACTTGTTAATCATTGATGATACTTGATGAGTCCTCTATCTAACTCCTTAGATATTCATCCAAGCATCAGCCTCTATGATTCAATCATTGAATCTACAGCTGTATGATTATCAAGTTGGCCATGGTACATAACCCTTATTGTACAGAGGGACCTTATAGTGCATTCATTCATTCAATATCAGAAAGGGAGTGAAACAAAACATCAATAACTTTTATTGATAAATCATTTATTACAATAACATTTATTGTAGGAATGGTTCGCCTCGGGCTCACATTGCTAACACCTATTGGTCTGCCAAATATAGATACTCAGACATATAGTAACGCATCTGTCTCCAATCAGAGGATGTGTGCCTATATCGTGACAACTGATGAATCCACGATTCATTAACATTATGAATGTATTTTGTCTTAAAACCCTTAACAAATACATGTAAATATACATTAAATTTCACTTTTCAACAAAAACTAAGTCATGAATAAAAATGCACTTGTATGCATTAAAATCATGCAAATAAATAAAAGAATAAAAATAGAAGGAAATAAAAATAAAGGCAAATTGTAGATATGTATATATGTACACTGTGACTTGTAAAATAAATATAGCTGAAAGATGTATTTATAAGCTAATCCCTGAGACCAAGTCATCATGGATTGTTCGAAAAATAAGTAAGTAGGGGGAGATAAGGAAGAAAACAAATAAAAATAATTAATTGTACATCTCAGGTATTCTTCATCAATTATCCAATAAATTCCAAAACTTTAAAGATTTTTAATTAATTCATATTAACATATTTTCACCAAACTCTTCTCCATTTTTTCCAAACAATATATAGAAAAATATAAAAATAAGTTAAAAATATTACCTTGTATATATGCCAAGAAATCTAGCTTGCAAATTCTCAAAATTCCAACTTCCGAACATCATACATTTCTCATACGAACTCCAATTTCATTCTAACCACCTTTAAAGTTCATAAAATAATATTCTCTAATTAATGAAGATGATTTCACAAAAATCGGAGTCCGTTTGCAAAAAAGTTGATTTTGGGACATAACTACAACTAGGTTTCTGGGCTATCTATTTTATTTAAAACACATTATTTATTATTTTAATGATTTTTATGATTTCTAATTATTTCTGGATCTTTTATTTTAACTCTAATATATTTCATAATTATTGGAGTTTATTTATTATTTTAAATAAATAAAAACCCTAATTATAAGTATAAATGAACTATAAAACTTATATTTGTATTTATTAATATATCTAAATTAATTTATAAAAACCTAGAAAAATTCGTATATATATTATTTATTAACATAATAATTAAGAAAATTTAAAATTAATATATTGTTTAGTAATTCATTAATTTAAAAATACAAAACCTATTTATTAAGCATTATTTATACTTTTTTAAAAAAAATTATATTTCGTAAAATAATTATTATTTATTAAAATTAATTATACTATAATTTAGATATTTTAATTATCTATATTTTTCGTTTTGTACCTATTTAAAATATTGCTATTTACTATTTAATCCCTATTTAATAAAGGATTTCTTGAACCCGGCCAACCAGGTGTTGACACGTGTCAGCACATGGGACCTTCTTCCCCAAGAAGCCAGGCCGACGAGTTTGTTCCAACCACCCGACTTTGCCTTTTTCTCCAAGCTAACTCTAACCTCCTCCTCCATTCTAAACCCTCGACTCTACACCTCTAATCACCCTCTCTCACGCTCACCCTTGCTTTTCTAACAAACCTCCATTGATCGTCTATAAATTCACCTCAAAGTTCACCATTTCCAACTAATCAATCCTAAGCCCATGCTTCCAGATACACTTGGCCGATCCACCACCTTCGCTGCCGTGCTCCGCCCTGACCAGGAGGTGACAGCTCCGTCCACGGCCATCGCGTGGAAGAAGGGAGACCGAAGGAGGGTACCAAGGTCTTCGTCACATTGTATTGCAGCCATCACCACCGCGTCGAGCTCCAGAGTATCGACCGTCAAGCTATCACCATGAGGTTCTACACTTCCAATCCCCAGGTAGTCATCCATCCTTTCCCCTTTTATTTCTAGATATATGTGCCATGTTTAGCATTATTGTTAATCATTTGTGTTAGACGCCACTCCCTAATTCCTCTCAAACTCAATTCAACCCACTCCAATTCGCTGTCCATTTTTTGCATTTTCACTACTACACATATTCTGGAAGTGAACCTCAGATCTGCAAAAATCATTATAACTTTGACCGATTCCATCGAGAATCGAGTAGAAATATCATCATTTTTAGGTCCATCTTAATCATCAGGAGCTTTAAAAGATCAAAGAAAGATCAGATCACAAGATGCCTTTATCAGCTTCAGGCTAACTGGACCACCATCTTCCTCGATGAACAACCACCGCATTAGACCACCTACGACAAAGTTCCATTGTAGGTGAGCTCAAGGGGTGAAGGCGTCATCCCTCTAGCCCTACCGGAGGCCCAAGCTACTCGCCATTCGACGGGAAAAAATCAGAGAAGGATCCCTCGTCGCCAGCCGCACAGAGGAATTGAAGAACACCAAGAACGCTAGAGCGCATAGGTGGGCGACACGTGGCATAATCAGACGGCCCATATTGTAGGATCACTTCTAATATCAGCCGCTCAGGACGAATCGATAGAAGAATTGCATCTTAAATCCAGAAGAGTTCCAGAATTACAAGCACTCCATAGATTTCCAAAAATTACATTTAGGTCCATGTGCATGGACCTAAATGTAATAAAACTTCTTTTCTTTGCAGTCTAGTCCCTACCAGGGACCTTTTTGTAATAGGACAAATAACTTTTCTTTTAGTTGTGCCTCTGGCTTGTAGGGGTATTTTGAACCCTTATTTCGTTGTATTTTTCTATGAATTTTCTAGGGTAGTTACACAACTACCCCAGCAACCTTCCTAGCTCTTTTTCAAGAATTTCCATAACTTAATTTTATCGATTTGATTTTCATAAGATATAGTCAGTTTTGAGTCTTTTATTGAGTCTTTTGTAAAATCAAGAATAAAGTGAATATTTTTGAGATTTATTTCTTTTATCGAAAACCAAAATATTAATATTCTCCCTCCTCGAGTTCGATCCAGGCACACTTACCTGGAAAAATAACATAATGTATACGAAATAGGAGAGAGAAGCCATATATTCTCATTCTCTCTCTCTCTCTCCTATTTCGTTGATTTTTATTTGATAAATCGAGTCTAATTTCACGGTTATTTCTACACTGACAACTCTATATCAATTAATCACTGGTTGGATTTTGCGTCTATCAAAATGGTGTCATTGCCGGGGAGGCATTATTTCTACATCGATTTTTGACTTTAATCTCAAAAATTTCCGATATTCTTGGTTTTACAAATTTTGTTTCTTTCTCAATTTCCGATTGGTTTTCGGTTTACGGCTTTTTCTTTGGCTTCTATGGCTTTTCGTGTTTCTTCAAATTTCTTTCAATTTTGTATTGATTTTTTACGGATTTTTATGTGTTTATCTTTTTCTCTAACTAATTTTTGCAGGGCCTGCAGGTTCAGCCGACTTCCTCAGAAGTTGAAGCAGTTGAAAGTGTAGAGACCGACCCCTTCTCTCACGGGTCTATTATTGAGGATAGAATTAGCTAGGATTTTTCTTGTAGTATTTTTGCAATAAAAAAATTATAGGCACTTGCCCGTGTTTTTGTATTTTCTAGAAAGGGGCCCCGTACGGGCATCCCAACTTGTAACTCCCCTCCCTTTTTCTTGGGGTCTGCATCACTGAGTGTCGTGCATTCAGGGGAGCAGGGCACCCATCGTGGTTTTTCTCACATCACCGGTTTTCTGTGTTTTTTATGAGGACAGGTGCGCGCTTAGGTGTTTTTCTGATTTTCATTTTTTTTCCTATCTGCTTGTTCCTTCGTAGTTAGTTCTAGGACTCGCAATCTAGATGCTTGTTTTTAGGGTAAATAAAAAAATAAAAAAATCATTAGATATCTGCCTGAAAAATCCAAAAAAAGAAAAAAATCGAAAATAAAATCGGGACTACTTAAATATCTGATCCTAAAATAAATGTAAGGAACATTTGCTTTGGGAGAGTAATCCCCACACTTCAACTGCAGGTATATTACTAGATGATTGTGAGTGAGGGACGCCACTTAAGGCTAGAACCAAAGTCTGGGTTTCCTTATAGATACTACTTAGTCCATAAACCTAACCGTTGTTCTTTAGTGGGTACTCTCGGGTAGCCAGAAACGGTCTGAGTTTATTTAGCAGAGTGGGGGGTTTAGAGGACAATGTGTAAGGCTCCTTCCTTAAGTAACACGGGGAGCCAGAAACCGTCTGTACTTACTCCCATACTGGCTGAGAATAAATGATTTTCTATAAGGACTCGGGACAATGTTTCGGGAAACATCGTGCACCTATAAGCTCACATTAATTTGTGAATATACTTGTATGCCAAAATAAGCCTAAAATCGACAAGATAAATGACCGAACTCTTACGGTCATCATTGGGCTGTGTTGGTGAATACGAGGTTTGCTTTGTGTTTGCTTGTGAGGTGTGAGTTACCGCGTCTTATACGCCTTCTCCCATTCTCTCGATTTGATATCATACTCTCTCGATTATCCACTTGACATCGAAGATGATGACCCGACGACTATTTTGCTCTGACTCTGTGAGCTCTCGATCTTTCACCGTCCATCGTACGTCTTCAAAGGCTCAAGATGACCCTCTTCTCGAGACGATCCCATCTGATACCGAGGAGAGTCAGGCCCAAACTCCCTCGCCTCCCAGCCTATCTTTTGAGGCAGACCCCCACCTCAATTTATCGTCGCTTTCTCCTACTCATTTTTCATTAAGTTCTTACGAGACTTTTCCTTCCCAGAAGATTATAAGGAAATGGCTCGAGGGAAGGAACCAGTCAAGGACAAAACTGCTGAGGACCGACAGACTGGAGAGACACACACTAATGGAAGATCGGATCTAGCTGCAGATATCACAACCAGGATTCTCGATACGTTGCAGCAGATGAATATTCAGATTTGAGACCAGTTCAGAGTGCAGAATGAGTTGTGATCTGAGATCACTGTGCTCAGAGCATGAGCCGGGAACCCACTGCCACCTGTCGTGGTTCCCGTGACACTCAGAGATGAGTATGACCTGGGTGCCAGAACTCTACATCATTGGATTCGGTTGCCACTGAATCAGGGGCCATATGAGTTACGTTAGTCATTCATCTCACTACTTCCCAAGTTCTATGGGAATGCTACAGAGGAGCCGTTTACCTTTTGCAACAATTTGAGATGATCTGTGGTACGACTAATTACCCTCGAGTTACGTAGGAGGTCGTTCGCCTCAAAGCCTTCTCCTTCTCCTTAGCAGATAAGGTGCTTTACTGGCTCAGTCATTTAGGCAGAGAGATATCTATGTGGACTGACCAGAAGTTCATATTCCTGCATAAATGTTTTCCTTTAGACATACAAACATGATGAAGAGTCAGATCTCCAACTTTACTCAGTTGCCGAACGAATCGTTCCATGAGGTGTGGGATCGATTCAAGGATCTTATCGAGAGATGTCCTCATCATGAGATTCCATTTAAGGTACTTGTTCAGGACTATTTTGGAGGACTCCAGCCGGATATACAGGGGCTTGTAAGTGCCACATGTGGTGGCAGCTATCTGAATCGGGATGCCGAGTCTGTCTGGTCCATCTTCAAGAGGATGGCAGAGAACTCGAGAGTCGTCGACTCTAATTGGGTATTCTAGAAGGCCCCATAGCCACTGCATCATCAAGAGCATCATAAGGTGGAAAACATTTCAGACTCTGAATCCAATACCAACATGGGATATATCAGCGAGAAGTTAACGTTGTTGGATGTGATTCAAAAGCAAGTTCAGGACTTGCAGCTGTTGCGAGAGTTGGAGAAACTCTCATCACTGCCTCAACAGCTGAGTGATCTTACGAAGAAGGTAATGGAACTGCAACTTCATTATCAGCAAGCTCAAGTTTCTTCGACCGCACAACCTACTCAGAGATCTTTACCCGCTCCGCCACCCAACAGATCCATTTCATCCAGAGAGAGCCAGAGACTCCATGGATTGATTGGTCTGAGGAACAGTCTCATGCCAATCCCAACCAGATCACAAACTTGGGAGAAATTGATGTTGAGTCTCAAATCACTCTTGGGATAAACAAAATATGGTATGCTCTGATTCAGCCAACTTCATAGTTTACTTCTCCGAGCATACAACATTAACAACAGTCGTAGCACTATCCGCAGCATGGACGTCAGCACTATCAACAATGATAGTACTACACGCAACAACAGTATCACCAGAATGTCTATCAGAGACCACATTCTGTTCATCATCCTGCTCCGCAATCACAGCCCAATTATCACCACCAGCAACAACAATCTCCATATATGCCACAACGATCTCCTCAATAACAGATGCAATGACAAGAGAGAGTCGAGAGTCAGGGTTATTGTACCGAACCAGAAATATCTTCGCAATCCCTAAAACTGAACCCGATCATGGACATGCTGAGCACGCTCCAGATCACGCACAAGACTGAGATGGAGCGGGTTAACCATCGTCTGGATGAGTTAACCATGCCCAAGACCACTCTCCTCGCACAACCTCAGATGAACCCGAACAACAAAAGGAGATACCCAGATCAGGTAGATGACACAACAAGTACGATCTCTTTCCCTGAATTTTTATCTAACTTCATTCGTCTCAGGAGAGATAGATCACCACAAGCACTTGATCGAGAGGAGGATACGGCACAGGATGAGGAGCGAAAGCTAGAACATGATACATGGACTGAGGAGGAGTACCGCAATGATAGGGATCAATCACTCGATGATCAGGGAGAAGGAAGCGATGCTGAGACGGTCGATATGGACTTAGGCGAATCAAACGACGACACCACGTCAGGACACGGACACACCCGAAGTTGATGTGTCCTCTCCTATTTTAGAGAGTTTTGTAGAGATATTTGAAACTCTCGATGTACAAGCTGATCCTGATATCAATAAAAATGTTGTTTTTCCTGAAGTTGTTCCTTTTACCGATCTTTGTATGGAAAAGGCATGAAAAAATCCAAAAAGAATGATGTTACTCCCGAAACTAAGAAATTACTAAAAGATCACATCTTTTTGAAAATCCCGCTCCATGATGCCTTGGATCACTTCCTTACGCTTAAGAAACAGCTGAAAAATAGATACAATGTGTAGGAAGAAGAAGTCCCGAATAGAGAAGTATATTTTGACCAAGGCCACCTCCTACGTGATTCAGAACAGACTTCTGAAGAAGAAGAAGGACTCCTGAGCGCACTATATCAGATGCGAGATTTCAAAAGCCGCATTCAATCGCAGTCTTCTTGATAACGTTTCCTCTATCAATCTTTTACCATCTTGTTTAATCGACAAGCTCAACTTAGGTCCTATTTACAAGTCCCACTCGATCCTTCAGTTTACTGATAGATCCGTAAAGAGACCTAGGGGCATTTTGAGGAACGTTATCGTAACCGTACAGGGTCTGCAATTCCTAGTGGAGTTTACTGTCCTTGGCATGGAATGCTCTACATAGTTAGATCTTACCCCGATCATTCTTTGAAGGCCTTTCTTGGAGACCGCAAAGGCCCTTTTCGATTATGATACAGCGAAGGTATCTTTTCACGTCGAGGGCGAGAATGTACATATATACATGGCGAGAGAATCATCCAGTGCTGCATCTACACCTAGTTCCAAATCTTTGAGTTCCTTAGCCACCTGTGATTACATGGATGAGATTCGCCTTGACAATCTTGAGAGGTATCAAGTAGAGACCTAAGAAATCCTAGAAGAGAATGGGTACGGGACTTCAGCTGGCAGCTCTTCTCATGGAACTCTTTATTTCAGCATGGAGGGTGAAGATCACATGGAGCAGAAATCTGAGGACTTTATTGCAGATATTTTAGATTCAAAACATTCACAATATCCCTCCACCTCAGATGAGTCAGAGACTGATTTTTAATTAGCTGAATTATTTTCGTCTAATCATTCTGAGGATGAGTACGATAGCAAGTCCAATGATGTTCTAGACATCTTTTGTAGTCCGACTCTAGAAAACATTGAGATGGTAAAAAACGTTAAGGAAGAAACATCCATCAGCAGCACAGATTCCATCACTCAATAAGAAGATGATATCGTAGAGCCAGATCTAACCTTACCTCAGCTGAAGATCCTTCCACCAAACATAAAATATGCTTTCCTTGTGGGTCCACACTGACAGTTTCCGGTCATTATTAGTGCATATTTCACCAATGATCAAGAATCTTGTTTGATGGAGGTTCTTGAAAGAAATCACAAGGCCATTGGGAGTACTGTATCTAATCTCCGTGGGATAAATCCTGCTTTGTGTTTTCATCATATCTATCTTGATCATGAAAGCAGACCTTCCAGAGAGTTTCAGCGTAGGCCGAATCCCTTCTTATGAGATGTTGTCAAGCAAGAGATCACGAAATGGTGTGACGTCGACTTTATTTATCCTATCTCCAACTCTGAATGGGTTCGCCTATTACATGTGGTCCCAAAGAAGTGGGCATTCAGATGGTTAAGAACGAGAGTGGAGAGGAGATTCCAAAGAGAGTAACCACGTCGTGGCGGGTATGTGTGGATTATAGAAAGCTGAATGCCGTGACAAAGAAAAATCACTTCCTGTTGCCTTTTATAGACCAAGTGATAGAACAATTGGCAGGGAAGGATTATTTCTGCTTCTTAGACGGTTACTCTAGATACAATCAAGTTACTATTGCCCCTGAAGATCAGGAGAATACTACCTTCACATGTCGTTTCAGCGCGTATGCCTTTAGATGGATGCCCTTTGGATTGTGAAATGCCCCCGCTACATTCCAGAGGTGCATGCTTGCCATTTTTGTGGACATGGTTAGTGATTTTTTCGAGGTCTTTATTGATGATTTTTTGGTCTATGGTGAGTCCTTTGATGATTGTTTAGAGAACCTAGACCAGGTTCTTCAGAAATGTTGTGAGGTCGATCTCGTTCGGTCTTGAAAAAAGAGCCATTTTATGGTTATAAATGGGATCATGTTGGGTCACGCTATCTCCAAGAAAGGCACGGAGGTTGACCCTACCAATGTGCATGTCATCAAATGACTCGATCCACCATCCAATGTAAAATAGTTACGATCTTTTTTGGGACATGTCGGTTTTTACCGACGATTTATTAAAAACTTCTCTAAGATTGCCTGACCGTTAACTGAACTTTTAGGCAAAGACATCGAGTTCTTGTTATATTATAAATGTCTTCATGCCTTCCTCACTTTAAAAGAACTGTCCTACAGCCGCCCGGTTGGTCTCTACCCTTTGAGATCATGATGGATGCTTCAGATGCAGTCGAGGCTGTATTAGTACAGCGGAGGAAGGACTCCCAGTTGCCATCCACTATACCAACCACACTCTAGATGATGTGCAACACAATTACACAATAATAGAGAAAGATATGTTGGCAGTAGTGTTTGCTTTAGACAAATTCAGATCTTATCTTCTTGGCTCTAAAATCATGGTTTATACTGATCACTCAGCTATCCAGTTTTTGATGGAAAAGAAGGATGCTAAGGCATGCATTCTCAGATGGATGGTCTTACTACAAGAGTTTGATTTAGATATTAGAGAAAAACCTGGGGTAAAGAACATGGTAGCTGATCACCTCTCCCGATTACAGATAGAGCAACCTTCAGATGATTATACACCAGAGATTACAGAGAGATTTCCACACAAGAGCATCTTTGTAGTTACAGAGCTTCCCTGGTACGTAGACATAGTGAACTTTCTGGTTACATAGAAGAGTCCACAAGGTTGGCCGAAAGACCGAGTCGAGAGGCTAGTGTTCGAGGCACGATATTACCACTGGAAGGATTCGATTCTTTTTCGTGAAGGATCGGATTGTATCAACAGGTGATGTATTCCTCAGGAGGAATACAACAATGTCGTCACTCTGTGCTATTCTTTAGAGGCATGAGGACATCATTCGAGGAAGAGGACATCACAGAAGGTACTTCAGAGCGGATTTTGGTGGTCGACTCTTACTATAGATGCTTTCACATTCATGAAGAGTTGTCCATAATTCTTAGAGAGCCATAGGGACAATTTGTGCTCGAGATGCCACGCCTATGCGACCTATTATCATTTGCGAGATCTTTGATGCATGGGGTATAGATTTTATGGGACCATTTCCCTACAACAACGGCTTTGAGTACATACTTCTTGCTATAGATTATGTTAGCAGATGGGTGGAGGCTATACCCGTAAGAACCACTAACAGCAAGACAATATGCAGGTTCCTAGGGGAACACATTATTTCGCGGTTCGGTATGCCACGTATTCTCATTTAAGACGGGGGTAGCCATTTCATCAATAAGGAGGTGAAAAAAGCTATTAATGAGTTATGCTATTGATCATAGAGTAGCTTCTCCTTATCACCCATAGACGAACGACATGGATGAAGTTTCAAATAGGAAGGTGAAATCTATTCCTCAAAAATTAGTATGACCGGATAGAAAGAATTAGTCACAGCTTCTAGACCAAGTTCTTTGGGCTTATCGTACTGCATATAAGACTCCCTTGGGTACTTCACCGTTCAGATTAGTTTACAAGAAGCCATTCCATTTGCACGTAGAGATCATGCACAAATCTGAATGGGATATCAGAAAAATTTCATTAGAGTTACATAAAGCAGGAGACAAGAGAAAGTTAGATCTAAATGAGCTGGTAGAGATTCAAAATCAGGAATATGAGAATACCCTCATTTATAAGGACAAATTGAAGCGATGGCATGACAGACATATCCGACACAAGAACTTTGTTCCTAGGCAGAAAGTTTGGTTGTTTGAGAATTTTTCCTGGCAAATTGAAGAGCAAGTGGGAAGGACCGTATATAGTCAGAACGGTACACGACAATGGTATTATTGCTATATCACATGTGTCACCTGGTACAAAACTGTTTACAGTGAATGGGCAGATGTTGAGCACTTCCTGGAGACCATTGATCATCTAGCCCCAATCCAAGTTATCTACTTTGTACAAGATGCATGACTACTCTTCCACTTCATCTCATCCTGTACAACGACTTGTGAAGCCATTCGATTTTCTGGAGTACATAACTATATATCCTCTATAGATCACAATCGTTCCCATTTTTGTTCGTCTTCTATTCTTAGGATACCAGATCCTAAGTATAGGGAGACCGATTTCCCGATGATTCTTGTTTTCAATGTTTGTTCTTTTTACTTTTCTTTTGTATATCATTTCTTTTACTTTAATCATTGGTCCCTAATTTTGGCCATACTCTTTTCTATACTTGGGATGCCTTATCCTAAGTATAGGGGGGACTGAGTGATTTCGATGATTTTGTTTTTTTATCCTTTTGTTCTTTCGGGTGTATATTATTTTCCCTCAGTCACCTCTTTTTTTTCCTACTATACTTACGATAATCTGATCATAAGTATGGGGGGTGTTTGACTTCACATCACTTATTCTTTTTCACCCATATTTACTTACCACGAGTTATGTTCTCCTATTCTCTTTTGACGCTATGAGGACATAGCACAAGCTAAGTATAGGGGGTGCGTATATATTTTATATATACTTTTGTCCATAACTTGTACTTTTATGTATTTTCTATATATATATATATAAAATCCATAAAAAGTGGGTGAGGGTAAGTTAAAATCTACCTATTTAAATTAAATTAATTATAAAATCCTTGTAAAGAAGTAAAATATGTTTAAAATCCTTATTTAAAACCTTAATTTAAAATATGTATTTAAAATATTTATAATAGTTATTTAAAATCCTATATATTAAAATATGTGTAAAATTCATGTAATAGTTGTAAAATCCTTTGTATATATAATTTTTATAATCCTTTAGTTATTTAATCTAAATAAAATATGGGTAAATTATCTTGTAAAATTCTTACATGTAAAATTATTTATCAAAATCACAAAATTCATAAAAAATGTAAAGTCCATAAAAATTACAAAATTCTTAAAATCCTTAAAAATTACAAAATTCTTAAAATCCTTAAAAATGAGTAAAATCTAGAAAATATACTTCACAAAAACATGATTGCATTTGCATTAGCATTTTTCAGACTAAGTTTGATTTATAGAACTAAAGATTGGGAAAAGTCTGAAGGATGGAGCGTGATTATGGCTTTTAACTTTCATTGTAAGGAGCCTTGTTAGGAACTGGAATTTGGACTCTTCAGGTCTTTGACTTAAATCTTTGGGTTCCATGAGACCATGTTTGGGAAGTCAACTCGAAAAATACCTAAGTAGAACACTTGGTGTCATCCGTACAACTCTTCATCAGTGAACCAATTTTGGACACATACACTTTGCACTTAGATCGACTTGCATGGGGTTGCGAAGGGCAATTCATCTTGGTAGTGTGTTTCTATCCTTGTCTTTATGGCATTGACATCTATAGACGGGAGAGATTAGGGTTGCGATAGTCGCTTTGGATAAGGGAAGGATCTGCTGACATAATTTTTCCAAGACCTCAAAAAATGGACGGAATAAAAAGATGCTATATCCGTCGAGGCACAAAGAGATGAATGCAATGCAAGCAACAATTACAAAGTCAATTCAAAGAAGAAGCCACCAAATACAAATACGACCACAATGGTTCGTGCTTCCACCAAAAAGCATGCACATCTTAATGAAGACTTAGCTACACCGGCTGGGCTTCACAAGGAGATGTGTCAACACTAGTGGCACTCCAGTTCTTTTCTCATTCTTCTACTTCCTCTCTATATTCGATTGTGGACATAGCACGAACTGACCTCAGAAAGGAATACCTCCCTCCTCGAGGAAAGAGTAGCTGGACGAGGAGCCAATAGAAGTGTATGGCTGGGAAGGGCAGCTTCTTCGCTTATTTCAAAGCGAGAAGAGCTAAAACAATTCACACACAGTACATATTGATTTCAAGGTTGATAGAGTTTGCGATATGAATGAGTATATCTGAACTGGCTGTTGAGGTAAACTTAAACAAGGATTTGTGGAACTTAAGGACGGTTGAGGATAAAATCCTAATCCTAATTAAGGCTCTGACAAAATGCTGGTTTCATGCCCAATTGAGCTATGTCCTTTGTTTGTTCTCATGAATTGGTTTAGGAAAACAAATTCATTCTAACTTTTCAAATAAGTGTTTGCTAAGGGACTAGCAAAGGTTAAGTACAGGACGTTGATGAATCCACGATTCATTAACATTCTATCTGCATTTTGTCTTAAAACCCTTAACAAATACATGTAAATATACATTACGTTTCACTTTTTAACAAAACCTTAGTCATGAATAAAAATGCACTTTTATGCATTAAAATCATGCAAATAAATAAAATAATAAAAAAAAGAACATAAAAATAAAGGCAAATTGTATATATGTATATATGTAAAATGTGACTTGCAAAATAAATATAGCTGAAAGATATATTTATAACCTAATCCCCGAAAACAAGTCAACATGAATTGGTCGATAAATAAATAAGTAGGGGGAGATAAGGAAGAAAACAAATAAAAATTAATTGTACATCTCAGGCATTCTTCATTAATTATCCAATAAATTCCAAAACTTTAAAGATTTTTAGTTAATTCATATTGATATATTTTTCACCAAACTCTTCTCATATTTATTTCTAAAAGTATATAGAAAAATACAAAATAAGTTAAAAATATTCCTTATGTATATGCCAAGAAATCCAACTTGCAAATTCTCAAAATTCCAACTTCCGAACATCATAACTTTCTCATACGAACTCCAATTTTACTCTACTCACCTTTAAAGTTCATAAAATAATATTTTCTAATTAATGAAGTGATTTCACTAAAATCAGAGTCCGTTTGCAAAAACATTGGTTTTGGGAAATAACCACAACTGGGTTTCTGGGCTATCTATTTTATTTAAAAAACATTATTTATTATTTTAGTGATTTTTATAATTTCTAATTATTTTCATGATCTTGTATTTTAACTTTAATTTATTTCATAATTTTTGGAATTATTTATTATTTTAAGTAAATCAAAAACCCTAATTTATTGTGATAAATGAACTATATAACTTATACTTGTATTTATTAATATATCTAAATTAATTTATTAAAACCCATAAAAATTTGTATATACTTTATTTAATAACCTAATAATTAAGAAAATATAAAATTAATATACTATTTAGTAATTCATTAAGTTAAAAATGCAAAACCTATTTATTAAGTATTATTTATACTTATTTATTAATATAATATTTATGTTTCATAAAATAATTATTAATTATTAAAATTAATTATACTATAATTTAGATATTTTAATTGTCTACAATTTTTGTTTAACTATTTAAAATAATGCTATTTACTATTTAAGTCCTAATTAATAAAGGATTTCTTGAACCTGACCAACCAGGTGTTGACACGTGTCAGCACCTGGGACCTTCTTCCCTAAGAAGCCAGGCAGCGAGTTTGTTCCAACCACCCGACTTTGCATTTTTCTCCAAGCTAACTCCTAACCTCCCCCTCCATTCTAAACCCTCGATTCTACACCTCTAATCAACCTCTCTCACGCTAACCCTTGATTTTCTAACAAACCTCCATTGATCGTCTATAAATTCACCTCAAAGTTCACCATTTCCAACTAATAAATCCTAAGCCCAAGCTTCCAGATACACTTGGCCAATCCACCACCTTCATCGTTGTGCTCCGCCCTGACCAGGAGGTGACAGCTCTGTCCAAGCCTACCGCATGGAAGAAGGGAGACCGGAGGAGGGTTCCAAGGTCTTCGTCACCTGGTATCGCAATCATAGCCGCCATGTCGAGCTCCGGAGTACCGACCGTCGAGCTATCACCAGAAGGTTCTACACTTCCAATCCCCCGGGTAGTCATCCATCCTTTCCCCTTTTATTTCTAGATATCTGTGTCGTGTTTAGCATTATTAATTGTGTGTTTAGTATCCTTAATCATCTGTGTTAGATGCTACTCCCTAATTCCTCTCAAACTCGATTCAACCCACTCCAATTCGTTGTCCATTTCTTGCATTTTCACTACTACACATATTTTGGGAACGAATCTCAGATCTACAAAAATCTTTATAACTTTGACCAATTCCATCAAGAATAGTGTAGAAATATATTCATTTGTAGGTCCATCGTCTATCTGGAGCTTCATTTCAATCATCTGGAGCTTTAAAAGATCAAAGAAAGATCAGATCACAAGATGCCTTTATCAGCTTCAGGCTAGTTGGACCACCATCTTCCTCGACGAACAACCACTTCATTGAACCACCTACGATAGAGTTCCAACGCAGGAGAGCTCGAGGGGTGAAGGCGTCACCCCTCTGGCCCTGCCGGAAGCCAAAACTACTCGCCATTCGACGGGAAGAAGTCGGAAAAGGATCCCTCATCGCCGGCCACACAGAGGAAATGAAGAACACCAAGAATGCCAGAGCACAGAGGTGGGCGACACGTGGCATAGTCAGACAGCCCAGATCGTAGGATCGGTTCTTATCTCAGCCGCTCAGGACGAATCGATAGAAGATATGCATCTTAAACCCAGAAGAGGTCCAGAATTACAAGCGCTCCATAGATTTCCAGAAATCATATTTAGGTCCCTACGCGGGGACCTAAATGTAATAAAACTTCTTTTCTTTGCAGTTTAGTCCCTACCAGGGACCTTTTTATAACATGACAAATAACTTTTCTTTCAGTTGTGCCCCTGGCTTGTAGGGGTATTTTGAACCCTTATTTCGAGAATTTTTGTTGAATTTTCTAGGGTAGTTACATGACTACCCCATCAACCTTTCTAGCTTTTTTTTTTGTGGATTTCCATCGCTTAGTTTTATCAATTTGATTTTCATAAGATAGAGTTAGTTTCGAGCCTTTTATTGAGTCTTTTGTAAAATAAAGAATAAAGTGAATATTTTCGAGATTTAGTCTTTTATTAAAAATTAAGTATTAATATTCTGCCTCCTCGAGTTCATCCCAGACACACTTACCTGGCAAAATAACATAGTGTAGACGAAATAGGAGAGAGAAGCCACATATTCTCATTTTCTCTCTCTTTCTCTCTCCTATTTCGTTGATTTTTGTTTTATACACCGAGTCTGATTTCATGGTTATTTCTACATCTACAACTCTATATCAATTAACCACTGGTTGGATTTTGTGTTTATCAATAACATACAACAAAGGTCCTTGGTTATCTCGATCTCGTTAAGTCAACTCTTTGACCTAACTAATCTGACAACTCCGAATCTTTATTCCTATGCAGAGGACCTGCATCAAGAGGCCGGTCATATATCAACCAAAAGAGAAAGGATTACCATCTCTACTATGGCTAGAGATCATATCTTCATAATCATTTGATGGTGCTTGATGAGTCCTCAATCTAACTCTTTAGTTATTCATCCAAGCACCAACCTCTAAGATTGAACAATTGAATCAACAACTGTATGATCATTAATATGGCTATGGTACATAACCCTGATTTTACTAAGGGACCTATTATGCAGATTAGTTATTCTTTATTTCAGATCAGGGAATGATAAATTTCAATAAATTTATTGCATAATGGCTCTGCATGGGCTCACATGTCCAACAATCTCCCACTAGCCCAACAACCATTAATGGGCTAATCTTAAACCCACACGCATGTAATAATCATATGATATTTAGAAAAATAGATAGGTAAGTTGATCAGTCACTCTATTCCCAAGAGACTGCGCCAAGTCCTTTTTATGGTACTTGCATATCTCCTAGTAACAGTGCTTGCATCTAATGCAAATGTTGCATCTTATGCAACCAATACTCAATCCTGTTGAAAATGTTACAGTGTCTTTGACACTATAACTCAGTAATTATTATAACCAGTATGCAATTTCTATTATCCTTATCAGAATGCCCTTATTCCCAGAGATCTCTATCTGCTAAAACTAAGATCAAGTCTTATGTCTTATAAGGCATCTGTAGTAAAGACCTTTTAGATCACTATCTATAAATCTTAAGTTTTTGAAGATATTGTTATTACTACAATTAAGTGTTTTCTTTCCATAGTAGGATTAGTAACATTTTACTACACCCACTGCATGACAAACATCTGACTTTTACACACACCTAGCATACACCCGACTTCTCATAACTGATGCACAAGGGCAAGCCATTTCAACATTCACTTCCTCAACTCCTTGAGGTGCTATCCCTTCAGATAGGTCGGTACCATATCTTAAGGGAAAGAATCTTTATAGGAGTTTTCCCAAAAATGGAATATGTCCAAGGTGTATTCTAATGTGATGGTTCCAATACCTTTTTCTCTTTGACTCCGAACATTTTCAGAATTAAGATCTAAGAGGTATCCTTGAGATCATATCTCAAGGTATGGAGTAGCCAGATTATAAAAAACTTATTATTATCCTTCTATAATTCCAAATGATTAGGATATCATCTACATTTAGCACAATGAACACAATGACACTCCCACTAAGCTTCACATGGTTCATCAAGATTCTATCCGAAATCATAAACATTTATAATTTCATCAAATCTAATGTTCCAACTACAAGAAGCTTATTTAAGTCCATAGATGGAGTTGTATAAGCTTTCACACCTTGCCTTCCTCAACTATGAGGCCCCGGGGCTACTTCATATTAATATCCTCAAAGAGGTATTCATAGAGGAATGCAATATTGACTTCCATCTTGTAGAAGTCAAAGTCAAGCTATGTAGCTATAGTTAGCAATAATCTGATGTGTTTAAGCATGGTCACAACAGATCAAGTCTCATCGAAAGAGATGTCTTCTCTTCGTATGTATCTTGTGGATACGAATCGTGCTTTGAAGGTCCCTACCTTCTCATCAGGTTCCCTCTTTTTCTTGAAGATCCATTTACACCTAACAGATTCTACCCTTATAGGTGTATCATCGAGGGTCCATATACAACACTTGTATATGAAGTCTATTTTAGACTTTACTGCTAACATCCATCGTTCCATATCATGATCTTCAGAAGCTTCATCAAATGAATTAAGATCATTGCCAGACTTAACCGACACATGGAATCCATCCTCAAAGTAATTTGAAGAGGTATGAGTGTTTCATCTTTAATTGTCCTTTTAGTTTCTGATTTTAGGAGCCTCATTATCTTCTCATAACTAAATGAGTTCTTTCACTTCATTTTCATCTTGATTCTCATGGGAGTCATCCTCTAAGAATTATATCCTTAGTGATGAAATCGTTTAAGAATCTCAAGGTCATAAAGTAGCTATCCAATACCATCCTTCATTTTCCTAATGAAGTAGCACTCTCTAGTGCTAGATTCCAGCTTACTTGCATGGAACCTTATGTATTATAGTCTCTACTACATATATACTTTGAACTAAGAGGTAGTTATGCTAATATTCATCATTGATCAAATCATGTCACACATGATTCAATTGTATCTCCCTGTAACTCTATTGAGTTTAGATGTATCAGGAGGAGTAAGATAGGAATGATATTCATATCTCCATTAGGTATTATTTTAATTAATCTAATAGGTACTTGCTACCTTGATTAGATCAAATTCTTTCATCTTCCTTCAAACTTTGGTTCTAAACCAAAATTGTGAAATCTTTGATCATTTTAAAGGTTTCTAAGGTGAAGGGAAGAAATATCATATCGCAAATAATCATCTGATGATATCACATATCATCAATGTTTATTATGATACAAATGATCCACATACATCCATAGGTATGCGATCTTGAATACCTTGGCATCTTACACCATTCGAGAGAAGAGTGCATTGAACAATTTCTACTTCGAATACAATATTCACAAGTATGTAAGATTTGAAATTTCAAACAATATGAAGTTTCATCTCTTACTATTCTATTGATCTCATCAATAGATAAATGTCCAAGGCTTGATGTCAGATCATTGTCAAATGATCTTCAACCTCCTTTTGATCTTTTAAGGTTTAATTTTTAGTATTAGAAATGTTAATACCATTCATTAATTTTCCAATGTAGTAGAGTCCTCCAGTTGTCAGATTACTATTTAAAATATATCCATCGTAGCTCTATGATAGGTCTATTTCAAAATTCACGCTTATTTCCAACATTTAGAAATAAACAATGAGTGTATTCTAATATCTAGGTCACAGAGACATTCTATAAGACTAAGGGATCTCCCACTGAAATTATGAAGTCTATCTATCCAATAGAGATTGTTGCAACAATTGCATCATTATCTATGTGGATGACTATTGAACCTTAAGATCAAATTTTCTAGTCTTGTAAAACATATGCAACCAATTGCAAGTATTAAGAATGAGATACAGTTGTTAGGCTTTGATCTTATCTGATAAGTAAGTCGATTTCAATGATGATATGTAGATGTATATTATTTTGATGCACTATCCGAGTCCTTCTCTAAGAATCTTGAATAGTCTGGATAGTTATACTATCAATACATCCTTATTGCAATATTGGCATTCATCTAACTCTTTGGATTCCATATGTATAGAAACCATAGAAGTACAATCAATGCTTTGACTTTCCTTCTAACTTGGGTCTGACCAATGCTTCCACTACACTCCCTTCATCTATAAACAACCATTGCTTAAGACAAAAGGATCGCTTATGTTGAACTCAAAAGATTTTAATATAAGGGTATTTCAATATTTATACATGCTTCATTCAATTCATACAATATGAATATTATGAATCTTCACGAATGACTTGAGTATAGATACTAGAATGATGATACTCATCGTATCTACATACATCTTAACTCTAAAAGACTTTGGTTCAGGTTGGTACTCAAACATTTTTGAATACATCATCTCTTATAGAGCCACCATTCTGCATGATGCAGTAAACCATGTCATTCATGATTAAATGTCAAGAGAACATATATTTTCCAGAATATCTTCTTCGATTTTTATAAGCATTATTTAACAATTACAATCATCATCAACATGTCACTTCCAAAGTACATTCGATGAGAGATCAAGACTATAGAAACATACAAACCATGGGGTTGTAGTCTTATTGCCTATTTAATTGTCATTCCTCATTATTATGAGGAAAATTGAACATTGCAACCACACACATTATGTGTCCAACTGCAAGTACAATATCTTGATCATGGATCCAGTCCATGATATTTTATTGGTCATTATTGAGCATAGTATTGAGTGGGTTTATGAGGATTATCTGAAATAAGATAATTTACATATATATACATATTTTACTTTGATTTAGGAATTTTTATATCAAAGTTGTCCTGCCTTGTCAACACTGAAAGTTCATTCCCTTATTCACTTTCAATGTAAGAGATATACTTACCATTATATCTCAAGCAAGATCTGGGATCTCCTTTCCTATCTTTGTTACATCCCAATAATATGAGAACTTGCAACTCAGATAAAAATAAGCGGGAACTCATTCTGCCTTGTAAGTCTAACTTGCATGTCCAATTCGATCTTTAACACCTGAGCCCACCACCCCTAAGGTGATGTTGATCCGTCTTTAATTGAACCAACCGTCAACAAGATTAGAACCTGCTATGTGTAATCCATTATCGCCCCAATAATATAAGGACTCGATATTGGGTCTACTACGCATATGGCCTTACTCTTTCAAGAAGCAAAGAGCCCGATCCAGATGCGTTTGTATGAAGGAGATGTCAAACGTCTCCTACATACAATCCCTGGCGACAGAACCCTTCTCCTTGACGGGAGACCATAGATGTCACTTATGTGATCCTTCATATCATGTTCAAATTCTAGTTAATGATTATGAATCATATTCACATAATTAGTTCTTCCAAGGGAAATACTACGCTATTCACAATAGAGTATATAATTGAATATAATTAATTTAATCATATTAAAGCAATTATCAATCTAATCAATCAACCAAGAAATAATTTTTAATTATTACTTCAAGGATAGCATAATCTCAAAATACCAATTATTCGAATTTTAGTAATTAGAAAAATACATCATGATTGCTTCAAGAATTATCCTTTCCTTATCCGTTGTCATGGCCAGCACCGACGAGAATAGGAAAGACCGCTCACGGAACAACATGCTACCCCAACGCTCCTTGACTAAACACCATATCCGCCTTAGGTCAGGATAATACGATTTGATCATTTTGTAATTGAGATGATAATCGGTCTTTCAACCAAAGTTATACCAAATAATATTTATCAAAAACATTTTTATTAATATTATAAGGAGATTTGATAAATAAATATCCAATCCTATTCAAGCAACTATGTTTGTTGGGATTGATGTAACCAATTGTTTTCTAGAACATATTTAATAAGTTTTGGTTAAGGTAATTTCATTTAAGGAAATAATATTGATAAATATTTCACTAAATATTTATCAATAATTATTTTAAGAAATTAACAATTAATTTCCAATATTTTAAATGACAATCATAAGATTCTTGATTGAGAAAGTAATTTCAGCAATGACTCCTACTTACTAAAATTAGCATATCTCAATCAATTTAAATTAAAATTGTGCAAAATAAGTTTCCAATTTTTTGATAATTTGATTTATAACAGAATTCAAGTGATATTCATGCATTTATAGGTATTTTAAATCCGTAATTAGTTCTTAAATTACGTCAAGATTTGCCATCCCCAAAATAATGGATGCATGTTCATTAAAATGATCATAACTTTACCAATCAGATTCCAAATCATGCAAACTCAAGTCCCACGATTTCCTTATTTAATGAAGAACATAATCCAAGTGATAATTTTGTGTTTAAACACTTTATACAGGTCAAAAAAATTACATAAAATAGGGCTATGTGAACAGAATGCGATGAAAGTTCACACAACAAAAAATGCCCAAGTCATCTTTAGTTTGAGGATCATATCCTCAACCTCCAACCTATGTATCCGATACCACTTGAAGGATATGGAAAAATATCCTTAAGTACATCATGGAAGCGTGAGGATCGCATCGTATGCGATCGGGAGCGACTAGTCGCATTAGTTGCTCGAGGCAGCGGAATTTTAAAAAATTAAAACGATGAAATCACATGATCCAAGAATACTTCTCGGATCATTTCATCTAAACCACCATTAGGTATTATGATTACCTCTTGAAGCATGGTTGCGATCGAGTCTCTAAAGGAAGAGACCTCTTGTCTCAAATCCTATCCGACGGAGAATATGCTTGCGAGCGTGTTGATGAAATGTGTGCTCCTCGCAATCCATGTTGATGATCCAATCAATGGATCTTCTGATCTCGTCACATGAGATTTGATGTCTTCTTTATGAGCAAGGTACACTGAAGGAGACAGAGATCCATGAGCAAACGATCCGACAACATAATGGTGATGTTGTGGCAATGATGACTCTCTCTAAGGATCCATGGTGGACGACCACAATAAGAGAGAGAGAGAGAGAGCATTAGTTGATGTAACTTGAAGAGCAATGGGTACCTCTTCTTATATAGTATTTTGGGAGTCCATGGATCTCAATCCATTGACAACACAAAATCAATGGATGAGATTGATTTGTATTTCTTTCAATGACCATGATTTTATTGTAAAAATACAACAAGAATTAATTAAATTTAATTAAATATATATATTGAATAATCAATATAAATTAATTTCAAATTAAATTAATTATCCTTGGAGATAATTGGGAAGGAGATAAACATCCTATCATAATAAGGAGGGACGACCACCTAATCCAATTAGGACTTGGTGACCGTCCACCACCTTTTGTTGGTGGAGGGCAATCTTCTTCCAATTTCATGAGGTTACATTATCTCATGAAAATCTCCTATATTTTCTCACAAAAATAATTCACAATTATCTTGTGAGCATAGTAGTCATGCCATTGGAAATTTGTGAATCATATTCACAACTCAAAATAAAATGTAAATTATATTTTCAGTTAATTATCCAATGTGAATCCAATTCATGTCAATAATTAATCAACAAATATAAATTACAATAGGCTCTCTCTAATATATTATAAATCACATTTATAATATATATATGAATAATTTGGATAATGCTATCTACATTATTCATATCCATGATAATTAAATCACATTTAATCATCATAGATCTCTATTCTCATGTAGCCAAATAATATAAATAACATTCACATTATTCACACCTTTGATAATTAATTCACGTTTAATTATCTTAGATAATTCTTTTTATATGTCTAAATAATATGAATCCAATTCATATTATTCATGATAATTGAATCACATTTAATTATTTATTGATCAATGCTCGGATACATTATCAACAATGAAATTATCCTTGAACTTTTTCAAGGATAATCCACTTTCTCTACGGATTCTTGGAGATAAGGACATGACGATTGTACGTTCCACGAATAGTGACTTGGATATTGAGATCAAATCCCAAATCCAGATCTTGCAGACCTCTCATAGATGTTTGATTAAATAAAAATCGCAAATCTAATCTTTTCATTACATCTAGATCACATTTAGAACACTGTCCAACATTTGGACCAAGATCAGATTACTTCCCTATTGAGAGGAGTTACTAAAATCCAAACCCGGTTCATCACCCTTAAGAATGGAAACGTCATAGTTATACAATCGTTTATGATCACATCACCTTCAGGTATTCCTAATACTTGTACATCCTACATACTGGAAGACATAGAATAAACTCGAAGTTTTAGATGTCTTTAGACTGTCTCATTCAGGGTTTTATCATTAAGTTTCACATTTGATCATTGAGAGTTAGTATCGATCATATACTTTCAAAATCATATATCATACCAAGATATTGATAATATACTTTCCAAAAGTATATATCAAACCTAAAAATTCAGTCGAGCTTCCAAAGAGAGGCGACCATGCACGGAATTTGATTCTTCCCAATATCTCATGAGTGAGCTCATGTCTTCCGGTTCAGTAAATGAACATGTATGATCTCTTTGAGAGATCGTATACTTATTTGCCCTTGTATGCACACCTACGTGTCGGTGTATAGACCTTGATTAGGCCATCAACCTATCGGTCTGCCAAATGTACATACTCAGACATATAGTAACACATCTGTCTCTGGTCAGAGGATGTGTGCCTATATCGTGACAACATACAACATAGACCTTTAGTTATCTCAATCTCGTTAAGTCAACTCTTTGACCTAACTAATTTAACACCTTCGAATATCTATTCTTATGCAGAGGACCTGCATCAAGAGGTCCGTCAGATATCAGTCAAAAGAGAAAGGATTACTATCTCCTACTCAGGTTGGAGATCATATCTTAGTAATCTTTTGATGGTGCTTGATAGTCCTCAATCTAACTCTTTAGATATTCATCCAAATACCAGCCTCTATGATTTAACAATCGAATCAACAACTGTATGATTATTAAGATGATCATGTTACATAACCCTAATTGTACTAATGGACCTATTATGCAAATTAGTTATTCTTTATTTTAGATCAGGGAATGATAATTTGCAATAACATTTAATCGCATAATGGCTCATTGCGAGCTCGCATGTCCAACAGGAAGATTCACCATATGATGAATACCCATTCATCACTCTTTATTCTTATATTTTAGCTACAAAAACCTATGCAAATGCATGTAGATACTTGTAAATAGGAATAATTAGCAAAAGCATGCATCTTGTAAAAATCTATAATTAGCATGTTTTTGTGCAAAAATAAAAGAATAAAGATGAAAAAAAGAAAAAGAGGGAAATATTTAGAATAAATATTGAGCAACCTAACCCAAGGGAGGGCTCAGCATGGGCATGACCGCATAAAAGCCAAAGTAGAGGGAGATAGGGGCTCATGTGTAAATATCTATGTAAATAAATAAAATTATATTTTCATCACCCAAAAATATGCTTGTACATATTTTGTATATATTGAGAAACTATTAAAAATAAAATAAAAATCTAAAAATCAAAAATTCAAAAATGCCCTTTCACCATGTATATAGACCATCCTCCTACATGTATTTAACCTTGTAAATAAATTTATTTATTTTCAAAAATTTTTGTAAATATCTTATATTATATATTGTAAATAAATAAAATAAAAAGAAACAAAACAAAAAAATCAACAAAAAATAACAAAATTAAAACAACAAAAATATATTGTACATATGCCATGTACATAGTTGTACATAACTTTTTATTTCCCCTATGTTTATAAATAATAAAAATAAAATAAAAATATCCTTTTATTCCTCATTTTATTCTATAAATAAATAAAATATAAAATAGGAATAAAAATATATAAAAATAACTAATTAAAAATCAAAATAAAAAACCTACAGATTGTATTTATACCTATATATAGCTATATAATGTACATACCTTATTTTCATTTCCAAAAATTAATTAAAAATCACCAAAAAATAGAAAAAATTAAAACAAAAATATTTCATGTTTTGAGTTTTAATTAAATCGGCCATTTGTTATTTTTAATTCAATTTCTAAATCTTTTCTGACGTGGCTGATTCCCATTGGTCCACAGGGGTTGTTGACCGCCCGGTCAACTCCCCCCTGTGGACCACTTCCCACGGGTCTGGTTCGCGGACCCGACTTCTCCCATTTATTCCCGCCAGACCCGATCACCATTTAGCCTAACCCAGGGTCCTAATCACTCCCCAGGTATCCAGGAATCTCGCCCGACATTGATCCTAGGGATCCGTGCTCAATCGAGCCGGACCCGAGGCCTTCTTCCCGGACCTGCACCCATATAAAATCCCAGCTCCGCCGCATTCATGGGCATCTTTGGCTCTCCACCCTTCATCCCGTGACCTCCACAGCAGTCCCTGAGGTGACAGCTCTCGATTGCCCGTGTCGCAGCGAGGAGGGGGTGGCCGGACCATCGATCCGGCAACGTAGCGCCGCCGTGCTCCGCCCAGTGCAGGAGCTCGAGCCTCAGGACCAGACGACCTTCGAGGCTACGACCGGGAGCTACCTCAGCTCCAGCCTAGTCTACTTCGCCACCCAGGTAACCTTCTAGCTTTCCTATTTCGCCTAATTTCTAGGTTGCCCCAAATCGTAGCTCCGCTGAGTTCCGTCGATTCCGTCTATCTCGCATACCCTTTCGATCATCGGAACCCACGTTCACCATCGCCTTTCCTCCACGCACCTTCTCCGCCCCTTCGTTCAACCCAGCTCGCACAGGAGCTGGGGTTCGAGCTCCACCGTCCGTCGCTCGCCGGAGCTCGCTCATCCCGACGCACAGATCACCTTCACGCCGCCTAACCGGGTCGAGGCAGTTTGCCCTCGACCCGCGACGCTTCTGAGCTACTTTGCAGGTCCATAGGAGGCCATCTGAGGCGTCCCTACATCCAGGCCAGGAGCTCTCCTCCGCCGACCTCGCCGGAGCCCCTCCAGGGCTCGGCTGGGCCATCGGAGGCCACCACCAGCTGCGGGACTTCATCGCGGACCTGTTCCGATCTTCAGAGGCAGCTGACGAGGACCACCGCGCTCGCACGAGGCCGGCGAAGCTCGCCGGCCGACTGTTCTTCCAGGATCCTCGACCACCGTCCGATCGCCCTCCGTGCTCCAGTTTCCATTGTGACCATCCATCCATCGAGGAGCAGCCACCGTCCGATCATTTCGAGGGTCGATCTGGACCGTCAGCGCAGAGAGAGAGGCACCAGCACCCGAGGCCGTCAGATCTTCCACGTGCCCTCCTCTGAGACGTCGATCAGCCCCACGTGCGGAAGGAGAGAAGCGTCCGTCGTCCAGAACCGTCAGATCTGCTACGTGGCGCACATCCGGCCGTCGACGTACTAAAGGGGTAATTTACCGTAGGCCCCCTCTTAGTTTATGCTTTACGTTTCAGTCCTGTAAATATTTTGTGCTTTTTATTTACGTTGGGTTATTTGCACATTGGACCTCGTGCTTTTTAGTATTTGCACTTATGCCCCTGTATGTGTGAGACACGTGCTTCGTCATGTGTAGTTTTGGTGTATTTGCAACTCTAGTCCTGTAGTTCTGGATGTTTATGATTGAATGAAAACTTTTTGGTTATTGCATATATGCCCCTGTGAGTGTTGAAATTCCGCATGTGCGTCTTTTAGTGGGTTATTTGCAGAACAGCCCCTGGACTTTTTGGTACGAGTTACCAAAAGGTCCTCGGACTTGTTTTTCTTACCAGAAGGTCCCTGAGTGCCCCAGGCACGCGCCGCGCACGTGACTTGCTGGGAAAATTGCATCTAGACCCCCAGAACTTCGGGTATTTGCACTTCAGTCCCTGTGCATAGTGCCCTCTTTTGATTTTTGAATAAAATATCAAATCACCTCCAAATTCGATGAAAATTTGACACATGGCTCCTGCCATGTTGTAGGATTTTTGAGAATTTTTGAGGACATTTTTGATTTTATTTGTTATTTTTAAAAATTCAAAAACCTCTATTTTAGCTACTGTCTAGAAATAAAAATCTCAAAAAAATATAAAAACCCCCTCAAAAATTCCAAAAGAATTAGGTACTGTTTCTTTTGTGTTTCTTGATTTTCTAGCCAATTTTGGCTATTTTTCACTGATTAAAAACCCTACAAATTTAAAAACACCAAAAAACTCATAAAACTCATAGTAAATATTCTAAAAACCCAAAAACAATAATTTTGGTGCTCAAATTTTCCTTATTTTCTCTAGTATACAGGAAAATTACCTCCAGGTCCCTCTGAGATCCTTAGATATTTTATCTTCGGATTTTGGGCCTGGCTGGACAGTGCCTTGCATTTTCAGTACTGTTTGATTTTTAGAAAATAAAATACATCTTATAAAAATCCCAAAAATTTAACAAAAATACTAGAAAACCTAAAAAACATAAAAACATTTTTTTCTTGAATTTTTGCTTGATTTTTGATGCATTGAATAAATTGCTAAAGTGTGCTTGTCTTTGCTTTCTTTTATTTTCTTCACATTTTAAAAATACAAAAAAATATAAAAATTATTAAAAACCACTAAAAACATTTTGCCTTTATTTTACTTTATTTTTACTACTTCGTAGGCCTTTGGCCAACCCGTGCTCCTTGTGTTCGACCGTGGGTGCTATACCAGGTTAATCTCATAGCGGGACCGCTTCACGTTTTGTTTTAATCTTTGATTTATTTAGCGGTTCGATCTTTTTTTTGATGCACATCCGAGTGACTGAGGTCGCAACGACCGTCTCAGTTACCTGATTGCCTTAGTTGCTCGGGTTTTCGTGTCATCAGAATGGCGCCGTTGCCGGGGAGCACGGCTTAGTAGTTCTTTTTGTTTTTATTTTCGTTTTTGTTTTCGCGGTTCTTCGGAGCTCGTGGCTTTTCGCAGCTTTTGTATCTATTTTCTTTTTGTTTTATTTTGATTTATTTTTCATTCTCTTTTATTTTTATTTTTGTTTTATTTTGTGTGTTTATTTTATTTTCCATTTTTGCATATATACCCTCACTTGTATTTTCATTTCTTTTTCTTTATTATTTGATTAGTTTTGCCGGTCTGACCACTCTTCTCTTTGTCTTGCGAGGGCCCGAGGACTGCGGAGGCGACTTTCGAGGAGCCGGTGCAGCCGAGGAACTTGGAGGCGGCTTCCTTCTTTACGAAGCCGCAGGAGAGAGCGAGAGAGAGAGTTGAGTGGGTGAGGTTAGACTAGGGTTTTTATTTCATTCATTATTATTATTGTAATAATACAGGGACACTTGGACTGTTTGGACTTGGACTTCTACCGTAGCGGGTCTGTTTCGCCGAGCACCGGTGTGCTCGGGGGACCCTTTAGGACCCTCGCGGTTTTTCGCGGTTTTCTTCGTGGCTTTCTTTTTCTTTCTTACTGTCTTTTCCGGTTTTTCGCGGTTTTTGCTCGAGCCCCTAGACTTAGGATTTTCTGGTGAATGTGCCGTAATTAGTAGGATCCACACACCTAATTGCATATCTGTTCCTATAGATCGTAATTGGACCTACTTAAAATCAATAATAAAAATAACCGACTCGCTAGCCTCCGTAGCCTACGTGCCGTAGCCCGTCCTGTAAAGCGCTTTCTCCTACCCCCGATTTGTCGGACAGAGGAGGGACGGGCCAAGATCAGACTCTTTGGCTTGGAGGTCGGTGACCGGTTAGACGGTTCTTCGCTAGAAGTTGCTCGTCTAGGACTCGGCTTTTCCCGCTGCATCATTTAGGTTAGTTTTATTTCTGTCTTTTATTTTATGCGCGGATCATATTGCATGTAGAGAGCTGGAGCAAGGTACGCATTTCTGACTTTGCATGCATCATTGATTTCTCGTGCATCGGCTTTTTCGTCTTCTCCGCCCTGTTTTGGACTTAATAATCAGGAGAATCGAAAAATTCGTTAGGCCTTTTGTTTGCTTTGAAAAATATTAAAAAAGTGAAACCATAAAATTGGGACTGCTAAAATTATTGATCTTAAAACCCGCTCACCCTAAAAATTTTGTCTTGGGGAGAGCAACCCCCTCATTGTTTGGTTTGTATGCGCGAGAGAGTGACCCGCACACTAGGTAGAGCCCCCCGTTGCTAAACCCGACTGATTACCGACTCTTCCGTGCGGGCCAGTCGGTTGGGTTAGCAGCGGATATCCCAACAGGTCACGTAAGCGCTCTGATATTTTGTGTGTTCACCAAAATAAAATTGACAAGATAATTTGACCGAACTTTCACGGTCTTCAGCTCGCGTTGCGTTGGTGAACCGGGGGTTTGTTTTTAGATCATAATTTTTCCAGATCTCATCTGCCTTACTCGCCAGATCAAGATGATGGTTAGACGGTCTCTTAGGTAGCCTCTGGCTGCACCGCTTTCGGGCGCATCTACCTCATCATCTAGGTTGGCTCGCGAGAGCTCAGACCCGCTCTCCGAGCCCGAGTACGACTCCACCCTGTTCCCCCTCGACCCCCTTTCTGACCTTCCTGAGAGACACGAGCCCGAGGAAAGATTGATACATTTGACAGCACTTGAGCTGGGCTCGTTTGATTTTGCAGACGTCGCTATGGCCGGTAGTTCAGACGATCACTCCCGACATCCCGAGCACTTCGTTTTAGACCAGGGAGCGATCAACTCCACCCTGATCGCATCACTTGAGACCATTCAGCAGCAGCTCCGCGATCAGGGAGCATTCATGATAGAAATGAGGAGAGAGTTGGAGAGGCTCAGAGCAGAGCGAGACCGACAGAGCGATCCCGATGAGCCCGATGATGCAGATGCACGTGCAGCAGCAGCCGCCGCAGCAGCCGCGGCCGCCGCAGCGGCAGCCGCCGCGGCAGGAGGACCACCGAGACCGATGCGGGAGTTGCACAACCCCGGATCTACACTGATGCACCATTGGGTGGTGGTTCCAGCTATCGTGGGGGACTTCAAGTTCCCCCCGAACACCTTGCAGATGCTTCCTCGGTTCCATGGACTTGCTACAGAGGAGCCCCACCTCCACCTCCAGGAGTTTTTGATGATTTGCAGCACTGTCCACGACCGGCATGTGGACCAGGACACGATCAGGATGATCGCCTTCCCCTTTTCACTAGAAGACAGAGCAGCCACCTGGCTGAAACACTTGGGGAAGTTTGTCTACACCTGGGAGCAGCTCCGCACCGAGTACTTGAACAAGTACTATCCACTCGGGCGGACGAATGCAGCGAGGGCCCTGATCAGCAACTTCTCCATGTTCCCCAACGAGCAGTCTCACGAGGCTTGGGAGAGGTTCCGAGAGCTTCTGGACAGATGCCCGCACCACGACATCACGAAGCCGAACCTTGTGCAGAGCTTCTTCAGCGGGTTGTCACCAGAGCTACAGGGCCTGGTGAATGCTTCTTGTGGCGGGTCCTACTTCGCCAAAGACCACGACCAGGTCTGGGCCATTTTTGAGGAGATGGCAGAGAACTATATGGTGATGTCTCAGACCAGGCTCTATACTCAGAAGACCCAGCCACATCAGCCAGGACCCGTGCAGTACCAGCGGATAGCACGGGTAGATGCATGTCCATCCAGTTCGTCCGCAGCCGCAGCAGCACAGGCAGAGTCGTCAGTTGCGGACATGGGTATCATTAGCGAGAAGTTGGACCGCATGGAGCTGATCGAGAAGAAGCAGTGCCAGAGTATCACGCAGATGGAGCAGATGGCACAGGTCTTGAGCGACATGAAGACACAGCTCATGTGTCTCCAGGAGGCACAGACGGCTTCTCAGCCCCGTCTTCAGTCGCGAGGCGACGCCGGCAGCAGCAGCAGCTCGTCCCAGCGCTCCAGCACCCCCGTGCAGCCTAGACAGGTTCACCTTGTACAAGCGGAGCCGTACCAGTAGCCGCAGCCCACCTACCAGTCTCCACCATCTCCAGAGATGCAGATGGTGGTCTACCAACCGGACCAGCCTCTGGCAGTACTCCCGCCAGCCCCCTATGATGCCGAGCCGTTGATGGATGTCAACGGGATTTGGTACGACCGCCCCCAGCCTGGGATCCGACGAGACCATCCCGGATTCAGGTGGGGGAGTGGTGGTGCCCAGCCCCAGCAGCAGCCGTCAGGACAGGGAGGGCAGTACTCCCAGTAGAGAGACCATCACCAGTCGCAGCAGCAGCCCCCAGCCTATCAGCAGCACCAGCAGTCATCCTACAGTCCGCGTCCCTATCAGCAGCAGGGACAGTCATGGAGACGTGAGCAGCAGGCTCACCAGGGATATCAGCAGCAGCAGCCTCCATCCTACCCCTCTTACCCGCAGCAGTTCCAGCAACCTCACCCACAGAGAGGCCACCCGTCGGGCTCCCACGAGAGCCCCGCTTTGGATGACATCGCCTGCCTCCTCACGGACCAGCAGGCTACATTCCGACGGGAGATGGACGAGTTCCGCCAGGAGATGCGGGACCTGGTGAGAGGGAAGGCCGCCATACCAGCCCAGATAGAGCCGAACCCGAATAGCCTCAAGAGGAAATCTGAGCAGGTAGTACATACTGAGTTAGCCACTCCTAGTGATCCATTTGATGATACTTCTTCGGATCTATTTGATGCTGATTTTGTCACACTTAGGAGCGGTAGGACCCCAGCAGGCGGCGGCGCCTCATCTGAGCTTCATCCCGAGGCGCCACAGGAAGAGGAGGAGAGCGGTACTGAGGCCGCTCCAGACGATGATGGTGGTACTGAGGCCACCAAGGATGCTGATCCCACCGGCGGTACTGAGGCCGCCGCTTCACCAGATCTAGGAGGTGGTACTGATGCCACCCATTCAGCCGAGCCAGCCAGCGGTACTGATGCCGCACGACGTCTACCAGCAGCAGCAGCAGAGCAGCCAGCCCGTGGTGGTACTGAGGCCACCGGTGTTTGTACAGACAGTGATGTTGTTTTTCCTCGTGTTCATGTATCTCGGAACTCTGAAATGAATAAAGGAAAAGGTTTACTTTCTTCTGGTCCCACTGTGGTGCATGATGTATGTGTGGATCCGGTCCTTGAACCATCTAGACCTTTTCCTAGTCCTTCATCTGAGAAGGACCCAGTGATCCCCTTCCCTAGAGCCCTTCAGATGGGGAAGGGGAAGAAAAAAGAAAATCCCAAAAAGAGAGAGCTTGAGGAGTTCAGCCAGAGCATGATTGATCGATTCCATATCCAGCTGACCCTCCAGGAGGCTTTGCAGCACATCCCCCTTCTCCAGCGATCTTTGAGAGAGAGGACTACAGTTAGGAGGAGAAGGAGGAACCACACTTCAGAGATCCATGTGCAGACCAAAGCCACGTGCTTTGCGATCCAGAACTGCCTGCCAGCCAAGAGGCCAGATTCGGGGGCCCCGTATGTCAGATGCCAGATTAGTTAGCAGAGGTTCGACCGTACTCTTCTAGATAGTGGATCGTCGATTAACCTTCTTCCGGCAGCTCTTCTCGACCGCTTCGAGTTGGGCACTCTTCGACAGAGCAGGACAGTCCTTCAGTTCGCTGATCGATCTGTCAAGAGGCCGAAGGGGTTATTACGAGACGTTATCGTCACTATTCAGGGCCTACAATTCCCCGTGGACTTCGTAGTGTTGGACATGGAGATCCCTGAGTCAGTGGCCGATACCCCCATCATCCTTGGTCGTCCGTTCTTGGCCACAGCCAAGGCGGTGACTGATCATGATAGCGGGAAGGTGTACTTTCGCGTCCAGGGCGAGAGTATACAAATAGAGACGGTCGAGGACTATAGAGCCAGATTCAGATCCCGCTCAGATGCGAGTACAGACTCAGAGCAGCTGACAGACGCAGAGCCAGACATCCACCAGGACTGTGATTTTGTGATTACAGATGATGAGGCAGCTTGGGCAGATCTTGAGACACAGACCACCCTCTCACTTTCAAATACAGCTGATACAGAGATGATAGCAGAGGAGAGTCTGGAGAGCACAGACCTGGTTCGGGATACTATTGAGGCAGCAGAGCCGGTCCTCGATCGCAGCACGATGATTAGTGATGGTGGTGCTGAGGCCACCTTGTTTTCTGGTGGTACTGATGCCACCGCTTCTGATGCAGATCCCTCGGATTCAGAGTCTGATTGGGCTGATTGCTATGATCAGATGCCAGACCTGAGTCCATCTGAGCCTATAGATGAGGAGGAGGTAGAGGCAGAGCAGACCAGAGACAGTGCAGTTGAGCCGCCTTCCCCCGATCCAGTTTGCGAGAGTACGCTTTCACTTTCCCAGGCAGATTTGGCCGACCTTGCAGCTTTCACTCAGTTCCTTCCGCAGCCAGATTTGCCGGCACCCAGCATTCCAGAGCTGAAGCCGCTCCCTACTTCGCTGAAGTATCGATTCCTTGCGAGCAAGCCTGAGATGTACCCAGTCATCATCTCCGCCGAGTTGACTGGAGAGCAGGAATCCCGTTTGATGGGGGTTCTTGAAAAGAACCGCAAGGCGATCGGATGGAGCGTAGCAGATCTCCATGGGATTAGTCCATCAGTGTGCTCCCACCATATCTATCTCGAGGAAGGGGCGAAGCCGTCGCGTGAGTTCCAGCGGCGTCTGAACCCCAACCTGAGAGAGGTTGTGATGAAGGAAATATCAAAATGGTGGGGTGCAGGTTTTATGTATCCCATTTCCGATTCCATGTGGGTCATCCCCTTGCATGTGGTGCCCAAGAAGACGGGCATCACGACTGTGATCAGTGAGTCGGGAGAGGAGATCGCTACCCGAGTACCCACCTCTTGGAGGGTTTGTGTTGACTACAGGAGACTCAACCAAGCCACCAAGAAGGACCATTTCCCCCTGCCTTTTATTGACCAGATCATTGAGAGACTGGCAGGGAAGAGCCATTATTGCTTCCTGGATGGGTACTCGGGCTACAACCAAGTGGCCATCGCTCCTGAGGATCAGGAGAAGACCACCTTTACCTGTCCCTTCGGCACATACGCTTTTCTACGCATGCCATTTGGGCTATGCAATGCCCCTGTGACTTTTCAGAGGTGCATGCTATCGATCTTCTTGGACATGGTAGGGGAGTGCTTAGAGGTCTTCATGGACGATTTCTCGGTCTACGGCGACGGATTCAACTCCTGTCTTGACTACCTAGATCGAGTACTCCAGCGATGTATTGAGTATCATTTGGTGCTATCTTGGGAGAAGAGTCACTTCATGGTGACTCAAGGGACGGTGCTTGGCCACATCATCTCCAACAGGGGCATGGAGGTTGATCCGGCCAAGGTTGATGTCATTAGGAAACTCGCACCGCCGTCCAATCTAAGGCAGTTACGGTCATTTCTGGGGCACGTTGGATTTTATAGGAGATTCATTCAGGATTTCAGCAGGATTGCCCGGCCGTTGACCGACCTCTTGACGAAAGACACCGAGTTCCTTGTCGATGACAAGTGTCTTTCGTCGTTTGCTACTCTCCAGCGGTACGTTATTGAGGCTCCTGTCCTCCAGCCGCCTGATTGGTCTCTTCCATTCGAGATCATGACGGACGCCTCCGATTTTGCCGTAGGGGCAGTGCTGGGACAGAGGAGGGATGGAGTGCCATTTGCCATACACTATGCTAGCCGCACATTGGATTCCGCCCAGCGGAATTACACAGTCACAGAGAAGGAGATGCTAGCCGTAGTGTTTGCCCTGGATAAGTTCAGATCGTATATCATTGGATCTAGAGTGACTTTGTTTACAGATCACACCGCCATCAGGTACCTCATGGCAAAGAAGGATGCCAAGGCCAGACTGACTAGATGGATCCTTCTATTCCAGGAGTTCGACATTGAGATTAAGGATAAGCCTGGAGTCAAGAATGTGGTGGCGGACCATCTCTCCCGTTTAGAGCAGCCTGAGGAGACTGAGCAGACTGATCCTATCCGAGATACCTTCCCAGATGAGGCGATCCTTGCTATCGCCTCACTCCCATGGTACGCCGATATTGTGAACTTTCTCGTTGCTGGGAAAGTCCCACAAGATTGGCCCAGGCAGAGGCTTGAGACCTTCCTAGCGAAGGCCAAGTCTTACCATTGGGAGGATCCCATCCTTTACCACGAAGGAGGGGATAGCGTCTGGCGTCGGTGTATTCCTCAGGAGGAACACCATAGCGTCCCCACTTACTGCCACAAGCTTGAGGCAGGAGGACATCATTCTGGGAGGAGAACGGCACAGAAAGTGCTCCAATCCGGCTTGTGGTGGCCTACCCTCTTCAAGGACTCAGATGAGTTCGTGAAGAGGTGTACTGACTGTCATAGGATGGGCACTTGTGGACAGCGTGATATGATGCCGATGCAGCCCATTCACTTCTGTGAGGTTTTTGACGCATGGGGCATCGATTTCATGGGTCCATTCCCTAAGAGTCAGGGATTTGAGTACATTCTGTTGGCCGTAGATTATGTGAGTCGTTGGGTGGAGGCTATCCCCGCCCGAGCCGCTGATGCGAGGACAGTTTGCAGATTTTTGAGGAAGCATATCATCACGCAGTTCGGGGTTCCACGAGTTCTTATTTCTGATGGGGGATCTCACTTCATCAACGACCAGGTGAAGGCACTTGCTAGCGAGTTCGGCATAGATCATCGTGTTGCTACACCGTACCATCCACAGACGAATGGTCTAGCCGAAGTGTCGAATAGGGAGATCAAGACTATTCTGCAGAAAGTCGTCCGCCCTGACCGAAAGGATTGGTCACAGCTTTTGGACTCGGTCTTGTGGGCATATAGGACGTCTTTCAAGACACCTTTGGGTACATCTCCCTTTCGCCTCGTATATGGCAAGCCATGCCATTTACCTGTTGAGCTGAGGCACAAATCACTTTGACCAGTCACAGATATTATCATGGATCCAGATGGTATGGGAGACCAGAGGAGGGCAGAGCTAGCTGCCCTGGAGGAGCTTAGAGATGCAGCTTTCTCAAGCAGCCTACATTATAAGGAGAAAGTCAAGGAGTGGCATGATTCTCATATCAGCCACAAGCATTTTGAGATTGGACAGAGAGTATGGCTGTTTGATGCGAGGCTTAGATTATTTCCAGGGAAGCTACAGAGCAAATGGAAAGGACCTTATCTAGTTAGGAAGGTATACAACAACGGTAGCATAGATATATCCGAGTTGTCTTCTGAGAGTACCTTCCGAGTGAACGGCCAGCGGCTCAAGCCATTTCTAGATCATGAGCCGCGGGTCGTCGATCTTGCCCCTATTCATTTTGCGTGAGATGTGGTATTTGACTCACATCTAATGCATCTCACGCCTGAGCTTCACTGATCTTCCGTTGTATATAGATCCAGATGTCCATATCACCACATTCTTTAGTCCCACATCCCTTCTTCATCTTGTGATTATGCTATACTTAGGGTGCACTTTACCCTAAGTATAGGGGGGATGTGAGACATTTCGGGTATTTCTTTTGTTTCTGTCTACCCCTGTTTTGCTGCCTATACTTAGGGATATCTCACCCTAAGTATAGGGGGGGTAGACCCTGTACATTTAGCACTCAGGTTTTCCCTTAGTATACAGCCTGCTATACTTAGGATTACTTGATCCTAAGTATAGGGGGGAGACCTGAGTCCTTCTTGACTTTTTATTTCTTTTTGTATAGCCTTTTCTTTTCACTTCTCTATACCTAGCACGAGTTATGTCTTCTTCATCGCTCTTGACTCTGAGGACATCGTTCGAGCTAAGTATAGGGGGTGTGTATATATTTCATATATACTTTAGCCATAACTCGTACTTTGTGTGAGTGTGTTAATAAATAAAAATGGCCAAAAACCACAAAAATTAAAATTTTTCATGTACATAATTTTCTTTTATTTGCACATACATAGCTAGTGTACAAAGTATTTTTGTAAAAATGATTTCAAAAATCTTTTGTGTGTAAAGCTTGTGTAAATATTTTTGTATCAAAATTATGTATATAGTACAAAATTTTTCCAAAATGTTTTGAAAATCAAAAGTTTGCAAAAATCTTGTGTAAATGTGTGAAAATATCTTTTTGCAAAACTTGCACTTCATGCATCATCATTCATGATTTCAAAACATTTTTCAAAAATTTTGCATGATTGTAAACCATTGTGTAAATAAGCATCTTTTTGTACATATGTATATATAGTTTTTCTTGGATGATAGTTGACATTTAAACTAGCCTGGAATCAAATTGAGAAATGGAGCTTGATTAAGATCTTAATCCACCTAATTTCTAAGAGGAACCTTATAGGGCTTAGGTTTAAGGCTTTTCAGGTCCATGGTGACTTAATTCTTTGAGTCCACTAGGCTATGATCACATGTCATCTCAATGAGCCTAAGTAGAGCACTTAACAACAACACATGACTCATATAGATTATGGCTTTACTTGGACACCCGCACTATGCACCAAGCTCTCTACGGATGAGATGGTGAGGAGGCAGTCTTCCTTGACTTGGGGTAGCATATGAGGGTAGTACTTCTAGGCGGAACCTCTCTTCTTCTTATAGTGAAGGAAGTGCGTCTCAACTTGGTCCGGTTGCCATGAAGTCTAACGACGGGAGTTGTGGGTTGCAATAAAGCTTCAAAAGAGGGATAGTCTACTGGCTCAAGAGGAAAAACTCCTTGGATATATGCTGCACATGTATATGTTGTATAGATGCACTCGAAAAAAAATGCAAAAAGAAAAGAACTCCAAAAAAGTGGTGGGTCTGAGAGAAAATGATAATCCCACCGGAGTATGTATATAAGTGCAATAAGCAAAGCTTGGTTTCATGTTCCACCTGTTGTAGCTTGCAGCAGGGAGACTTGGCTACACTGGTCAAGCTCCCAAGGGTACTTGGCTACACTGGCCTTGACCCATTCTCTTCTTCCCCCTCTTCTTGAGCCGGTTGTACTTGAACTTAGAAGGGAATACCCCGCTCCTCGAGGAAAGAGTGGCCAGATTGAGGTCATAGAGTTACCTTGTTAGGGAGGGTTGTCAAGTTGCCATTTCTGAGGTGGAGAGCTTAGACCTCACTTTCACAGGACAAGAAAAGATTCATGGTCTTCAGGGTTTGTGATTGATGACTTGTTCTGATCTGGAGCATTGAGGAGTCTTGGTTATAGATTAGTGGAACTTAGAGGCTGTTAGGTTTTAAGCTTAAGTCTAAATAAGGTTCCGACACATTAATAATCCAAAGATCTGATTAAGCTCCATACCTCAATTTAATGAAGGCAAGTTTAATAATCAACCTTGATCCATGTACATCCTCTTTTTCTTTTTCTTTTTCTTTCTTTTTTCACTTCTTTTTCAAATAAGTGTTTGCTAAGGGACTAGCAAAGTATAGTATAGGGGGGTGATGAATACCCATTCATCACTCTTTATTCTTATATTTTAGCTACAAAAACCTATGCAAATGCATGTAGATACTTGTAAATAGGAATAATTAGCAAAAGCATGCATCTTGTAAAAATCTATAATTAGCATGTTTTTATGCAAAAATAAAAGAATAAAGATGAAAAAAAGAAAAAGAGGGAAATATTTAGAATAAATATTGAGCAACCTAACCCAAGGGAGGGCTCAGCATGGGCCTGACCGCATAAAAGCCAAAGTAGAGGGAGATAGGGGCTCATGTGTAAATATCTATGTAAATAAATAAAATTATATTTTCATCACCCAAAAATATGCTTGTACATATTTTGTATATATTGAGAAACTATTAAAAATAAAATAAAAATCTAAAAATCAAAAATTCAAAAATGCCCTTTCACCATGTATATAGACCATCCTCCTACATGTATTTAACCTTGTAAATAAATTTATTTATTTTCAAAACTTTTTGTAAATATTCTATATTATATATTGTAAATAAATAAAATAAAAAGAAATAAAACAAAAAAATCAACTAAAAATAACAAAATTAAAACAACAAAAATATATTGTACATATGCCACGTACATAGTTGTACATAACTTTTTATTTCCCCTATGTTTATAAATAATAAAAATAAAATAAAAATATCCTTTTATTCCTCATTTTATTCTATAAATAAATAAAATATAAAAAAGGAATAAAAATATATAAAAATAACTAATTAAAAATCAAAATCAAAAACCTACATATTGTATTTATACCTATATATAGCTATATAATGTTCATACCTTATTTTCATTTCCAAAAATTAATTAAAAATCACCAAAAAATAGAAAAAATTAAAACAAAAATATTTCATGTTTTGAGTTTTAATTAAATCGCCCATTTGTTATTTTTAATTCAATTTCTAAATCTTTTCTAACGTGGCTGATTCCCATTGGTCCACAGGGGTTGTTGACCGCCCGGTCAACTCCCCCTGTGGACCACTTCCCACGGGTCTGGTTCGCGGACCCGACTTCTCCCATTTATTCCCGCCAGACCCGATCACCATTTAGCCTAACCCAGGGTCCTAATCACTCCCCAGGTATCCGGGAATCTCGCCCGACATTGATCCTAGGGATCCGTGCTCAATCGAGCCGGACCTGAGGCCTTCTTCCCGGACCTGCACCCATATAAAATCCCAGCTCCGCCGCATTCATGGGCATCTTTGGCTCTCCACCCTTCATCCCGTGACCTCCACAGCAGTCCCTGAGGTGACAGCTCTCGATTGCCCGTGTCGCAGCGAGGAGGGGGTGGCCGGACCATCGATCCGGCGACGTAGCGCCGCCGTGCTCCGCCCAGTGCAGGAGCTCGAGCCTCAAGACCGGACGACCTTCGAGGCTACGACCGGGAGCTACCTCAGCTCCAGCCTAGTCTACTTCGCCACCCAGGTAACCTTCTAGCTTTCCTATTTCGCCTAATTTCTAGGTTGCCTCAAATCGTAGCTCCGCCGAGTTCCGTCGATTCCGGCTATCTCGCATACCCTTTCGATCATCGGAACCCACGTTCACCATCGCCTTTCCTCCACGCACCTTCTCCGCCCCTTCGTTCAACCCAGCTCGCACAGGAGCTGGGGTTCGAGCTCCACCGTCCGTCGCTCGCCGGAGCTCGCTCATCCCGACGCACAGATCACCTTCACGCTGCCTAACCGGGTCGAGGCACTTTGCCCTCGACCCGCGACGCTTCTGAGCTACTTTGCAGGTCCATAGGAGGCCATCTGAGGCGTCCCTACATCCAGGCCAGGAGCTCTCCTCCGCCGACCTCGCCGGAGCCCCTCCAGGGCTCGGCTGGGCCATCGGAGGCCACCACCAGCTGCGGGACTTCATTGCGGACCTGTTCCGATCTTCAGAGGCAGCTGCGAAGCTCGCCGGCCGACTGTTCTTCCAGGATCCTCGACCACCGTCCGATCGCCCTCCGTGCTCCAGTTTCCATCGTGACCATCCATCCATCGAGGAGCAGCCACCGTCCGATCATTTCGAGGGTCGATCTGGACTGTCAGCGCAGAGAGAGAGGCACCAGCACCCGAGGCCGTCAGATCTTCCACGTGCCCTCCTCTGAGACGTCGATCAGCCCCACGTGCGGAAGGAGAGAAGCGCCCGTCGTCCAGAACCGTCAGATCTGCTACGTGGCGCACATCCGGCCGTCGACGTACTAAAGGGGTAATTTACCGTAGGCCCCCTCTTAGTTTATGCTTTACGTTTCAGTCCTGTAAATATTTTGTGCTTTTTATTTACGTTGGGTTATTTGCACATTGGACCTCGTGCTTTTTAGTATTTGCACTTATGCCCCTGTATGTGTGAGACACGTGCTTCGTCACGTGTAGTTTTGGTGTATTTGCAACTCTAGTCCTGTAGTTCTGGATGTTTATGATTGAATGAAAACTTTTTGGTTATTGCATATATGCCCCTGTGAGTGTTGAAATTCCGCATGTGCGTCTTTTAGTGGGTTATTTGCAGAACAACCCCTGGACTTTTTGGTACGAGTTACCAAAAGGTCCTCGGACTTGTTTTTCTTACCAGAAGGTCCCTGAGTGCCCCAGGCACGCGCCGCGCACGTGACTTGCTGGGAAAATTGCACCTAGACCCCCAGAACTTCGGGTATTTGCACTTCAGTCCCTGTGCACAGTGCCCTCTTTTGATTTTTGAATAAAATATCAAATCACCTCCAAATTCGATGAAAATTTGACACATGGCTCCTGCCATGTTGTAAGATTTTTGAGAATTTTTTAGGACATTTTTGATTTTATTTGTTATTTTTAAAAATTCAAAAACCTTTATTTTAGCTACTGTCTAGAATTAAAAATCTCAAAAAAATATAAAAACCCCCTCAAAAATTCCAGAAAAATTAGGTACTGTTTCTTTTGTGTTTCTTGATTTTCTAGCCAATTTTGGCTATTTTTCACTGATTAAAAACCCTAAAAATTTAAAAACACCAAAAAAACTCATAAAAATCATAGTAAATAATCTAAAAATCCAAAAATAATAATTTTGGTGCTAAAATATTCCTTATTTTCTCTAGTATACAGGAAAATTACCTCCAGTCCCTCTGAGATCCTTAGATATTTTATCTTCGGATTTTGGGCCTGGCTGGACAGTGCCTTGCATTTTCAGTACTGTTTGATTTTTAGAAAATAAAATACACCTTATAAAAATCCCAAAAATTCACCAAAAACACTAGAAATCCTAAAAAACATAAAAACATTTTTTTCTTGAATTTTTGCTTGATTTTTGATGCATTGAATAAATTGCTAAAGTGTGCTTGTCTTTGCTTTCTTTTATTTTCTTCACATTTTAAAAATACAAAAAAATATAAAAATTATTAAAAACCACTAAAAATATTTTGCCTTTATTTTACTTTATTTTTACTACTTCGTAGGCCTTTGGCCAACCCGTGCTCCTTGTGTTCGACCCTGGGTGCTATACCAGGTTAATCTCATAGCGGGACCGCTTCACGTTTTGTTTTGATCTTTGATTTATTTAGCGGTTCGATCTTTTTCTTGATGCACATCCGAGTGACTGAGGTCGCAACGACCGTCTCAGTTACCTGATTGCCTTAGTTGCTCGGGTTTTCGTGTCATCACCATACAATGCACATATGGTTAGATTAACCCATGTTATTGACTCAGGTAAAAGTAAAAGTAACGGCAGGGTCTTTGGGGTAAGACGTAGCAAGTTTACAAGGTGGGGAAGTAATTAGGTTGTTTCAAAGGTCTACGAGGTAATTGGAAAATTTTATATGGTTCATGAGGTAAAAATACCATATTTTAACGTGTTTAATTCACTTTTATGCACCCTTTTTATGTCTTTATCTACAAATCAATGCAGAGATTTGTTGATATATCTTGAATCCTGAACATCTGACAGAGGTTGAAAAAATATCGTATGCACCTCCTCCTGATGTACCATACCCTTTGCTGTTGTATTCACTATGTGAAATTTGTTTATTAACAGTTCTATTTGTGTTCATATATTTGGATCCGCTTCTATCAGATACCATATGTACGAGAGTAGTATGTAAATTCTCCTAGAATTAGGGCTCTCGGGCTCTCAACATCTTATGTATATTTGCTTTTCCACATAGCAAAAACTGCTCGTCTTGCCCAAAGACGTAGCCCAATTACAGGTAAATCTTTTAAATCCGTATATCTTCGTACTTGCTTGATTGATAAATGTTTTTACGTGCTTCTGCAGGTCGCAACTGATGGTAAGAAGGGTTAAATCTTAGCTTTCTTTGTCATCGTAACATGCCCTAAAAGATTCTCATAAAAATTCCTGGCTTAACTGAAATTTTGGTGATAAGGTAATAAACAGACTCACAGATCAGCTATAAATAAGTACATTATTAAATTACACCTATCCATTTCCCAGAACCTCTCTTTTCAGTTAAAAAGCTTTCGGACCTGCAACAGTAACTGCTCTTCCCGCCACGCCCGGCTCATGCGTTCTATGAACTCATTTGCTCTGCTCTCCAATTCCTCGTCATTCTCTACAACAGTATAATCGTCATCATCGTTTTCAGTCTCCGGATCGTCCACGATGGCATCGCCATCCGCCCATTTCCAGTTATCTGATTCAAATGCACGGTCGTTGGAAGTGGCTTCGGCGGTGGAGCAGCAACCATTGTCACCATTGTCGTCGCCTCGGGCAGTGAGAGGGTGGCGGTTATGACGTTGCAGATGCAGAAGATGAGGAGGGGGTTACGGACGTCTAGGAAGTAGACGTAGAGCTCGAAGGTCGAGAGCAACATTTCGATTTGTTCGTTGGGGGACGGAACGAACTGCACTTTAATAAGTGGAGAGAGGGACGGAACGAACTGCAACATTTCGATTTGTTCGATTTGTTCGATAAGTGGAGAGAGTTGGTGGGGGATATACATGATTCGCTTCCTTCCTCTGGAAGAGGGAGGCAGGATACAGGGGAAAAGCTTGCGAGAGAAGGGTGGCTTTTTTTTGTCCCTCTCCGTAGAAGTGAACGGACACCTTTTCTCTTTTTGGTTTTTTGGGTAACCACCCTGAAAAATCTCCCATATTACACTACACTCCCAGATTCTCGTTTTCTTTTAGTTGCTTACTTGTCCCAAAAACATATAATTAGTTGGTCTTGACTTCTTTCGGACTTTCGCATATCCTCAGATCCATGAAAGATTACAAAGTAAGAAAATTATGCCATGATAAAATCCATATCTTGTATACGTTGCCGAAAAGACTGAAATCGTCAATGCGCAGGTAGTCGTAGTATTTTTCGATATGAATCTGCGTGGATCTTCAAAGTAGCGTGGTTTATCACAGAAATAGTAACACCTATTTGCTAGACATCGTTTAAAGAGCATCTGTTGAAAGCATATTGGGCTGGGGTTGGAGTAAGATCTTTCCAAATCTTTTTGTGAAAGTGTTCATGGTTAGTAAGATGGATAATTTGTGAAAAAGTAAGTGTTCCAATGGTTAGGTGGGTGGGGATAGTCAATGTAATGTGATCGTGTTGCGTGTTATTGTTTATGTGTTAGATTAATGGGATTTTTACCTCACGAACTCTAGAAACTTGTTGAATCACCTCTACAATTATTTGCACAATCTAATTACCTCATCAACCATGTAAATTCCCCGAGAACCCTCACGAGCTTCAAACATATTAACCGTAGGGTTCGTGGAGTAAGAGTTAACAAGTTTATGAGGTCGAGGGGAGAATTATATTGTTTCAAAGGTCAAGAAGGTAATTTACAAAATTTATAGGATTTGTGAGTTAAAAATCCTTAAATTAATTTATTATGGTTATAATATATTTTTTTAAGCTGACTTGTTTATTTTAAGGCAGTGAAAAAATTATAATTCCAACCTCAACATGATTGGTAAAAGGGACGGTAACCCAGTCCCAAATTGGATTACATATTAGGTAATCATTTTACCTAAAACCACTAACCAAGTTAGTAGATTCTTACGTAGTTAGTAGAACGAATTATGATTTATACCCTCACCTAATAAGATAAACATTACTATTATTTATGTGAATTTTTAAGAAAAATGAAATCTTTTGATAGATTGTGATTAATTTCTTCAAGATCATTATACTAAAATATACTTGATGTTATTAAATCTTAAAATTTGATTAGTAGATTCACATCCGATTCGTTCAACTCTGATATCATAGTTCAATGATTAGAATTGAATAATCACTCTGCCTCAACAAAACTAAAATTAGATTTAGACGAGTTTAATAATTGGATAGAATTGAGGTTCCAATAAACAAAAATGTGGTTATTGATCCATAGGAAAAACATCAGGTTATTTGATACTCAGTGATGCCGTACATGATTTGGTTGATTTTTTTCTTCTTTCGACGGTAAAAAGTTATGGGATAAACTTTGGTATTTGATATGATATGAGATGGATGACTATATTAATTATTAAAAATTTTAATTTATGTTTTGTTGCATGCAGGTATTTATATGACAATTGTGTGTGACAGGTTTCGATTAAAGCATGTCTTGCAATTTATCCTTGTTTATGAGACATGTTTAGGTATGGAATTGTTGCATGCATATACCAATATAAGCATAATAATAACTTTGTCTATATGAAATACGAATATGCAAATGCTAATATGAATATTGAAAGATGTGAAAAGTATGTCACCATATCCTTAAATATGAATTCATTATAAAACAAATACAAATCAGATATTGATAATTACATTATTCATATATTAACTTAAGCGCATATGTTAGGATGGTTTACACATAAAATAATTTCGTTAAATGTATATCAACAATGGTGAAGTATCCATAAAATTTCATGGTTTGAAATAAATGTACAACTATATCTATATGTAAAAGTGGATGTACAAATACAAATGAATATTCATGAATGTCAAAGTGATATCCAATTTTCTATCTGTTTTCAAATATATACAAATATGGATTTAAAAATGTAAATTATGTTAGCAGGATCCAATACGAATATATCCATTTTGATTTTATACCTAGAAACATATATCTAGAGGAAAACATATTTGAGAATAATGTACACATAATCCCACGTGGGATGATTCACCTAGGGACTCATTTTTTTATATAATCCAGATTTTCACATTTATTCGCATTTTTCTTATTTATGTAATAAGCATTCCCATTATGTATTCCACAACTATTGCTTGTGTATATATTATACATTATACATTATATATTATACATGAGATATTTCAAATGAGGTGTAGTCTCACCAATTTTGTGACGAGCCATTAATATGGCTTTTTAGATCTTAAACATGTGGCTGAGATTAAATAAGTATTGATACTAATTATTTATTGATGAAAAATCCATTATCGTCATTATCGTATCTTAAAAATAGAATGTGACAATTCTAGATCGCGTTCTATCTACACTTTCCATTCTCTCTCTCTCTCATGATGGTGGTGGTAGAATCCCACCTCGATGGCATATGACATCGAGTGGAGATGTGGAAGCTTGCAACGGGTAGATGGTGAAGGAGGGAAGGCATGACCGCGCATGGAGGAGGAGGAGGACAAAGGGCATGCCCGTGTGTAGAGGAAAAGGCAGAAGAGGGAGGGCACTATCAATGACGAATCGTAGAATGCCCTTGTTAAAAATCATGGATTATAGTTTGCTTAAAATAATGTGTCGTTTCATTGTAGGCAAGCAATCGGAACCAGTCAAGAAATAACCACACAAAATTTAGTCAATTTTAATTAATGTGGTTTTATGTTTATTTTACTTGGACAAGTCCTAAGGCCGAACACAAGGAGGCAGAGGAACAACCTAGAATTTTGTCTATCAAAGTTCGTGTAAGGTTTTTGAGACGGTCTTTTTTGTAATTTTTAATGCAATTTAGGATGCGAAATGCAAATTAGGCTGGTTTTAAGGACTAGAAAATGATTAACAATCAAACAATGTCCGGAAAATATGAAATTTGGCCAAGATGACAATTACGATGAAATGAATGCACTGTATTTTTTTAATTTTTGGATGTAAAATAAATATTTTATGATTTTTTGAATGCAAATGATGTGAATTTCAATATTCAATTATAATAAATATTAAACCTATTTATTTTCAAGAGATAAAATTATCCAAGATCTACCACTAGGTGATGGATCTCAGAAAAATCCTAAACCTTAAAAATATCAGATTAATACCTATTAAAAATTAAAGATCGAATATACAACTGATTTTTACAAGGCAAACCATGCATGCAAATGCAATTCTTTTAGGGCACAATGTTAAACATAACTAATTATACAATCCATGACTTTTCTACAATTTTTAGAGCAATGGTTAATCACTTATGAATTTCTAAGCTTAAAATAGGCAAAGTATGTAATTTTCTACAAAACAATTAATTATTAATTAACCACTAATCATAAAAATGTCAAACATATACCAAGATGTAGAGAATTAGTTGTAGAAAAAAATGTCAATTTTTGATAAATAAAATAATGCACTTTAGAGGTTCTAGACAGTGGGGAACACAAGGGTAATTGTGCAATATTTAAATAAATATGAAACTATAGTAAAGGGATTAAAATATAAATACCGATAAGTAGGGAGGTCTTTTCGGCAAAATTTCCAAGGGGCACGTGCGTACTGATATGCGAATCTGGGGAACCCTAGGGGCTTCTTTGCAATTTTCCCACGCGGTCACCAGCCCGTGACTGGCGGGGATGGATGACGTCCCCCCCCCCTCGGGCGCACGTGCCTTGCACGTGCGTGGGGGGCGTCAGGCCGCACGTGCCCGGCGACGAGCTGGAGCGGACTGTGCGGAGGAGGGACGTAGGCGATGCGGTGGCCGGCTATCGATGATCACTTGGATAGTGGCGAAGTAGGCTCCTGGAGTAGTCTGCGGCGGGAGGATGATCAACACCTGGTGGTGGATGCTGGTGAAGCGGCTGGAGTCGAAGTTGATGAACTCAGACACTCAGAGAAGCTTGCGCAGAGGAGATGTGCGACGGTCGAAGCTCCTGGAGGTTGGCAGCGGTGGTTGGCGAAGTCGAAGATGTTGCCGTCGACTGTTGATGAAGCGGTGGTTGACGACGAAGGTTGACAGCGTTGGAGGAGAGCTTGGCTCGCCGGGATGAAACCCGGAGCGGAGCAGAAGCGGCCGAGATGATCGTCGTAGACTACAACAAGCTTGTGAAGCTTGGATCTCGCTGGATAATAATGTCGGGCTGTCACCCCGGTGGAGGTTTCATGCTAACAGCAGATGGGGCTTCGATGAGGCACGGCGATGCTTTTTATAGAAGAGGGAATGGGTAGTCGGAGATGGAAGCCTGCCGAAGAGGATCGAAGGGGATCTTGACGAGATGTGATTGGGATTCGACGAGGGCGAGATATGCGGGCGGGGGGGGGGGGGTGATGTTTGATTGGCGGTGAGATCTGAGGAGAAGATGAGATATGGTGGCGTGAGATCTGTGGAGACAACGAGATGTGGCGGCGACGCGATACACGAGCGGAGATCGCGGGGATTGAGGCGGCACAGTTGGGAAAGTTGGATTGAAGATGATGACCGGGGACCGTCCGATCGGCCGAGATTGGACGGCCCTCAACGCACCACGTGGTGGCAAGAGAGGGCTTTGGAGGAGCATGTGATGGGCACATGAGCAGGAGGCACATGCCCCGCACGTGCGGTGGTTTTCAATTTTAATTTTTTTAAAAAATAAAATAAAAATAAATCCAAAAATAGGTGACACGTGGCAGCTCCAGGAGCTGCCACGTGTCAGCCCCACAAAAATCCGAAACTAAATAGAAAGATAAATACTTAAAATGGCAAATGACCTCAAATCGAAAAAGTTTCTTCACGAAAGTTGCTCGTCTCAATGAGATCTACAACGTTCATGAAGACATCAAAACCAAAATTGATCATTTGCATAAAGTGATATTTTTAGGGTATCCCATGTACATAGAATACATTTTTGGGTTTTATATTTTTTTGTCATTTTTAAACCAGATAGAAATTTGAAAAAAAAATGATAAACTCAAAGATAAATATTTACACATTAATTTATTTTTTTATATTTTTATTGAGTAAGAAAAAGAAGAAATAAAATAAAACACGAAAAAGACCATTTTTGTACAGACAATTAGTGAAGACTTGGACTCTGTTAGTTTCTTTGATTTCAAGCTCAGTTTGGGGTTGGATTTTTGCGTATTTTAATAAAACTTTCATCAAAGAAGACAAATGAAAAATAAATAAAATAAAATAGGATAATTATGTGCATAAAATAATAGGTCAAAAACCGCTAGAATACAAAATATACAAAAGAGGCCCAAAACCCAACTTTCACATATGAGCTCCGATTCACTTGAACTTGGTCTTATTTTGAAGGTAGTTGAATGTACATTAGTTAAAAGTGAGTAGAATCAAAATGAACACTGGATGAGGAAGATATGATGGTTTTAGTCCGAAAATTCTAGAACTAGGGTTTGGGTTTTTGGTCTACTTATTTGGGTTAGTGATTTTTTTATATTTTTCATTATTCTTGTTAGTGACATGTACACAGTGGAGGTGGTTTTGGGTCAATTGGAGTTAGCATGAATGAATTAAAAATCAAGGAAGTTAGGCTATTTATAGGTCAATTTTGGCTGGGATTTTTGGCCTCTTATTTTGTGCGAAAATAAGTGATAAAATGCAATTCTTATCAGAACATGCATGAATGCCAATTATACGGAATAAATGAAGAAATGCCAATGATTTTGAGGGATTAGAGCTTAATTAATGACTTTTAGAGCGATGAATCTGAGATTCATCATCCCCCTAAACTTAAACCATGCTCGTCCGGCCTGAGCATCAAAAGAAATGCCATGAGGTGAAATGAGATTGGGTTCCATACCAAGACCATGAGATGAAAGTGAAAATGAAACTAGACTCGACCTTTGTATTATTAGTTTGCAGAGCTTCTATGAGACTTAGAATTTTAAAATCAACAACCTTCGAGTTCTACATATCATTGTCACGGTTTCGGCTCAGAAGTCATCTTAGATCAATCCTCCTCCAAAAGCATACCCTATGAACATTGAACAATCGACTCATGTGTGTGAAAGGTTTTAGCTCTTCCCATCCAGAATGCCAGACTACCATGCAAATCTTCTCTCCAATAACTCGTCCTCGGGGAGTCAAGTATTTTCTTCTAAGGTCTGTCATGTTGTGCTCACAATCGAAATGGAGGAGAAGTTAGAAGAAGGAGAAAAGAACTGGAAAGGGCCCGTGTAGTCACCTCTCCTTGCGTAGCTGGCCAGTGTAGCCAAGTCTCCACCAAGATCTGCAAGTTTTCTTGAAGCGTGGACCTTTTTGGTCAGATATTTATTTGGTAATGACTTCTTTGTATTTGGATGTTTGGTGGTTCTGCTTGGATCTTGTTGAGCCCCTATGGATATAGAATCTTTTTTTTCCGTACATGTTTTAGGGTCTTAGAAAAATTGTGCCTAGCTGTCCATCCCTTTTCCGAAGCTTTATTTCAACCCGTACTCCGGTCTTTAGATTTCCACACTACCAGAAAAGAAACTCACACAGTCTTCCAACACCCCGTCTGAGTTGAGCTAAGTGCATAGTGCGAGAGTACAAATTAATTCCTTATTCCAGAGTTGTACCCAGAATGAAGAGACCATGTTAGACACTAAGAGTCAAATGCTGCACATTGTCATGTTGAACTCGAAGAATTAAGTCAAAGACCTGAAGCTTCTAAAATCCTATTTCTCGGTGAAGTTCCTCTGAAAATTAGGTAGATTAAGGTCAAGTCTAGATCACTCTCGATTTCTGCTCATAACTCGGTTAAGAACCCAACAGCTTTTCATAGATGCAAATGAATGAAATGCTGGATGAAGTGCAGGTGTGTGAAATACAGATACAAGATTTTTTAAATAGTTCTTTTTTTTTGAATTTTCAAAAAATTATGCAAAAATGAATAAGAAGCCATTTTTTTCTAAAATTTTGGTTGGACACAGTCAGTGTTAGTAGAAAAACTCTTTCTTTTCTTTTTGTTTTGTTTGTTTTATTAAAGTTAGTTACCCACCCCAAAAATACAAATAGACTTACGTGAAAGTACGAGATATGGGTAAAATATATACATAGTATAGATACAGACCCCCCTATACTTAGCGAGTGTTGTGTCCTCAGAGCACAAGAAGCATAAAGAAGACATAGCTCGGGCTAAGCGTAAGAGTGAAAAAAAGAAAAAGAAAAAAGAACAAGATACATCGGTCCGCCCCCTATACTTAGACTGAGAACAATCTAAGTATAGAAGAAGAGCAAAAAATTAGGTGGTCGGGATATGTGGATGAAGAGAGTATATACAAATGGGCATCGGTTCCCCCTATACTTAGGCTCTGGTTAGCCTAAGTAAGGAGGAAGGGTGGAAATGAGGCGATCGTGAGATGGGGAGAATGATATGTACAGGTGGCATCGATCCCCCCCTATACTTAGGCCTTGGCCTAAGTAAAGGAAGAAGATGCACAAGAAGAGATGTGGTCCGGAGGGAGGGTGGGTAGCCGATGATTAAGGTGGTTTTCGGCCGATCTTTTTGTGAGCCTATGGTCGGAGGTCGTAATGACGAGAAGAAGATGAAGCGTATGATTCCCATCTATTATCAGTGTTATCCTCAGATAAATCATGTTGGATAGTAGATGAAGCGTATGAGTCAGATGAAATGTAACCATCATCGGAGTTATCCTCAGAGGAAAGTGGACACACTCCAGATATTATTGTCTTTTTGTTTCTTCAGTTGTTTTCTCAGAATTCGTTCCTTCTTGGGATCAAGCGATTTGTCCTTGGATGAATACTTTGAAGCACCAGTCTCAGTTAGCTCATAAGAAATAATTCCAGTGTATTTGATGAGAGCAGGAGCGTCAGCTTTGGATGAATAATAGTGAGGAATGACAGTCGTCCAACGGGAATCAAAGTTTGGATCCTTGCGAAGATAAGGTTTTAAGACTGCCGAATAAACCTCACTCATGTAGATTACCTTTTCGAACCTGATGAGGAATCATCAGACGATTCCTCTTCCAGAAGATCAAAGGTGACTTTCTTTTTCTGATGAAGGAGTAGTCATTTTGTTTCGTGAAGTTGTTGGTCCACTTGAGTCTCCAGATGAATAACCATTGAAATTTTTCTCCTTGGTCGGTGTTCGTCCTGCGTGTTTATTCTTAGTCTTCTTAATGTTGGTGCACTCCTGAGTTGGAATGATTTGGTCAAGGTATTCAGAGTAGGTTGACCCAGGGTGCGATCATGCATAAATCTCAGGATCATATAAGAAACACTTTTCTATAGTGAGATCCGCAGGAAATGAAATAGTGGAGGGAGTCTCTGCATGTTTGTATTAGCAATGTAAGCCTGAGGTGAACCATTCTTGCAATAAATGTTATTGTAATAAATGATTTATCAATAAATGTTATTGATTATTTTTCACTCCCTTTCTGAGATTGAATGAATGAATGCACTATAAGGTCCCTCTGTACAATAAGGGTTATGTATATGGCCCAATTGATAATCATACAGTTGTTGATTCATTGATTGAATCATAGAGGATGATTCTTGGATGAATATCTAAGGAGTTAGATAGAGGACTCCTCAAGCATCATCAAATGATTGTTAAGTGATGATCTCCGACCTGAGTAGGAGATGGCAATCCTTTCTCATTTGGTTGATATCTGACCGACCTCTTGATGCAGGTCCTCTGCATGGGAATAGTGATTCAGAGGTGCCAGATTAGTTGAGTCAATGGGTTGACTTAATGAGATCGAGATAACCAAAGACCTATGTTGAATACTGTCACTGCATAGGCATGCATCCCCTGACCAGAGACAGATGTGTTACTATATGCCTGAGTATGTACATTTGGCAGACCAATAGGTTGATGACGTAACCAAGGTCTATACACCGGCGAGCTGGTGTGCATGTATCATACAGGTTCACATGTGAACCGGGAGACATGAGCTCACTCATGAGGTATTGGGACTGATCAAATTCCATGCATAGTCATCTTGCTTCAGAAGCATGACATGAATTTGAAGGTAAGATATATGCTTTGGAAAAGCATATGATCTATACCAATTCCCAATGACCAAGACTGAGAAACTTGGTAATCAAACCCTGAAGATGACAGTGTGAAATTGATCTATATCTTCAGTATGATCATAGGTCTTCCAGTATGCAGGATGTACAAGTGTTGGGAATACCTGAGGGAGATGTGATCATAATCGATTGTATAACCATGACGCTTCCATTCCGAGGGAGTGATGAAATAGGTTTGGATTCTAGTGACTCCTCTCAGTTAGGAATTGACCTAATCTTAGTCCATGTATTGGACATTGATCTGAATGAGATTCAGATGCAATGAGAAGATTAGGTTTACGTCCTTGATTTATTCAAGCATCTATGGGAGGTCCATGAGATCTTGATCTGAGATGTGATCTCAATATCCAAGTCACTATACGTGGAACAATACAATCGCCATGTCCTTATCTCCAAGTAACTGTGGAGAAATCGCATTATTCTTGAAAGTATTCGAGAATAATTCCATAGTTGAATTATATCTAAGCATTAAGAGAATGATAACTAAATATGATTTAATTATCTTGATGCATGTGGAAATTATCCAATATAATTAAATGTGATATAATTATTGTGGATAAGAATATGTGTATAGCAATATCCAATTATTCATAATATATTATAAATGTGATTTATAATGTATTAGAGAGAGAGAGCTAATTATAATTTATATTTGTTAATTAATTATTGATGTGTATTGGATACACATTGTGTAATTAATTGAAAATGTAAATTATATTTTGTTTTGGGTTGTGAATGTGATTCACAAATTTCCAATGACAAGATTGCAATATTCTCAAAATTAATTGTGAATTATTTTTATAGAATAAATCACAATAAAAGTTGTTGGAAAATATGGGAGATTTTCATGGAGATATGAAATCTCATGAGATTGCATGAGATTGCCTCCACCATGAGGTCATGGTGGACGGCCACCAATTCCCACAAGAAAATTGGTAGCCATCCTACCTATTCCGTATGGGAAGCAATCTCCATGCTAATCTCTCCATATTTGTAAGATTTAATTTAGGATTGAATTGTATTTGATTTATCAAATATATTTGATCTAAATTAAATAATTAGTTGTTGGCTTTTACCAACAATAATCTTGACCATTGGATTAAACATAAATCAGTTTCATCCATTGATTTTATGTATCCTATGGATTGTGATCCATGGATCCCAAAATCCTATAAATAGAGAGGCATACCATGCTCTCTAGGGTTATGAAGTAGAGACACATCTCTCTCTCTCTCTCCTTATTCCACATATCAACTCTCTTCTCCCCTTCTCCATTGGTGGCCATCCACCAAGCCCTAGAGGAGGAGCTTCGTCGTCGATTTACCACCACGCCGCCGCCTCGATGTTCTTCGGTTCTCCATCTACTTTGGAGTGTTATGCTTGTGATGAAGGTGTTCGATCTCGTACGACGAGATCAGGAGTTCACCGTGCTTGGATCAACTTGTTGGATTGCGAGGATCACGCGACTCATCCTCGCGCTCACAAGCATCTTCTTCGATGATCAGACTTGAGATAGGAGGTCTACTTGTTGGATTGCGAGGATCACGCGACTCATCCCCGTGCTCGCAAGCGTCTTCTCCAACGATCGGACTTGAGACAGGAGGTCTCTTTTCATAAAGACTTGATCAACCTCTCTACAAGAGGTATTCCTTTATACATGATGTGGTCGTAGATCAAACGATCCGAGAATCGTTCTTGGATCATGTGGTTTCATTGCATGAATTTTTTTTAAATTACGCTGCATAGAACAACTAGTTCGACTAGTCGTTCTTCGTCGTATACGATACGATGCTCACGCTTCCGTGATTCACTTGAGGATTATCCCATATCCTTCAATTGGTATCAGATCCTTAGGTCGAAGGTTTTGGATACGATCTGTAAACCTAGGATGACTTGGGTTCGTTAAGGTCGCGAAAGTTTTTGTCGCATTTGATTTTCGCACATCTGTTTAGTGAATAAATTCGAACCTGTTTAAAATGTTTAAACACGAATTATTGAATTTTGTTCCCAATTAAATAAGGAAACCATAGGATCCGAGTTTACATAATTTGGATTCTGTTTGCTTGAGATATGGTTGTTTTAATGAACATGTATTCACTGTTGCGGGAACTGCGAATCTTAACATTATTAATGAGTTAATTGCTGTTTTGATCCACCTAGAAATGCATGAAATATCACTTAGTTTCTGTCCTAAATCAAATTAACAATCTTTGAAAATTGATTTTGTCTAATTTGGATTTAAATTGATTGAGATATGTTAATTTTAGTAAGTAGGGGTCACTGCTGAAATTACATTGCTAATCAAGAACTATGTGATTGTCAATTAGTGAAATTAATTGTTAATTTTATGAAATAATTATGGAAAATATTTGAGAAATATTTAATGATGATTATTTCCTTAATTGACTTGGCCTCAACCAATATAATGATTAGATTTGATCTAGATCATAATTGGAAACACAATCAACAAATAACTTGCTTGAATAGAATTGGGAATTTGTCTAGCAAATTTCCTTATAATAAAAAATGTTTTGATTATTACTATATGGTATAATTTCGGTTGATGAACCAATGATCATCTCAAGTACACATTGATCTATTTGGCATTATCCTTTCCTGAGGTGGATATGGTATATAGTCAGGGAGCATTGGGGTAGCGGGTCACACCGGTTGCGATCCGTCCCACTTCCATCTGTACTGGCCATGATAGTGGGTAGGGACTCGATAATGCCCGAGAAATCAAGGTGTATTTTTCTAATTATTAAAATTCGAATTTATACGTACTTTGAGATAATATCATATATATATATTCAAGTAAAACAATCAAGTTTGTTGATTGAATTGGATTGATAATTGATTTAACGAGTTAAGTTAATTATATCCAATTAAAAACACTCTATTATGAATAGATGTGTATTTCCCTTGGAAGAATTAATTATATAAATATGATTTATAATAATTAATTAAAATTTGAATATGAGGTGGAGGATCACATAAGTGACATCTATGGTCTCCCGTCAAGGCGAAGGGTTCCATCGCAAGATATTGTATGTAGGAGATGCCTGTCCGAAGTGACAGCTCCTACATACGATCCATTTGGATCGGGCTCGTCGCTTATCGAAAGAGTAAGGACGTATGCGTAGTGATCCCAATATCGGATCCTCATATTATTGGGAGATATTAGATTGCGAATAGCGAGTTGTATTCCTGTTGATGGTTGGCTCAATTAATGACGGGTCAATATCACCTTACGGGTGGTGGGCCCGGGTGTTAAGACTGAATTGGAAAATGCAAGTTGGACTTGCAAGGTGGAATGTGTTCCCTCTTCTCTTTATTGGAGTCATAGGTTCTCATATTATTGGGATATGACAAAGGTAAAGAGGAGATCCCAGTTCTTGCTTGAGATATAGCGGTAAGTATATCTCTTACTTTGAAGGTGATTAAGGGAATAAACTTTGAAAGTTGACAGAGCAAGACCAATTTAATTTAAAATGCCTTAATCAAATATCATAAATTTGAATATATGATTATATATTCTAATATAGTGCATTCTTAATTTCAGAAAATGAACTCCATGAACCCACTAAGCAAGCTTCTGGAGGTCAATCAGTTGACCAAACTGAATTACTCGGATTGGATCCGTAATGGAGCTTGTTCTCTCGGCTGAGCGCATAAGTTATGGGCTCACAGAAGACAAGCATGAAAGCCCTAAATCGAAGGAAGAAAAGCAATACAATTACAAGTATGATGAAGATCATATCTTGGCGAGATGCTATATCTTAGATTCTCTATCCAATGTTCTTGAGAAATAACATGTGGAGATGAGCACATGTCAGGAAATAATGCAGAATTTGAAAGATATGTTTGGTGACATTAACCGCACCCAGCGTTACAACATTATGAAAGAACTCGTTCATTGCAAGATGCAGGAAGGAACTTCAGTCCGAGAACATGTACTCAAAATGTTTCAAGATGGCGAGTACCTCTCAGATGAATTCAAGGAATATCTTAAAGAGAATGGAATTATCTCCAATCTCACTCCTCCTGGAACTCCCTAACTTAATGGTGTTGCTGAAAGACGCAATTGGATCATCACAGATATTGTCCGTTCAATGATGAGCAAAGCACATTTACCACTTAGTTTTTGGGGATATGCAGTAGAGACTGCAATATATATATATATATATATATATATATATATATATATATATATATATATCCTGAATAAGATTCCTAGCAAATCTGTGCCTAAGACTCCTCATGAGCTCTAGTATGGAACCAAACCTAGTCTTAATCACTTGAGGGTTAGGGGTTGCTTGGTCCATGCAAAGAACGTGGACGTAAGTAAGCTAGAATCTCACTCTCGTGAGTGTTACTTCATTGGATATGTTAGAGATGGTATTGGATACCAGCTCTATGACCCTGAGATCCAAAAGATTTTTGTCTCTAGAGATGTGAAATTCCTGGAGAATGATTTCCTTAAAGGTCAATACAAAAATGAAGAAAAGGAACTCATTGAATCCCTTGAGGATTCTAAGCTTCCTGAGCCAGAAACTGAAGAGATAAATAAAGATGAAACAACCATACCTCTTCGAAGGAGTTCGAGGGTGGTTGCACCACCTGAAAGATATGGATTCCATGTGTTAGGTGAAACTGACAATGATCCTTCTTCATTTGATGAATCGCTCGCGGATCATGACATGGATAGATGGATGCTAGCAATGAAGTCAGAAATTGACTCCATGCATAAGAATGGTTGGATCCTGGAGGATCCACCAAAAGGGGTAAAACCCATTAAGTGTAAATGGATCTTCAAGAGAAAAAGGGGACCTGATGGGAAAGTAGAGACTTTCAAGGCACGACTCGTAGCTAAGGGCTACACACAGAGAGAATGAATGGACTACGATGAGAGGTTCTCTCCTGTGGCTATGCTTAAATCCATCAAGACATTGCTAGCTATAGCTGCGTATCTTGACTACGACATCTGGCAGATGGACGTCAAGATAGCTTCCCTCAATGGATACCTCGAGGAGGATATATATATGGAGCATCCCCAGGGCTTCATAATTGAGGATGGCAAAGTATGCAAGCTGAAGAAATCCATCTATGGCTCAAGCAAGCTTCTCGTAGCTGGAACATCAGATTTGACGAAACTATAAAGAGTTATGATTTTGTGCAGAATCCTGATGTACCTTGTGTGTACAAAAAGCTTAGTAGGAGCGCCGTTGTGTTCATCGTGCTTTACGTAGATGACATCCTTATCATTCGGAATGATACAACGATGATGATTAGTGTGAAAGTTTGACTATCCCATACCTTTGAGATGAAAGATCTTGGAGAAGCCTCTTACATCTTAGGCCTGAAGTTGTTCAGAAACTTACAAAAGAGGATATTGGGATTATCACAACATTGATACATTAAGAAGATTCTTGAACAATTCCGTATGGATAGTTCTAAGAAAGGTTTCCTTCCATTAAGGCATGGTATCCACCTGTTTAAAAGGATGGATCCTCAAACTGTTGTGGAAAAGAAAGCCATGGCTGGATACCCTTATGCATCAGCTGTAGGAAGCTTAATGTATGCCATGATGTGTACTAGGCCAGATATCTACCATGTAGTGGGAGTGGTAAGTCGTTACCAATCCTGCTATGGAAAGAAATACTGGAATGCAGTAAAGAACATATTCAAATATCTAAGACGGATGCAAGATTACATCTTGGTCTATGGAGATGGTGATCTCCAAGTCTTGGGATAAACAGATTCTGACTTCCAATCGGATATTGATGATAAAAAGTCGACATCAGGGTTTGTATTCTTGTTGAACGGTGGTGTTGTGAGATGGAGAAGTAATACAGAACACTACAACAGATTCAACAATAGAAGCCGAGTACATTGCCGCATCAGATGCTGCAAAGGAGGCGGTGTGGTTGCGCAAGTTCATCCTGGAGCTTGGCGTAGTTTCCTCTGATACTCCCATCCCGTTACTCTGCGATAACACATGAGCCATTGCCCAGGCGAAGGAACCCAGATGGCATCAAAAGAGCAAGCACGTGGAAAGGAAATACCACATCATTCGGGAGATTCAAAAGCGTGGTCATATCGTCACCACCAAGGTGGCCTCCGCCGACAGCGTTGCTGATCCTCTTACCAAACCTCTGACACAGAAGGTTTTCGACTAGCATGTAATGAGTATGGGTTTAAGGATTGTTCCTGAATGGTTCTGAGGGCTAGTAGAAGATTGTTAGCAATGTGATCCCGAGGCAAACCATTCCTGCAATAAATGTTATTGTAATACATGATTTATCAATAAAAGTTATTGATTATTTTTCACTCCCTTTCTGAGATTGAATGAATGAATGCACTATAAGGTACCTTTGTACAATAAAGGTTATGTACCATGGATGCTTGGATGAATATCTAAGGAGTTAGATAGAGGACTCATCAAGCATCATCAAATGATTGTTAAGTGATGATCTCTAGCCTGAGTAGGAGATGACAATCCTTTCTCATTTTGTTGATATATGACCAACCTCTTGATGCAGGTCCTCTACATGGGAATAGTAATTCAGAGGTGTCAGAGTAGTTGAGTCAGTGGGTTGACTTAACGAGATCGAGATAACCAAAGACCTATGTTGAATACTGTCACTGCATAGGCAAGCATCCCCTAACAAAGAAAAATGTGTTACTATATGTCTGAGTATGTACATTTGGCAGACCAATAGGTTGATGACGTAACCAAGGTCTATACACCGGAGAGCTGGTGTGCATGTCAGGACATATGAGTAATACGATCTCTCAAAGGGATCATACATGTTCACATGAGAACTGGGAGACATAAGCTCACTCATGAGGCATTGTAATTGATAAAATTCCATGCATGGTCGTCATGCTTTGGAAGCATGACATGAATTTGAAGGTAAGATATATGCTTTAGGAAAGCATATGATCTATACCAACTCCCAATGACGAAGATTGAGAAACTTGGTGATCAAACCCTGAAGATGACAGTGTGAAATTGATCTATATCTTCAGGATAATCATGGGTCTTCCAGTATGCAGGATGTACAGGTGTTGGGAATACCTGAGGGTGATGTGATCATAATCGATTGTATAACCATGACGCTTCCTTTCCGAGGGAGTGATGAAACAGGTTTGGATTTTAGTGACTCATCTCAGTAGAGAAGTAACCAATTCTTAGTCCATGTATTGGACATTGATCTGAATGAGATTCAGATGCAATGAGAAGATTAGGTTTACAGCCTTGATTTAATCAAGCATCTATGGGAGGTCCATGAGATCTGGATTTGAAATGTGATCTCAATATCCAAGTCACTATACGTGGAACAATACAATCGCCATGTCCTTATCTCCAAGTATCTGCGGAGAAATTGCATTATTCTTGAAAGTGTTCAAGAATAATTCCATAGTTGAATTATATCTAAGCATAAGAGAATGATAATTAAATGTGATTTAATTATATTGATGCATGTGGAAATTATCCAATATAATTAAATGTGATTTAATTATTGTGGATACGAATAATGTGGATAGCAATATACAATTAGTCATAATATATTATAAATGTGATTTATAATGTATTAGAGAGAGCTAATTATAATTTATATTTGTTAATTAATTATTGATGTGTATTGGATACACATTGTGTAATTAATTGAAAATGTAAATTATATTTTATTTTGGGTTGTGAATGTGATTCACCAATTTCCAATGGCATGCTAGCCTTCAATTCCCTCACCTTCTTTAGCTTCGGGAAAGCGCGGACAATTGCAATATTCTCAAAATTAATTGTGAATTATTTTTGTAGAATAAATCACAACAAAAGTTGTTGGAAAATATGGGAGATTTTAATGGAGATATGCAATCTCATGAGATTACATGAGATTGCCTCCACCATGAGGTCATGGTGGACGGCCACCAATTCCCACAAGGAAATTGGTCGCCGTCCTACCTATTCCTTATGGGGAGCAATCTCCATGCTAATCTCTCCATATTTGTATGATTTAATTTAGAATTGAATTGTATTTGATTTATCAAATATATTTGATCCAAAATAAATTATTAGTTGTTGGCTTTTACCAACAACAATCTTGACCATTGGATTAAACATAAATCAATCTCATCCATTGATTTTATGTATCCCATGGATTGTGATCCATGGATCCCAAAACCCTATAAATAGAGGCATACCATGCTCTCTAGGGTTATGCAATAGAGACATCTATCTATCTCTCTTTCTCTCTCTCCTTATTCCACACATCAACCCTCTTCTCCCCTTGTCCATTGGTGGCCGTCCCCCAAGCCCTAGAGGAGGAGCTTCGTCGTCGCTTCACCACTGTGTCGCTGCCTCGACATTCTTCGGTTCTCCATCTTTTTTGGAGTACTATGCTCGCGAAGAAGGTGTTCGATCTCGTACGACGAGATCAGGAGTTCACCATGCTTGGATCAACTTGTTGGATTGCGAGGAACACGTGACTCATCCCCGCGCTCGCAAGTGTCTTCTCCGACGATCGAACTTGAGACAGGAGGTCTCTTTTCATAGAGACTCGATCAACCACGCTACAAGAGGTATTCCTTTTTATACTTGATGTGGTCTTAGATGAAACGATATGAGAATCATTCTTGGATCACGTGGTTTCATCGCATGAAAAAATTTTAAATTCTGTTGCATAGAACAACTAGTTCGACTAGTCGTTCTTCATAGTATACAATACAATGCTCACGCTTCCGTGATGCACTTGAGGATTATCCCATATCCTTCAGTTCGTTCTAAATTGACTTGATGTTGGAGCATTCCTGTGTCGAGTTGATTTGATCAAGGTAGTCAGAATAGGTTGACCCAGGGTGTGACCATGCATAAGTCTCAGGATCGTATGAGTCATATATTTGATTTTCCATGGTGAGAGAAGCAGGGAATGGAGCAGGAGGGAGAGTCTCTAAACCAATAGTCTCATCAACAACTGTTATCTCAGGTGTAGCAACTAGGTAGGGCTCTTCTACCACTTGATGGTTACGGTTGTCGAGGACTTCGTGGGTTGCCTCAGAAAATCGTGGTTCCTCAAAGACTGGGTGAGATCGAAGTGCTTCCAATGCTGTAAAATTGATTTCCCGAGTCTCACACTCAATAATTTCCTTAGCCAATGTCAAGAATGGCTTTTCAATAATAATTGGAGACTGGGTGAATTCTCCTTGATGCTCAATATCAATGATCGTGAATTCCACTTTGAGTGAAGCACCTTGGAATGTAATGATGATCGAAATGGTTCCTCTCGGCCTCTTTATCGATCGATCAGCCAATTGAACGATCTCTCGTATCTTCTTGATAGGTCCGAGTTTAAGCTCGTAAAATACAGAGGTCGGGAGGATATTAATTGGTGAGTCATCATCAATTCGAGCATGTGTAAATATCGTGTCTTTGATTCCACAATCAAATCTGGGCAACCGCTTCACTATGCGGCTCTTGGTTTTTCTCCTCAACACCAAGGAGGTGGCCATTGACAAAATATGTCTTTCAGTCTTTGTTCTTATCCTGCCTGACTTTTTCATCATTAATTTGTTAATTACAAATTTTTTAAGGTTGGGGAAATGTTCAATGGCCTATGTAAAGGGAAGTTCAAAAATCAATCTTTTCTCCAGTGCTTCCCGTAAAGCATGATCCAAATTCTTCAGATCTTCTTCAGTTTCAATTTTTAATTATTTTTTTGGTTTTTCGATTTTTTTGGTGTTTTCGGTGTGGTGTGGTGATGTGGTATTTTCTGTAGATGATGAGGGATAAGAGTCAGGGTCAGAATCAGAGCCATCCCTAGGGGAGTAATATGCAGAAATGTCACTATCATATTTATCCCTAGGGTAAACATATTCTCTATGTTTCTAAATATCCTCATAATTTTCAACATGAGATCCAATCATTTCATCCTCCACTTTCGTATCTGAGCTACCATTGAATGAAATTATTTGGTCAGTGAGCTTTCTAAATTTCTCCTCCATTAATTCATATCTCTTGTTTATCCTCAAAATATCATCCTTAAAAATCTATTCATGGTCAATCATGGGAGCAGTCGGAGTGTGTTCTTGTTTTTGATATTCAATTATTTCATCTTCCATTTCCTGTATTTTCTGGGAGGAGAGTCTCTTGGAATATCCAAAAATCATGGAAGGAGGCTGCTCAGTAGAAGGATTTTGCGGGAATCTGTAGATCTCATACTCAGAATGCCATGACTCAGGCATGTGATGCTGGTTTGAGTAGAGTCTACTTTCATAGTCATGATTGATTGTATCCTCAGATAATGGAGTCATACAGGGTGCATATGTGTCGATATCATTCATTTGGTCCTCTGTATGTATAGGCTGATCAAAGGAGTGGTATTCAGCTCGATCAATAGGGATTTGATCGTCACGGTCAATCCAACGCTGATGATCATTAAGTGGGAGACTCTCCATTTGGTGTGATTGGATTTGGTTTCTAGGCCAAGCACTCCAAAATGACTTGATCTTGAAATGGTTCATTAGTTTCAGCGAGAAATCGAGAATAAGACGGTTCGGTCCAAGATGGTAAGTGGTCATGTGTGGTCGGATGAGTCGAGTAGAATGGATTGGAATTTAATGAGGGGACCGAAATCAGCTGAGAGTCAGACTGTTTCTCAAATGTTGGAGGATTATTGAAAGAGGGGGGTTTAGTAGATTTGGGCCAGACCGAGACAAATTGATTTTCATAATATTGCTCTGATGGATTCTTGAATAAATGTTCCATCATTTTTGAAAGAGCTGAAATGAATGACGATTTGGATCTGACCGGGACGAATTCATTTTCATGATACGGATCTAGAGGGTACTTGGACAAAAGTTGCATAATTTTCGAAGGAGGTTTATCGATTGTCATCATGGATCTTGATCAACGATGTTCAAGTATACGGGATATTCAAAAGAAATTTTTATCATGGAGATTGATAGCATAAGTGTGCAGCTTTTGATCTTCGAAATCGGCTTACGCACACAAATCAAACACAAATCAAACCCCAAGTTCTCCAACTCACAGAATGAAGCCGCAAGAGTTCGTCTATTATCTTTTCAATTTTACTTTGGTGATAAGACAATCTTGGAAAATAATTTAGCGAGATGTTAGGTGCTGAAAATTTTCTTTAAGACTGTCCCGAATTCTACGACTAGTTGCACATACTTTCATCCAGTATGGTGTAAGTACGGACCGTAAAACGGCTACCCGTGTTACTTAAGGATGGAGCCTTATGCAGTGTCCTTTAAACCACCCACTCTGCTAAGGAAATCCAGACCGTTTACCGACTACCCGTAGATACTTATTGAGAGTAGATAATGTTTTTAGAATCAGTAGTCTAAACGAAAATTTCGGAGCTGGGCTCTAACCTTAAGTGTCATCTCTTGCTCACTTAGAAAAATAAATGCATCCAAGGTCGGGGTTGCTTTCTCGAAAACAAATTCTCGATTTTATGGGTTATTTAAAATCAGTTATATTTAGCAGTCCTAATTTTAATTAGGCGATCATTGAAGAATTAAGTGAGCACAAATACACATCTACCGTACAATCCCAATTTTCTTTAAAATTATGTGATAAAACATGAGAGAGAAATTTAGGAAAAGTCGATGCACGTGAAAAACAATGATGTATGCTCAGTTAGAAGACTTATAGTGATTCCTCGCAATCTGTGGGATGCAATACAAGAATTGGAAGATTATTCTAAATGAATGCACCCTGATGAAAACTGCACCTAACAGAAAGTTCTATTAGTGGGGAAGAATTGAGTTGAATTTGACTAAATTGAACGATCTATGTGCATCTCAATTAAAGTGAAGTGTGGCCCTAGGTCCTATGAGCACAATCAAAAAATTAAAAAGCTTTAAGAGCTTTATGTACAGGTCTATCCTAAGCGCCACTCAAGTCGAGCCCCACTCTCACCGGAGAGTGAAACAGGCCACGACACACCACAGAAAAAGTTCAAGGTATTTTTACACATGCGAGAGTCCAAATGGACACTGCTGTAAATGAGCAATTAATTACATAAATTAAAATTGCAGAAAAATAAATCCAAGACTCTACGCTCTCTCACGACTCGACGCGATCTTAAATTAATTGCGGCTTTTCGGAAGTTGGTGTAGATGCTTTGATATCTAAAAACCGCTCCATGTATGACAGGTACCTCGAAAGAAAAATAAGAGAGAGTGTATAATAGAGTGACTCAAAAATAAATCAAAAATGAAATAATAAAATAAATGTTTAATTAAATAAAAAATAAATGCAGGAAAAAATTGGAATTTTACAGTGAAAAATTTGGGGTTCAGACTACCCGAATGCGAAAAACCGAATAAAAAATTTTAGACAAAAAAACTAAGTCGTTTGCTTCTTCGGCAACGACGCCATCTGACGAATCGTAGAATGCCCTTGTTAAAAATCGTGGATTATCGTTCACTTAAAATAATGTGTCGTTTTGTTGTAGGCGGGCAATCGAAATCAGTTAAGAAATAACCACACCAAATTTAGTCAATTTTAATTAATGTGGTTTTATATTTATTTTACTTGGGCAGGTCCCAAGGTCGAACACGAGGCAAAGAAACAACCTAGAATTTTGTCTATCAAAGTTCGTGAACATTTTTCAAAGCGATCTTTTTTTGTAATTTTTAATGTAATTTACGATGCGAATTGCAAATTAGGCCGATTTTAAGGACTAGAAAATGATTACCAATTAAACGATGTCCGAAAAATATGAAATTTGGCCAAGATGACAATTATGATAAAATGAATGCACTGCAATTTTTTTGGAATTTTTGCTTGCAAATAAATATTTTATGAATTGTCAAATGCAAATGATGCGAATTTCAATATTTAATTATAATAAATATTAGACCTAATATTTTCAAGAGATAAAATTATACAAGATCTACACTTGATAATGGATCTTAGAAAAATCCTAAACCTCAAAAATATCAGATTTAATACCTATTAAAAATTGAAGATCGAAATATACAAAATGATTTTTATAAGGCAAACCATGCATGCAAATGCACTTCTTTTCGGGCACAATGTTAAACACAACTAATTCTACAATCTGTGATTTTTCGACAATTTTTAGAGCAACGATTAATCAATTATGAATTTCAGAGCTTAAAATAGGCAAAGTATACAATTTTCCACAAAACAATTAATTCTTAATTAAGCACTAATCACAAAAATGTCTAACATATACCAAGATGTAGAGAATTAGTTGTAGAACACAATGAACATTTTTTATAAATAAAATAATGCACTGTTGAGGTTCTAAACATGGGGAACACATGGGTAATTGTGCAATATTTAAATAAATATAAAACTGCAGTAAAAGGATTAAATTATAAATACCGATAAGTAGGGGGTCTTTTTAGCAAAATTTCCAAGGGCATGTGTATGGGGGGACTGGTATGTGAATATGGAAAACCCCGGGGCTTCTTTGCAATTTTCCGACGCAGTCATGCCCAACACGTGACCCGCAGGGACAGATGACGTCCCCCCCCTCGGGCGCACGTGCTCGCATGTGCTTGGGGGGCCTCAGGCCTCACGCGCCCCACGGTGAGGTAGAGCGGACTGCACGGAGGAGGGACACAGGCGATGCAGTGGTCGTCTGTCGATGGTTGCTTGGGTAGTGGCGAAGTGGGCTCCTGGAGTAGTCTGCGGTGGGAGGATGATCAGCACCTAGTGGTGGATGTTGGTGAAGTGATTGGAGTCAAAGTTGATGAACTCATACGCTCGGAGAAGCTTGCGCTGAGGAGCTATGCGATGGTCGAAGCTCCTGGAGGTTGGCAGCGGTGGTTGGTAAAGTCGAAGACCTTACTGGCTATGGTTGATGAAGCAGTAGTTGACGACGAAGGTTGAAGACGTTGTTGGCGTCGGAGGAGAGCTTGGCTCGACGGGATGAAACCCGGAGCGGAGCAGAAGCTGCCAAGAGGATGGCCGTAGACTGCAACGAGCTTGTAAAGCTTGGATCTCGTCGGATAATAATGCCGGGCTGTCACCCCGGTGGAGGTTTCGTGCTAACGGCGAATGGGGCTTCGATGAGGCACGGCGGCGCTTTGTATAGAAGAGGAGATGGGCGGTCGGAGATGGAATCCCATTAGAGAGGATCGAAGGGGATCATGACGAGATGTGATTGGGAATCGATGAGGGCGAGATATGCGGGTGGGGGGTGATGTTTGATTGGCGGTGAGATCTGAGGAGAAGATGAGATACGGCGACATAAGATCTGCGGAGACGACGAGATGTGGTAGCAGCACGATACGCGAGCGGAGATCACGAGGATTGAGGCGGTGCAGTTGGGAAAGTGGGATTGAATACGATGACCTGGGACCGTCCGATCGGTCGAGATCGAACGGCCCTCAACGCGTCACATGGTAGCAAGAGAGGGCTTTGGAGGAGCACGTGCGCGGGAGGCATGTGCCCCGTATGTGCGATGGTTTTTAATTTTACTTATTTTTTTTTATAAAAAATGAAATAAAAATAAATCCAAAAATAGGTGATAAGTGGCGGCTCTAGGAGCTGTCATGTGTTAGCCACACAAAAATCAGAAAATAAATAGAAAGATAAATACATAAAAAATAGCAAATGACCTCGGATCGAAAATGTCTTTTAATGAAAGTTGCTCGTTTGGATGAGATTTATAATGTTCATGAAGACATCAAAATCAAAATCGATCATTTGCACAAAGTGATATTTTTAGGGTATCCCATGTACAAAGAATACCTTGATTTCTGGGTTTTATAATTTTTTATCATTTTTAAACCAGATAAAAATCCTAAAAAATATGATAAAGTCAAAGATAAATATTTACACATTAATCTATTTTTTTGGATTTTTATTGAGTAAGAAAAAGAAGAAATAAAATAAAACACTAAAAAGACCAATTTTGTATAAATAATTAGTGAAGACTTAGACTCAGTTAGTTTCTTTGATTTCAAGCTTAGTTTGGATTTGAATTTTTATGCATTTAAATAATACTTTCATCAAATAAGACAAATGAAAAAGAAATAAAATAAAATAGGTTAATTATGTACATAAAATAATAGGTCAAAAACTACTAAAATACAAAATATACAAAAGAGGCCCACAACCCAACTTTCACATATGGGCTCCGATTCACTTGAACTTGGTCTTCTTTTGAAGGTAATTAAATGTACCTTTATTCTAAAGTTAGTAGGATCAAAACGAACATTGGATGAGGAAGATATGAGGGTTTTAGTTCGGAAATCCTAGAACAAGGGATTGGGTTTTTGGTCTACTTATTTGGGTTAGTAATTTTTTGTATTTTTCATTTATTCTTGTTAGTGATATGTACACAGTGGAATGGTTTTGGGTCAATTGGAGTTAGCATGAATGAGATAAAAATCAGGGAAGTTAGGCTATTTACAGGTCAATTTTGGCTAAGATTTTCGCTTCTTATTTTGTGCGAAAATAAGTGATAAAATACAATTCTTATCAAAACATGCATGAATGCTAATTATGTAGAATAAATCAAGAAATGCCAATGATTTTAAGGGATAATAGCTTAATTAATGACTTCTAGAGTAATGAATCTGAGATTAATCAATCACACATGGAGGAGGTGGTGGAGGAGGGCATTGAGTGGAGACACGGAAGCTTGCGTAGGAATCCATCGCAGTCACATGTGGAGGAAGATGCAGTGGAGGGAGGTTATAACTGAGGAAATCAAGGGTCGTATTAATCCACAAGGCGGATCAATAGTCGATGCGTTTACTGCTCAATAAATCTTGGTTATTCAGCAATTAACACACAATATAATATAAAGACAATGAAGAGCACAAGTGAGGTTAAAATTTATTATCTCTACCATAAAATGCGTAGCATGCAAGCATGTAGAGGTCGAACCACAAAGAGAAAAACATGTAGCCTAAGGTTATTTGTGTACAACCGAGTCATTCATTTATATGGATCTTTTTATGGGTTTTTAATTTTAGATTTTTTATTATTTTTTGTTGATTTTATATTTTATAATTTCTTTTTAATTTTCTGATTTTGTATTTTCTTTTTATGTTTTTATCTTTTTATATTTCTTTTTTATTTAAATATATGATATATATATGTATAAATACAATATAAGGTATATATAGAATCTATATAAATAAAAATATGTAAAAATAGTCAAAATATAGTAAATATTATATTTTTGCAATTTTTATATTTTTCTAGTTTTTGTTATTTTTCTGGATTTTTTGCTAATTTTTATGTATTTTTAAAGCCAAAAATATCCCAAATATGGGGTTAATACAATACCCGAAATTGATTTGGTTTTTTAAAATAATAAATAAGACCCAAAATTACCCAAAATAATTTTAATTGATAAATAATAACATATAGATAATTATAAAATAAAAAGAGAAAAGGGAAGTTGTTCTATGTAACAACCAAGTTGGTTGTTACACGGAGCAGTTTCCCCCATTGTTATTTGTTTCAAAATTTTTTCATGTATATCCATCTATATATCCCTCCTACATGTCATTCAAATTTCGTGAGAAACAGAGACTCCTAAGCCCTCCATCTAGAAAAAAGTAATTTTTACGGTCTGAATTTTGTTGTAATCGACCTGTTCTAGAGGGAGGGCTTAGGAGTCTCTGTTTCTCATGAAATTTGAATAACATGTAGGAGTAGATGAATTTACATGAAAAAAATTTAAAAAAAAATAAAAAATGGGGGAAACTGCTTCATGTAACAGCCAACTTGGCTGTTACACAGAACAGCCTCCCCGCCCTCAAATAAAAAACATATTTTTGATATTTTTGTAGAAATTTTATATTTTTTGTTGGATTCTGAATCTTGCTGATTTTTATTTTCTTACTATTTTTAGGAATTTTTGTTTTCCAGACTCAATAAATGCTAAAATATACTACATATAATCTTTTTGGAATTTTTCAAAATGTTTTTATTTTTTTGGTATTTTATAATTTAGACAGGGATTATTTAGGCTCCTTTAATTTTAATAAATGGATAAAATGCAAAAAATGCCAATTAAAAATAAGGGCGTGTAAGTATGAGGCATAGAGCATTTAATCCTGTTTTTGTGGATTTTTAGGACCACAGTAGATATTTTTAATAAATAGATAAAATATACAAAAATAAGTGTCTTGGGATGGGCATAAATGCAAATAAAATAAACATCAGGGGCTATGTGCAATTACACCATAAATATACAACGTTTATTTAATTTATGAAGACTAATTTCCAATTACAAAACCCGTCAGGGTGCTCATGCAATTAACCCATCACATGGGACAACACGTGACGTATGTTGGGAGTGAATAAAGTGCAAATACAGGAAAGTTCATGGATCTCTAAGCAATTTTCACAAAAAATATAACGTACCTTCAATTTTATTGGACTATTTAATAATTTCAAAAACTTGCTGGGGCATCCCTGCAATTTCGCCACCTTACGTGGGATGGCACGTGAGGTGATGTGGACTGGACCTATTTGCCAATACAAAAAGCTTAGGGTCCTTTATATAAAACTTCCACTTATTTTATAACATTAACTTTTATTTACAGGACTAAAGAGTAAATACAAAAAAATACAGGGCTAAATATGCAATTACCCCAAATATCGACGCTGGACAACGATCTGGATCTCTTCACTTGGACACATGTCAGCATCTCATGCGTTGATGATGCTTCATCGATGGATGGCTGAGATTAGATCGCATGGGGCAATCAGACGGTGGTGGCTCATTCAACGGTTGTTGCTGCCTCTAGAACCTCCTTCTTGATCGAACGGTTATGGGAGGGCCTGGAAGAACTGGGATGGAACTCGCTAGGGGCAAACTTTGATTGGGCATTGCGGGCTCCTTTGGCCTTTTCCGTCGCTGCCGGGAGTCTCTATGTGTTCCTGCAAGTTCCCTGCATCAATGGATGCCTTCAATCGAGCACCTGGAGCTCCGGGGTGCTCAGGCGAGGTCGACGAAGGGTATGAGCTCCAGGTGCCCGTTCTTCACAAAAATCGACTCCTTTGCGAGTCTTCTGGCCTTCAGATTCTGCAAGAAGATTGCACATTGATTGACCTCGGATCTAGCCTTTTTATGGTATCGAATTAACGATTTCATTGTAATCAGATAAATCCGGATCGATCAAAAAATAACCACACGGATCGATGAATCATCTAATGAAATTAAGTGCGGTTTTATGTTTGTTTAACCTGGGCAAGCCCCAGGGTCGACTCAATGAGGCAAAGGAACAACTCGGGATCAAGTTAGAGTGATTAGATTGCGATATTCCAAATGGGATTTAAAAAAAAATTATGCAATAAAAATGCCGAATGCAAAATACGATTGAATTAAGTTAAAATGAAAATACCCGACTTAGCCAAATTTAATTTTAATGTGAAATTAATTGAAATCAGCCAAGTTATATTTTTCCTAAGAACCTAAACCAACAGCGAATGCAAAATGTATTTTTTGGAATTTTTGGATTTAAAATGCACAAATGAAAAATGGAAACTATTTTGGGGTTTTTATGCAATTTCTCGTGCAAATGAAATGCAAAAATTATGAAAATTTTACTGAAAGTTAAATATGATGATATTAAGCTATGCTATTTTTTTGGAATTTTCTGACACTTTATGATTTTTTATGATGTTTTTACTGAAAACAGAGCGATTGTGAGTATTTAATTCCTAATTAATCTACAAAATCAAATTATCCAGAGAGCTATTTATCACAAATAGAAATTTTAATCAGGAATCCTGGAGTGTTGAAATTTCTCAAAAATACTCTTTGTGGATTTAACTAAAAATCAATTATAGAAATCACTCTAGAATTTATTTAATGCACTTGAAACTTGGACAATAATTAAAGAGCACTTAGAGGCATCATTTACATTTTTTTCACAATTTTTAGAGCAAGAAATATGTCTGTGCGAATTTCAGAGCTTAAATGGGCAAAATTTTGTTGATTTTTAATCTCTGTTTTTTTATAAATAATCTGATGCTCACAAAAATAAAATAAATAACCACAAGGTAAAGATTTATTTGCTCTACAAAATGATATTTTTGATTGAATAAAATGATGCTATTTTGAAGTCCAAATTACCATGCAAAGTCAGGGGTATCAATGCAATATAGAATTGAAATAATAAACAAACAACTGTGCATAGGGGCACTTCTACAAATAGAGAAACTTAAAGGATGAAATATGCAAATTTTCCAAATAAATTAAAAAATGAACCTTTGTTGGCTTCTCTTCCACGCTAGGGCGAGCAAATTGTTTGAGGATCATGCACAGCGGCGTTGGGAGCGGCGCACGAAGGAGGCGGGGTGGCGCTCCAAGGTCACGGACTGGAGGAGACATGCGACCTACAACACCGTGCAACCGACGATGGTTCTTTCGAGGGAGGGGCCACGCGCAGGGCATGCGTGGCGAAGTGGCGGACCACCACGCGTGACGTAGCGGCAGTGGCCGATGCAAGGGGCGGAGGCAAGCGAGCGGAGGGGCGTACGGAGATGTGTGGACGCAGGTGTGTCATCGCAGGCGAAGCCGGCGTCGCGCAACATGAGGAGTCGGTGGTGCGAGGTTGGTGGTGCACCTAGGTGCGGCGGGTGTAGATGGCCCCGCGTAGGAGGGCGGCGCGGCCTGATGACGGCCGCTTCTAGGCCACGCGGAGTTGCGAGAAAGAGGGGCCGACACGTGGCTGGCTCGGGGAGGTCGGCAGCCACGCGAGGGCGATGGAGGACTTGGTTGGGAGCGTGGCAGGATGTGCGCCATCCAGGGGCGCCGAAGCGGATGCCGGAGAGAGCGGTGGCCTAGCTGGAGCGAAGCGCGTGGGTGCCGCTGATGGAGGGGAGTCTTGGGGTCGCTGGTTGCACAGCCGGAGGAGGCGCCGCCGATGGCGACGTGGCCCTCGCTGGTGGTGAGGTCATGGCGCACGACTGTGCAGGGGATGAGCGGATGTCCCGGAGCTGCCACGTGTCGCTCCTAGAAAATTCAAAAATTAAATGTAAAGAAAAATAAAAAATAAATAACAAAAGGGCTTAAATCAAAAAGTGATCAACACAAAAGTCGCTCATCTCGACGAGATCTACAACTTTTGTGATGGGTCGAAAATCAAAAGAAGACATCTGTACAAAATGTATTTTTGGGTGGTACCTTATAGATATAAAATACCGCATTTTATCTTTTGTAATATTTTTGCCATTTTTAAATAAGAGAAAAATCAAAATAAAGTTAGAAAAAAATATGAAAGGAATATTTACAAATTAATCTATTTTTTGGATTTTTAATAATAACGAAAATAAAAGAATAAAATAAAGGGTAAAAAGGTCAATGTGTATAATATACAATAGGAGCCCAAAACCCAAGTTTTGCATACGAGCTCCGATTTTAATGAAATTGGTCTTGTTTCGAAGGTCTTTGAATTTATATAACTTAAAGGTGAGTAGACCTAAATCAGACATTGTATGAGAGAGATATGCACATTTTAAGGTTCATGGTCTCAAACTTGGATTGGGGTTTTATTGGTCAATTTTACAAGTTAGAATTTTTTTTGATATTTTTTATTAATTAGTGTTAGTGATATATACACTATAGAGTTGGTTTTATTGGATTTGGAGTTAGTATAAATTATATACATAAAGGGTATTTTAGCTAATATACATGTGAATATTTACAAGTGAATTTGGCTCCTTATTTAATGCAAATATGAATGCTAAAATGCAGATATTATTTATGCATGCATGAATGCTAATTATGCAATATAAGTAGAAATATGCAGCTAATTACTCGGTAACAAGGCTCTATTTTCAACTTTAAGAGTGGTGAATCACAGATTCATCAACCCCCTATACTTAAACCTTGCTCGTCTCCGAGCAACTAAAATGAAATGCAAGAGTGAAATGATTTCGGGTTCCATACCAAGGTCATGAACAAAAGGTGAAAATGGAGCTTGACTCGACCTTTGGATTAATTATGTGGCGGAACCTTATTGGAGTTTGAACTTAAGAACTAACAGACTTCAAGTTCCACAAGTCTTCTATTCAAGACACCTCAACAGTCAGGTTAGAACAAATCTTCAAACGTAAATTTCTGATGACTATGATTCTTACTTGTACTGTGTAAGTGAAATGTAACTCTCCACATCAGAAATGGCTAAGAAGCAGTCTCCTCTAACAAGGTAACTCTAATTCCCCGGTCCAGTAACTCTTTCCTCGAGGAGCGGAGTATTCCCTTCTAAGTTCAAGTGCAACTAGCTCAAGAGGAGGGGGTGGAGAAAAGAATGGATGGTAGCAAGTATAGCTACCTATCCCAGGATGCCAGACCAGTGTAGCCAAGTCTTCCAGCTGCAGACTTCTTGCTAAGATACATACTCCGACATGCAAATTTTTTTTCAATCAGGCATGTCCACTTTTTTGGAGCTCTTGCATTTTTTCTTTTTTTTGAACTATATACAAGGTGCAGCATGCACATCAGGAGTTTTTCCTCTTGATCCAGTAGACTATCCCTCTTTTGAAGCATTATTGCAACCCACAACATCCCGTCTTTAGATGTCAACACCACCAGACTAGGTTGAGATGCACTACCCTCCCTAGTAGAGGACTGATGTTTCCACCCGTGTGCTACTCCAAGCTAAAGGATTCTACCTCACCACCTCATCCATGAAGAGCTATGTGCATAGTGCTTGTCCATGTTAGGTCAAGAATCATGCGTGTGCACGAGATATTCTACTTAGATGACATGTGAACATAGACTTGTGGACTCAAAGAATTAAGTCACTTGACCTGAGAAATCTTAACTCCAGTTCCTATAAGATTCCTCTGAAAGTAGGTGGATTAAGGTCAAATCAAGTCCCTCCTCAACATCTACTCATAACTTGGTTCAAAACCCACTAGCTTTTCACCTTGCATATGCAAGATATGCAGATGAGATGTAGATGACATGTTATGTAGATGAATGCAAGAATTTTTTTAATGCAAGGATGATATGCGAGAGTAAATAAGAAGCCTATTATTTATTTATTTTTATTTTTTTGTTTTGTTTTCTTTTTCAAAAAATTTGATATACCTCCTATGTTACAACAATTTTTCAAGAGTTTTACAAAAGTTTTACAAGTATTATACAATATACGATACATTTTTTTTCAATTTTTACCCATACGTAATTATTGCATAATATATACAAAAAATACATGAAAATACATGAAAGTACGAGCTATGGTTAAAGTATATATGTAATATATACACGCCCCCCTATACTTAGCGTATGCTATGTCCTCAGAGCACAAAAAGCGAGGAAAAAGACATAGCTCGTGCTAAGCATGGGAAAGCTAAAATAACAAAAAGTATAGAAGTCGCTCCGCCCCCCTATACTTAGGCTCTGGCAGCCTAGGTGTAGAAGAAGATCAAAAATGGGGCGGGCGCGGTTAAGAGGGGAAATAGAGGAGTATATACACGGCGGGCATCGGTCCCCCCTATACTTAGGCTCTGGTCAGCATAAGTATAGGACATGAGTGAGTATGAGAACCGATGAGATCTAGAGAATATACAGCGAATGGTGAAGAGAGTTGGGTCACTCTCCCACCTATACTTAGGATCTGATCATCCTAAGTATAGACATAAAATGAAATGATATGGAGCTGGGGTGAGTGATTCGAATCACTGGGGAGGGAGGAAAAATATATACAAGAAGGAATGAGAATATACAAGGATCAAGAAGGTTTGTGACGAACCTTCTTGCGAGAGCGAGGAGGTAAGGAATATACAAGTATGTCATTGTCGGAATCGTCCTCAGATGAATAGTAGTGAGGTGAAGGGATCGTCCAATGAGGGTCGACACACGACTGCTTGCTTAGATATTGCTTAAGAACAACCAAATTGAGCTCATTCAAATAAATCACCTTATTCGGACCAGATGAGGACTCCTCAGAAAATTCCTTCTCCAAAATGTTGAAGGAAATTTTCTTAGTCGGTTTTCTAGAACCTGAATCATTGAGAGAAAGATGAGAGCGACACGCCTTGAGAGGTTCAGGGGAACGGATCGAGGAATCAATTCTCTACTTCCTCTCACTAGATAGCCGACTAGAAGAGAGAGCAACCGTGTTTTTATGTGGAGTCAATTTAGTCTAGGTTATTTCCTTTGGAGGTCTGGGATGTGGTGTCGTGCTGACCATGGGTTCCTCATTAGATGAGTCGCCATATAGATTGGAATATTCCTGAAGAGTCAGCACGTGTCTCGAGAAAGTACTAGTAATCTCAGTTGGCTTGGCATTATTGGTCTCTTGTGTTGGATCGTCAAAATGGTCAAGGCAATCAACAAAGGTCATGTCCGACTCAATGATAGCTTCTGATCGTGAGTCCTCCTTAGAAGCTGTCATGGTGGTGGTGCAAGCAGTTGATGAAGTGGAGGTGTGGGGAGTCTCTGATCCAAAGGCCGTCCGTACAGTCGATCTCTCAGGTGTAGTAGAGAGGTGGGACTCATCTTCTTCTCGATGGTCATGACTGACAGCAGATGTGCGGGTCACCTTAGAGTGAAGTGTATCAAAGAATGGGTGAGGTCGAAGCATTCCCAATGATGTAAAATCGATTTCCCAAGTATAGTCGCCTTAGCCAAGGCTAAGAACGGCTTCCCGAGAATGATAGGAGACTGGGTAAACTCTCCTCGGTGCTCAATGTCAATGATCGTGAAGTCCACCTGGAGTAGAGCACCTTGGAAAGTAACGATGACTGAAATGTTTCCTCTCGATCGTTTGATAGATCGATCATCCAGCTGAACGATCTCTCGTGACTTTTTGATTGGCCTGAGTTTGAGCTTGTCAAACACAGACGTCGGGAGGATATTTATTCGGGGATTCATCATCGATTCTTGCATGGGTAAAGATAGTGTCTTTGATTTCACATTCAACTCGGGGCAATCGCTTCACTCTACGGCTCTTGGTCTTTCTCCCCATCACCAAGGAGGTGGCCATAGACACTATGTGTCTTTCAGTCCTTGTCCTCTTATTTCCAACCTCTTTGGCATCAATTTACTTCTCACAATCGTTTGAGGTCGGGAAAGTGATCTATGGCCTTTATTAAGGGAAGATTAAAAATCTATTCTTCATCGAGTGCTTCCCTTAGGTAGTATACACATTTTGCAAGTCTTTTTCATTTTCTATTTTTATGGATTTTTTTGATTTTTCGATGTTTTTGGTCTTTTTGGGATTTTCATTTTTTTGGTGTTTTTAGTGGATGAATGATCAGACTCTGGATTGGAGGGTAAGTGGTTAGTAGAAGAGGGAGATAGAATGGACTCCAGCTGTACAAAAGGTGTGGGTTCCCTAATGCTCGCTCGGTTTTCAAAATCAGATCTACTTACTTCCTTCTCCACTTTCATACTCAAGCTGACACAATTTGAGTTCAATATATCGGTGACATTTCTCAACTTGTTACCAAATGATTCATTTTTCTCAATAAGTCTAGAAATGTCATCCTTCAAAATGTTTTCATGACAAATCATGGGAGAGTTCTGCTTAATTGGAGGATACTGCTGAGATATTGGGGTCTCATACTCAACATACCTAGACTCTGGCATGTAATGCTGGGTCGAGTATGGACTATCCAAATGGAAAATATTGGTCGAAGCCTCATATGATGGAGTCAATGAACGGGGGACTGGTGATTCTAGCTCATGAGTCCACTCCTGTGAATGTATATGCTCTCCGAATGAAGGGTGGTTAATGGAAGCTTGATCACTAAAGTCAATCAAGTCCGGGAAATCATGATATGACTGCCTCTCCATTTGGTATATTCGATCGACCATGTTATGCCCTAAGATCAAGTCGGGATGTGCATATGTAAACTGTTGTCTGGTCCCTACTTGAGGTGAGAATGAAGTATGTGGCTGCATATAATTTTGCCAATCATCTGTCTCAGCAGTGGCTTGCTCTTCATTCGATTCTTTGATTCATGCAAGCTCTTGGGAATAAGAACAGTCAGCCCAAGATGGATGTGGATCCGGCGTGTTAGAATATGGAGTAGGTGAGAAATGTAAAGAAATGGAGAAGTCAGTCGAAGTTCTTACTTCATAATCGGGTTAAGGTGGAACCGACCATGGGTAAGGGTCTCCCGTGGGTGGCGGAATATACATGGAAGAAGGAGAAGGCGAAGATGAACGGTATATGATCGAGGAGGATTGACCAGAGGTCACAGGGTATGGGGACCAATATCCCGACATCTTGATGAGGGAAGGGTGGATGTAAGTAGATCGAGGTAGAAAATGTGCAATTACACATGATACACACACAGACAGATTCACAGACAAACACAAGAGCAAACCCCGAGTTCACACTCAACACGGTGAAGGACCCGAAACTGAGTCCGATTAGTTTGGTTGATTTTAAGTGTGAAATTTCAAATAAGTAGCAAAGGTTACGTGGCCTATAAGAGAGTCGGCTAAAAGCCGGATGCGTCTCCCCTATTTAACCTATTGCCTAAGATACCAACACCCTTCCTTTCTCCGCTCCTATCACCAGCAGAAAGTTCAAGGACCTACCTCTATCTACCTACAGAGTAGGTTGAGGCTGACAAGGCTGTAACTTCGCCCCTATCTAGCTGCTGGAGCAGGAGGAGGCTACTAGCAACTTGTCGCGGTGCACCGCAATTTCGCCCCTATCTACCTACCAGAGTAGGCGGAGGCTACTTGGCACGGGTCAGTTGAAACCAAAGCTCAGCCGGTGATATTTTCTCAGATCGGGGTATGGAATATGGAAGGCGGGGATTTTTGGCTCTGCCCTAGGGTGCTCTCAAACTCTAATACCCTCACTCAGCCTGAAAACAAGGTCGGGGTTAATTTCCCGCAAATAAGGGTTAATTTTTAGTCAATTTTTTTGGTCCAATTCAAGTAGCACTCCCGATTTTAGAGATTAGTTGTCAATGATATTAATCCACACAAGCAATCACATCTACCGTCTAGTCCCAATTCCTATATCCTAGGTTAGAAAATCGAGAGTGAGAGAGAGCGAGAGAATCGGAAAAAGCTGATGCAATCGAGAAAACGATGATGAATGCTTGAGTAAGAAGACTTACAGTGCCTCCAGCTCTCTACAATACAAGATGCAATACTGAATTGAAATTTTACACTATATGAAATGCAAACGATAAAAGCCTCTCCTAGACAGGCAGTTCTATTAGCGAGTGAAGAACAGATTGACTTTGGCTAAGATCTGTAGTCTAAGTGCGTCTTTTAATGGTGAAGTGCGGTCCTAGATATTACGAGCACAAACAGGTCCTAGAATAGCTCTAAGAGCCGCAAGTGCAAGTCCTATTCTACGTAAAGCAACCACACAGCACACAGGGACACGTTTTATTATGAGTTACACATGCGAGATCCCAAACAGGAACCGCTGTAAATGTAGATACTTTTTTTTACAAGTTAAGAAATAAAAATCTTTTTGGCGTCTCAATAGCCGACTTGATCCACGAATCGTCGGCCTCTGATGCACTTCGAGATGCATCTACTTCAAGAAAGCCTCTCCAAGTCCACCGGGCCCTCACACAAAAAGATACAAAAATGTTAGAGAGAGAAAAATAAATAGAAAATAATTAGAAAAAATAGAATAATTACAAGGTGGTTCAGAGATCAGACTACCCGAGTGACTGGAAAACGTAAATCTAACTTTCTAAAGTGATCCTAAGCCGTTTGCCTCCCCGGCAACGGTGCCATTTGATTGACCTCAGATCTACCCTTTTTATGTTATCGAATTAACAATTTCATTGTAGTCAGATAAATCCGGATTAATCAAAAAATAATCACATGGATCAATAAATCATCTAATGAAATTAAATGTGGTTTTATGTTTGTTTAACCTGGGCAAGCCCTAGGGTCGACTCAAGGAGGCAAAGGAACAACTCAGGATCAAGTTAGAGGGATTAGATTACGGTTTTTCCAAGTGGATTTTTTTAAAAAAATTATGCAATAAAAAAGCTGAACACAAAATACGATTGAATTAAGTTATCAGGAAAATACCTGACTTAGCCCAATTTAATTTTAATGTAAAATTAATTGAAATCAGCCAAGTTATATTTTTAACCTAATCCAATAACAAATGCAAAAAGTTTTTTTTTTGGAATTTTTGGATTTAAAATGCACAAATAAAAAATGCAAACTTTTTTGCGATTTTTATGTAATTTCTCATGCAAATGAAATGCAAAGATTATGAAAATTTTACTGAAAATTAAATATGATAAAATTAAGCTATGCTAATTTTTTTGGAATATTCTTACACTTTATGATTTTTTATGAATTTTTTACTGAAAACAGAGCAACTGTGAGTACTTAATTCCTAATAAATCCCAAAATCAAATTATCTAGAGAGATTTTTATCTCAAATAGATATTTTATTCAAGAATCCAGGAGCGTTGAAATTTCTCAAAAAATAGTCTTTGTGGATTTAACTAAAAATTAATTACAAATATCACTCTAGAATTTATTTTATGCACAAGACAACTCTAATTTCAATGAAACTTGGGCAATAATTAAAGAGCACTTAGAGGCATCATTTATAATTTTTTTCACAATTTTTAGAGCAAGAAATATGTCTGTGCAAATTTCAGAACTTAAATGGGAAAAATTTCACCAATTTTTAATCACTGATTTTTAATAAATAATCTGATGCTCACAAAAATACAAATAAATAGCCATAAGGTAAAGATTTAGTTGCTCTACAAAATGATATTTTTGATTGAATAAAATGATGCAATTTTGAGGTCCAAATTACCATGCAAAGTCAGGGGTATCAATGCAATACAAAGGCGTAACAATAAACAAACAACTGTGCACAGGGGCACTTCTACAAATAAAGAAACTTAAAGGATGAAATATGTAAATTTTCCAAATAAATTAAAAATTGAACCTCCGTTTGTTTCTCTTCCACACTAGGGCTAACACATTGTTTGAGGATCGCGCACAACAGCGCTGGGGCCGGCGCACGAAGGAGGCGGGGTGGCACGTCTTGGTCACGGACTGGAGGAGGCGTGCAGCCTGCGGCACTACACGGCCGGCGGCGGTTCTTTCGAGGGCAGCGGCCACGCGCAGGGCATGCATGGCAAAGTGGTGGACCTGAAGGATATGGGATAATCCTCAAGCGCATCAGGGAAGCGTGAGCGTCGTATCGAATACAATGAGGAACGACTAGTCGCACTAGTTGTTCTATGCAGCGGAATTTAAAAAAATTAATGCGAAGAAACCACATGATCCAAGAACACTTCTCAGATCGTTTCATCTAAACCATAAACAAGTAATAGGATTACCTCTTGAAGCCTGGTTGCGATCGAGTCTCTAAACGAAGAGACCTCCTGTCTCAAGTCCGATCCGACGGAGGAGATGCTTGCGAGCGCGGGGATGAATCGCGTGCTTCTTGCAATCCATGTTGATGATCCAAGCGGTGGATCTCCTGATCTCGACACACGAGATCCGACATCTTCTTCACGAGCGAGGCGCACCGAAGGAGACGGAGATCCATGAGCAGACGATCAGGCAGCATAACGACGACGCTGCGACGACGGAGAACCTCTCTAGGGCATCCATGGTGGACAACCATGAGAGGGAGAGAGAGAGAGAGAGTAGGCGTGTAGAGAGAGAGAGACTTATGTTCTCTTTGTGTAAACAAGAGCAAAGGGGTGCCTCTCCTTTTATAATATTTTCGGATCCATGGATCTCAATCCATGGACAACACAAATCCAATGGATCTCATTGATTGTGTTTCTTTCAATGGTCAAGATTTGTGTTGGTAAAAACCAACAACAATTAATTTAATTTAATATATATTGAATAAATCATCAATATATAAATTAATTTAAATCAAATCAATATAGGAGATTCAGGAAGGCAGCATGCCTCCCTTCCATAAAGGTTGTGGCGGCACACCTTGAATCCAATTCAAGTAGGCCGTCCATCCTCTTTAATAGGAAGGAGGCACTCCTCTTCCTTAATCATGAGATCTCATATCTTGTGAAAATCTCCACTATTTACAACAACTATTGTTGTAAATTATTAACACAAATAATTCATAATTATTTTGTGAACATTGAAATCATGCCATTGGAAATTAGTGAATCACATTCACAACCCAAAATAAAATGTAAATTACATTCTCAATTTAATGTTCAATGTGAATCCAATTCACATTAATATTTAATTAACAAATGTAAATTACAAATAGCTCTCTCTTATATATTATAAATCACATTTATAATATATACAAATAATATGGATAGTGCTATCCACATTATTCATATCCATGATAAATAAATCACATTTAATCATCTTGGATCTCTATTCTCATGTGCTCAAATAATATGAATCACATCCACATTATTCACATCTTTGATAATCAAATAACATTTAATTATCTAAGATAACTCTCCTTATAATATGAATCAAATTCATATTATTCATGATAATTAAATCACATTTAATTATTCATTTTTTCAATGCTCCGATACATATATCAACAATAGAATTATCCATGAACTCTTTCAAGGATAATGCGCTTTCTCCGTGAATACTTGGAGATAAGGACAGGGCGATTGTATTGTTCCACGTATAGTGACTTGGATATTGAGATCACATCTCAAATCCAGATCTCGGGCCTCCCATAGATGCTTGATTTAATCAAGACCGCAAATCTAATCTTCTCATTGAATCTGAATCACATTCAGATCAATGTCCAACATTTGGACTAAGATCAGATTACTTCTCTACTGAGAGGAGTCACTAAAATCTAGACCCATATTATCACTCCCTAGGAATGGAAGCGTCATGGTTATACAACTGTTTATGATCACATCACCCTCAGGTATTCCCAATACCTGTACATCATGCATGCTGGAAGACTCAAAGTAACCAGAAGTATAAGATCATTTTTTTCACTGTCTACTTCTGGATTTTTGATAACTTTGGTTTTGCGAGGGTCACAATAATATATGTATTGTGTCGCTGAGGCGACCGCTCACAGAACGTCGGTTATACAGCAATTAACCCACAATAAAAGAATAAAACAATTGAGTCCCAAAAATGTGAATTAATATTTATTACTCTACCACAAAATGTACAGTGACTAAGCGTAGAGGTCGAACCACAGAGAGCAATACAAAATGCAATAGCCTGAAATGTGCATGAACCACAGAGTCATCCACGTGTGAAGCCTATTTTTGTGGGTTTTTATCTTTTATATATATATATATATATTTTAATTTTTATTCTAATAATATAATTAGGTAATATATATATAATTTATAGAACATAAATATATAAATATATATGTATACCCTTAGAGGATGAGCATATAGCCTATAATACATACAATATATATATATATATATAAATAGTAATTTTTTCTCTTTTTTGTAGAATCTTATATATGAATAATGATGCATATACACATATATATATAGATAGATATATATATCTATAAATATTTTTTTCTCTTTTTTTTCACTAGGGAGTACATATATATATATATATATATATATAAATAAAAGGGTGCTATAATATTTATAAAAAAATAAAAAAATAGTAAAAAATCCAGAGATAAAGTCTTTTTGGTATTTTTATGATTTTTTACTTTTTTGGATATTTTTGGGTATTTTTTAAATTTTTTTTGGTATTTTTAAAAGCTGAAATAAAGGAAAACATGGAAATAGGTACTGGTTGTAAGTAAAATAGGAATCGAAAATAGCAAACAGCCACAAAATTTTTCCACACTATTTTTCTAATAGAGATAATAAAATATAGAAGAAATAGAAACTGAGTTTATATTTTTCTGATTTTTCTTTGATTTTATATATTTTTTTGAAGTTTTTGTGTATTTTTGAATTTTTAAGGTTTTCCTTTTGAGATTTTTAGGGATTTTTGGGCTGACACTAAAATAGGTCAAAATACACACTAGGGATTTTTTTGGAATTTTTCGAGGTCTTTTAATATTTTTTGGTATTTTGTAAGTTAGACAGTAAATAAAAGGCATGTTTTTGATTTTTAATAAATGCGAAAATGCAACAAAATTAAAATCAAAAAATATGGCGTGTAAGGGTACACTAACAAGAGATTATATCCATTTTTTGCAAAATTTTTCAAGTTAATATCAGGCACAAAATAAATGGACAAAGCATACAACAATATATGGTCTAGCAGGGGCATTTTTGCAATTAAAATATTTCTTAGGGGCATCCATGCAAAAATTACAACAGAAAGAAACATTTCCTTTTATTTTCGGGGCCATTTTATAATTAATAAAACCCGGCGGGGTTTAAGTGCAAAAATCACGCGCCTCACGTGGGGACTGCACGTGAGGCGCGAAGGGACCAATATGCAAATACATGAACTACAGGGGGCCTTTTGTAAATTTTACAATTTATTTACAGCGGGGATTTTTTTATAGCATCCAAATAAAAATACAAAAAGGCGGGGGGAGGTGTTTGATATTTACCCCCAACAGGCGCTTGATCCGATGGTTGATCGTCTTCCACTTGCCATGCGTCGCGTATCCGACGGTGGATATCGGTTTGCAGATGATGGCTGAGATTAGATCAGCCTCGCTGATCGGACGGTGAGTGTGGGGCTTCATCTGACGGTCCACGTGCGATCTGGGCCGAGCCTCCTGATCTGACGGTGTTGGAGGTCCCAGGAAGAACACGGAAGAAGCTCGCCCCCGGCGAGCTTCGATCGTGCAGCGTAGGCTTCTCCGGGCATCTCCCTTGCATCTGAAGTGCTCAACACGTAGCTGGAGGTCTTCCGCATCTTCTGATGGCCTTGCCATGGCTCCTGGAGGTCTGAAGGGCTCGGACGAGGTCGATGAAGGACCAGACCTCCAGGAACCTCTTCCTGGTTCGATGCGAGCCCAGATGGGCTCCATTCTTCATTGGACCTTCATAGGAAGAACCGGGGGAGCGAGGGCTACCTCCTCGACCCCAGGGTTTGAAGCTATACAGCGAAATGAGGTGTGGCGGAGGAGCTCCGACGAAAGACGGAGGTGGATCTCCGATTCGCCAAGACCAGAGGTCCTGGGTTGAACAAAGGCGTGCGATCGATGGAGAAAACGATGGGGAAAGAAATGGGAGGCGAACGGCGGTCGGATACAGTCGAGGTCACCGTGAAGGAGTCACCGGAGCTGAGCTCCGGCGAACTTCGAATTTTTGATTCTAAGCTACACTGATTAACTAAACACTAAACTAACTACTGGAATTAAAAGCTAACATTAAGATCTAACTAAAAAACGATAAAGGAGCAGCTCTTATCCCTGGGGGCCACCAGGGAGCAGGACGGACGCCGGAGCTCCGCCGCGTCAAAATCGTCCTTCCTCCGGCCGATTCGAGGTGCTGGAGCACTCCCCCTGTCACGAGGAATGTCCCAGGAATGAAATCAAGGCTTTTTGATGGATTAAAATTGGCCAAATCTGAGGAAGGGAGCGGAGCTTCTTATTTATAGACAATGGCCTGGAGCCTTATTGACCGGCGATTATTGCTTAATCCAATGAGTATCGGGTTGATCCAAGTTATCGGCGGGTATCAGTGATGATCAGAGATCAATTCTTGTGAAGGAAGCGAGCTCGATCGATGGACGGGATGGCCGTAAAAAAGGGAAGAAATCCGGGGAGTTGACAGTTCAGAGGCGCCAGGTCCCGGATGGGACAGTTGACCAGACGGTCAACAAGGGCCGGCGCCCCATTGGTCCACGTCGGCCGCTAGACGCCAAAATAGGAAATCTTATTAGAAATTGATTTATTTAACCTAGTAAATGATTTTATTAGAATTTTCTTAAAAAATAAAAAATGTGTATTATTTCATGTAGTATTTATTTACGATTTTTATTGAATTTTTTGAAGTGTTTTATTATAGTTTTATTTTAATAAAGTGTATATGTGTATTTACATGTATTTTGTTTCTTTTAATTTTTTATTTGTTTATTTTGTTTTATTATTTTATTGGCCTATTTTATAAATTTATAATTTATTTTTGTGAGTATAAAGGTATTTTTATTTAATTTTTATGAGTTTATTTTCATTTTTAAATAAATAGGTATATGTATGTGTAGGTATTCTTCTTGGTATTTTACCTATGTATTTTGTGTACTTAATTTATTTAATGTATTTTCTTGATTTTTATTTTGGATTTGCATTTTTAATAGGTTGTATGTATTATTTACATTATTATAAAAATATAAAAGAAGAGAAAAATTAAAGAATGTTTTCGCCTTTTATTTATATACATTCTTGGTCATAGGTATTTTGCCTGCTAACTTGCATAGGCTTATTTTATTTTATTAATCCTTTTTTTTTTAGTCTAATTTTAGTATGTACATGTATTATATACATTATTCACAAAATTCTAAAAATATAATTTGACAAGAATAATAGACAAGGAATATATTGAATATTTTAATCAGGCAGCCTGCCCAATGGGGGCCAAAAACCTAACTTTTGCAGATGGACTCCAAAATTATGAAACCAATTTTATTAAATAGTTCTTGGAAAGCTATATACAATTAAAGTGAGTTTGGGTGATTTGGAGTTTTTATTTGCAAGATATGGGTCTATGAAGTTGAGATTTTGGCTTTTTATTCTGTGTATAAAATGTACACTGAGTATTATTTTTACACAAACTCAATTTTGTATTTTTATTTACATTATTATCTACAACTTTTATGAAAATTTTTCTTTATTTGATGAATAAATATTTATGTACAAAATAGGTGTCAAAAAATGCATAAATAAATGAATAAATAAATGAGGTATTTATTGTATAATTGGCCCTTATCTCCCCCTACTTTATTCCTTGTCGACCAATTCCATGCTGGGCTTGGTCTCGGGGCGGGTCATAAAATATCTTCAATATTTTATTCCTTTTTCTTTTCTTCTCTTTATTCTATAATATTGGCATTAAACACCTTATTTAATGTGTAGTTAATACAATGAATCATGAATGCTATTATGTACAATTTGATGCTATTTACATGCATTTGCTGGGGTTTTTGAGGCCAAAATGATAGAATAAAGGTGATGAAATGGGGATTCATCAGTTTTATCATTAAGTTTCTCATTCGATCATTGGGAGTTGGTATCGATCATATACTTTCAACAAGCATATATCATACCCAGGTATTGATCATATACTTTCCAAAAGTATATATCAAACCTACAAATTTGGTCAAGCTTCCAAAGCGAGACGACCGTGCATAGAATTTGATCTTCCCAATATCTTATGAGTGAGCTCATATCTTCTGGTTCAGTAATGAACCTGTATGATCCCTTTGAGAGATTGTATTACTCATGCCCTTATATGCACACCAGCGCGCCGGTGTATAGACCTTGGTTAGGTCATCAACCTATTGGTCTGCCAAATGTACATACTCAGACATATAGTAACACATCTGTCTCCAGTCAGAGGATGTGTGCCTATATCATGACAACATACGATATAGGACTTTGGTTATCTCGATCTCGTTAAGCAAACTCTTTGACCTAACTAATCTGACACCTCCGAATCTCTATTCTGATGTAGAGGACCTGCATCAAGAGGTCGGTCAGATATCAGCCTAACTGAGAAAGGATTGCCATCGCCTACTCAGGATGGAGATCATCTCTTAACAATCATTTGACAGGGCTTGATGAGTCCTCAATCTAACTCATTAGATGTTCATCCAAGCACCAGCCTTTATGATTCAATATTTGAATCAACAGTTGTATGATCGTCAAGATGGCCATGGTACATAACCCTAATTGTACTAAGGGACCTATTATGTAAATTATTTATTCTTCATTTCAGATTAGGGAATGATATTCGCAATAACATTTATTGCATAATGGCTCGCCGTGGGCTCGCATGTCCAACAATCTCCCACTAGCCCAAAGAGCCATTAATGGGCTAATCATTTAAACCCACACTCATGTGACAATCATAGGCTATTTAGAAAATAGCTAGGTAAGCTGATCAGTCACTCTGTTCCCAAGATACTACGCCAAGTCCTTTTACGGCACTTGCATATCCCCTAGTAACAGTGCTCGCATCCAATGCGAATGTTGCATCTTATGCAACCAATACTCAATTTTGTTACAGTGTCCTTGTCACTATAGCTCAATAATTATTATAACCAACATTTTCACAATCCTTATCATAATACCTTTTATTCTTGGAGATCTCTATCTCCTAAGGTATCTATAGTTAAGACCCTTTTAGATCACTATCTACAAGGTCTTAAACTTTTGAAGATAAGACTTTGATATCACTATCTCTAAGTTTCATCATCTTTGAAGATATTATTATTACTGCAATCAAGTGTTTTATCTCAATAGTAGGATTAGTAATAGATTACTACTCCCACTGCATGGCAGACAACTGGCTCTTTTGCACCTCTAACATACACTCAGCTTCTCATAACTAATGCACAAATGCAAGCAGTTTTAGCATTCACTTCCTCAACTCTCTGAGGTGCTATCCCTTTAGATAGGTCACTACCACATCTTAAGGGAAGGAAGCCTTTCTTAGAATTTTCCAGAAAATGGAATAAGTCCAAGGTGTACTACTAATGCGACGGACCCAATACCCTCTTCTCTTTACTTCTGAACGACTTCTGAACTAAGATTTAAGAGGTATCGTTGAGATCATATCTCAAGGTATGGAACAACCAAATTATAAAACACTTATTATTGTCCTTATATCATTCCAAATGATTAGGATAATATTTACATTTAGCATGATGAACACAATGACACTCCCACTAAGCTTCACATGGTTCATCAAGATTTTATCTGAAATCATAACATTTATAATTTCATCAAATCTTATGTTCCAACTATAAGAAGCTTATTTGAGTCTAAAGATGGAGTTCTTTAGCTTGCACACCTTGCTTTCCTCAACCATGAAGCCATGGGGCTACTTCATATGAATATCCTCAGAGAGGTAATCATAGAGGAATTCAATCTTGACTTACATCATGAAGATGTCATAGTCAAGTTGTGTAGCTATAGTTAGCAATATTCTGATGGGTTAAAGCAAGATCACCGGAGAGAAAGTCTCATCACAAGCGATGTCTTCTCTTCGGTGTGTAGCTCATTGCTACGAACCGTGCTTTGAAGGTCTCTACCTTCTCATCAGGTTCCCTCTTTCTCTTGAAGATCCATTTACACCATAATGGGTCTTACCCATATAGTTGGATCCTAGAGGGTCTACATACAACATTTGTATATGAAGTCTACTTTAGACTTTATTGCTAACATCCATCTTTCCATGATATGATCTTCAGAAGCATCATCACATGAAGTCAGATCATTGCCAGATTCAACTGACACATGGAATCCATCCTCAAACTTATTTGAAGAGGTAATAATGTTTCATCTTTAATTGTCTATTTAGTTTCCGATTTCAGGAGCTTCATTATCTTCTCAAGATTAAATGGGTTCCTTTAATTCATTATCATCTTGATTCTTAAGAGAGTCATCCTCTAAGAATCACATTCTCAGAGATGAGATCCTTTAAGAATCTCAAGGTCATAAAGTAGGTATCCAATACCATCCTTTATTTTCCTAATGAAGTAGCACTCTCTGGTGCTAGATTCCAGCTTACTAGCTTGGAACCTTGTTAAGATATACAATGTAGTCTCTACTACATATATACCTGAAAACTAAGAGATAAATATGTTGAGATTAATCATTGATCAAATCATGTCACACATGATCAATTGTATCTCCCTACAACTCTATTGATTAAGGTTCATTAGGAGGATTGAGATAGGAATGATATTCACATCTCCACAAGGTATTCCTTGAATTCATCTAATAGGTACAAGCTACCTTGGTTAGATCAAATTCATTTCATCTTCCTTCAAACTTTCGTTCTAAACCAAAATTGTGAAATCTTTGAACATTTCAAATGTTTCTTAGGTAAAGATAAGAAATCTCATATCATACATAATCATCAATAGATATCACATATCCATAATATTTACTATGATATAGATGATTCATATACATCAATATGTATGAGATCCTGAATACCTTGACATCTTACACCTTTCCCAAAGAAGGGTGTATTAGACATTTTACTTTGAATACAATATTCATAAGTACGCAAGTTTTGAAATTTGAGACATTCTTTACTTTCATCTCTTACTTGTCCATTGATCTCATCAATAGACATATGTCCAAAACATGATGCCAGATCATTGTCAAATGATCTATATCCTCATATTGATCTTTAAAGGTTTAGTTTTTAGTTGTTAGAAATCTTAATGAACCATTCATTAATTTTCTAATTTAGTGGAGTCCACTAGATGTTAGATTACTATCTGAAATATCTCCATCATAACTCTTTATGATAGGTCTATTCCAGATTTCATCTTTATTACCAACATTTAGAAATAAACAATGAGTGTATTCTAATATCTAGGTCATAGAGACATTCTCTAAGACTAAGGGCTCTCCTACTGAAAATATGAAGTATATTAATCTGGTGGAAATTGTTGCAACAATTGCATCAATTCCAACAAGGATGACCATTAAACCTTAAGATCAAATTTCTAATATTCTAATACATATGCAACCAATTGCAAGTGTCATTAGAAGATTGAGATACAATTATTAGACTTTATCTTATCAAATAAGTAAGTCAATATTAATGATTATATGTAGATTATTCTGATGTACTATCTGATTCCTTCTTTAAGGATTCTAGATAGATTTGATAGTCATACTATCAACACATCAACTTATTGTAGTATTGGCATTCATCCAACTCTTTGGATGTCATATGGAAGTCACAGAAGTATATTCAACTCTTTGACTATACTTCTTACTTGGGTCCAACCCAAGCTTCCACTGCGCTCCCTTTATCTATAAGCAACCATTGCTCAAGACAAAGGATCTCTTATGTTAAAATCAAAAATTTCAATATAAGAGTATTTCAACATTTATATATGCTTTAATCAATTCATACAATATGAATATTATGAAGCTTCATGAATGACTAGAGTATAGATAGTAGAATGATGACACTCTTCATATCTATATCCATTTAAACTCTTAAAACTTAGGTTCAGGTAGGTACTCAAACAATTTGAATACATCATCTCCTATAGAGACACCATTCTGCATAATGCAGAGAACCATGTCATTCATGATTATATGTCGAGAGCACATATGCATGCCATAACATCTTCTTAGATTTTATAAGGATTATTTGATAATTACGATCATTATTGACATGTCACTTCAAAAGTACATTCGATGAAATCAAGACTTATAGAAACATACAAACCCTAGGGTTTTAGTCCTATTATCTATTTAATTATCATTCCTCATTATTATGAGGAAACTTGAACATTGCAAACACATACATTATGTGTCCAATTGCAAGTACAATATCTGGATCATAGGTCCAATCCATGATATTCTACTGGTTATTATTGAGTATAACATTGAGTGGGATTAAAGAAGGATTATCTGAAATAAGAAATTTGCATAAACATATAGAAATATATTACTTACTTTGATTTAGGAATTTTTATATCAAAGTCGTCTTGCCATGTCAACAATGAAAGTTCATTCCCTTGATCACTTTCGATGTAAGAGATATACTTACCATTATATCTCAAGCAAGATCAGGGATCTCCTTCCTTATCTTTGTTACATCCCAATAATATGAGAACCTGTAACTCCGATAAAAAGAAGTGGGAACACATTCCTCCTTGCAAGTCCAACTTGCATCTCCCAATTTGATCTTTAACACCCGGGCCCACCACCCCTAAGGTGATGTTGACCCGTCATTAATTGAACCAAACGTCAACAGGAATAAAACTCGCTATGCACAATCCAATATCGCCCCAATAATATGAGGACCTGATATTGGGGTCACTACGCATACATCCTTACTCTTTTGAGAAGCGACGATCCCGATCCAAATGGATTGTATGCAGGAGCTGTCACTTCGGACAGGAGTCTCGCACATACAATATCTGGCGACGGAACCCTTCGCCTTGACGGGACCGTGGATGTCACTTATGTGATCCTCCACCTCATATTCAAATTTTAATCAATTACTATGAATCATATTCATATAGTTATTTCTTCTAAGGGAAATAAACATCTATTCATAATAGAGTGTTTTTAATTGGATATAATTAACTTAATCATATTAAATTAATTATCAATCCAATTCAATCAACAAACTTGATTTTACTTGAATATATGGTATTATCTCAAAATACGTATTAATTCGAATTTAAATAATTAGAAAAATACATCATGATCTCTCAGGCATCATTTGTTCCCTACCTGCTGTCATGGCCAGTACCGGCGGGAGTGGGACGGACCGCATCCGGTGCAACCTGCTACCCCAGCGATCCCCGATTAGACACCATATCCGCATCGAGAAAAAATAATGCCGAGTCAATCACTTTGTACTTGAGATGATCATCAGTTCTTCAACCGAAATTATACCATATAGTAATAATCAAAACATTTTTTATTATAAGGAAATTTGCTAGACAAATTCCCAATCCTATTCAAGCAAGGAGTTTGATGATGTGTTTCCAATTATGATCTAGATCAAATCTAAACAATTTATTGGTTGAGGCCAAGTCAATTAAGGAAATAATCATAATTCAATATTTCTCAAATATTTTTCATAATTATTTCATGAAATTAACAACTAATTTCACTAATTGACAATCACATGATTCTTGATTAGGACTGTAATTTCAGCAGTGACCCCTACTTACTAAAATTAACATATCGCAATCAATTTAAATCCAAATTAGATAAAATAAATTTTCAAAGATTTTTAATTTGATTTAGGACAGAATCTAAGTGATATTTCACGCATTTTGAGGCAGATCAAAACAGTAATTAACTCATTAATCATGTTAAGATTCGCAGTTCCCGCAACAGTGAATACATGTTCATTAAAATGACCATATCTCGAGAAAACAGAATCCAATATACGTAAACTCAGGTCCTATGGTTTCCTTATTTAATGAGAAATAAAATCCAACTTTTATTTTCGTGTTTAAACAATTTAACAGGTCCGACAATAATCACTAAACAGAGATGCGAAAATGAAATGCGATAAAACTTCCGCAACACTAACGAACCCAAGTCGCCTTCGGTTTATGGATCATATCCAAAACCTTCAACCTAAGTCTCTGATACCACTTAAAGGTTATGGGATAATCCTCAAGCGCATCACGGAAGCGTGAGCGTCGTATCGAATACGATGAGGAACGACTAGTCGCACTAGTTGTTCTATGCAGCGGAATTTAAAAAATTTTCATGCGACGAAACCACATGATCCAAGAACACTTCTCGGATCGTTTCATCTAAAACACAAACAAGTAATAGGATTACCTCTTGAAGCCTGGTTGTGATCGAGTCTCTAAACGAAGAGACCTCTTGTCTCAAGTCTGATCCGACGGAGGAGACGCTTGCGAGCGCGGGGATGAATCACGTGCTTCTCGCAATCCATGTTGATGATCCAAGCGGTGGATCTCCTGATCTCGACAAACGAGATCCGACGTCTTCTTCACGAGCGAGGCACATTAAAGGAGACGGAGATCCACGAGCAGACGATCGGGCAGCATAACGATGATGCTGTGGCGATGGAGAACCTCTCTAGGGCATTCATGGTGGACAACCATGAGAGGGAGAGAGAGAGAGTAGGCGTGTAGAGGGAAAGAGAGAGAGAGAGAGAGAGAGAGAGAGAGAGAGAGAGACTTATGTTATCTTTGTGTAAAGAAGAGCAAAGGGGTGCCTCTCCTTTTATAATATTTTGGGATCCATGGATCTCAATCCATGGACAACACAAATCCAATGGCTCTCATTGATTGTGTTTCTTTCAATGGTCATGATTTGTGTTGGTAAAAACCAACAACAATTAATTTAATTTAATTTAATATATATTGAATAAATCATCAATATATAAATTAATTTAAATTAAATCAATATAGGAGATTCAGGAAGGAGGCATGCCTCCCTTCCATAAAGGGGGTGGCGGCACACCTTGAATCCAATTCAAGGAGGCTGTCCATCCTCTTTAATAGGAAGGAGGCACTCCTCTTCCTTAATCATGAGATCTCATATCTTATGAAAAACTCCACTATTTACAACAACTATTGTTGTAAATTATTAACACAAATAATTCATACTTATTTTGTGAACATTGAAATCATGCCAATGGAAATTAATGAATCACATTCACAACCCAAAATAAAATGTAAATTACATTCTCAATTTAATGTTTAATGTGAATCCAATTCATATTAACATTTAATTAACAAATGTAAATTACAAATAGCTCTCTCTTATATATTATAAATCATATTTATAATATATACAAATAATATGGATAGTGCTATCCACATTATTCATATACATGATAATTAAATCACATTTAATCATCTTGGATATCTATTCTTATATGCTCAAATAATATGAATCACATCCACATTATTCACATCTTTGATAATCAAATCACATTTAATTATCTAAGATAACTCTCCTTATAATATGAATCAAATTCGTATTATTCATGATAAATAAATCACATTAATTATCTATTTTCTCAATGCTTGGATAAATATATCAACAATAGAATTATCCATGAACTCTTTCAAGGATAATGTGCTTTCTCCACGAATACTTGGAGATAAGGACAGGGCGATTGTATTGTTCCATGTATAGTGACTTGGATATTGAGATCACATCTCAAATCCAGATCTCGGGCCTCCCATAGATGCTTGATTAAATCAAGATCGTAAATCTAATCTTCTCATTGAATCTGAATCACATTCAGATCAATGTCCAACATTTGGACTAAGATCAGATTACTTCTCTATTGAGAGGAGTCACTAAAATCCAGACCTATTTCATCACTCCCTAGGAATGGAAGCGTCATGGTTATACAACCGTTTATGATCACATCACCCTCAGGTATTCCCAATACCTGTACATCCTGCATACTGGAAGACTCAGAATAAACCAGAAGTATAAGATCATTTTTTCACTGTCTACTTCAGGGTTTTATCATTAAGTTTCTCATTCGATCATTGGGAGTTGGTATCGATCATATACTTTCTAAAAGAATATATCATACCCAAGTATTGATCATATACTTTCCAAAAGTATCTATCAAACCTACAAATTTAGTCAAGCTTCCAAAGCGAGATGACCGTGCACGGAATTTGATCTTCCCAATATCTCATGAGTGAGCTCGTGTATTTCGGTTCAGTGATAAACCTGTATGATCCCTTTGAGAGATCGTATTACTCATATGCCCTTATATGCACACCAGCACGCCGGTGTATAGACCTTGGTTAGGTCATCAACCTATTGGTTTTCCAAATGTACATACTCAAACATATAGTAACACATCTGTCTTCAGTAAGAGGATGCATGCCTATATCATGATAGCATACGATATAGGACTTTGGTTATCTCGATCTCGTTAAGTCAACTCTTTGACCTAACTAATCTGACACCTCTGAATCTCTATTCCTATGCAGAGGACCTACATCAAGAGGTCGGTCAGATATCATCCTAACTAAGAAAGGATTACTATCTCCTACTCAGGCTGGAGATCATCTCTTAACAATCATTTGATGGTGCTTGATGAGTCCTCAATCTAACTCATTAGATGTTCATCCAAGCTCCAGCCTCTATGATTCAATATTTGAATCAACAGCTATATAATCATCAAGATGGCCATGGTACATAACCCTAATTGTACTAAGGGACCTATTATGCAAATTATTTATTCTTCATTTCAGATCGGGGAATGATATTCGCAATAATATTTATTGCATAATGGCTCGTCGTGGACTCGCATGTCCAACAGGTTCACCGCGCGCGCGGTGCAGCGGTAGTGGCCGACGCGAGGGGCAGAGGCAAGGAAGCGGAGGGGCGCGCGGGGATGCACGGACGCAGGTGTGTCGCCACGGGCGGAGTCGAAGTCGCGCAGCAGAAGGAGTTGGCGGCGCGAGGCTGGTGGCGCACCTAGGTGCGGCGAGTGTAGATGGACGCACGCAGGAGAGTGGCGCGGCCTGAAACGGTCGCTTCTGGGCCACGCGGAGTTGCAGGAAGGAGGGGCCGACCCGTGGCTGGCTCGGGGAAGTCGGCAGCCACGCGTGGGCGGTGTAGGACTTGGTTGGGCACGTGGCGGGATGTGCGCCAGCCAGGGGTGGCGGAGCGGCTGCCAGAGAGAGTGGCGGCCTGGCTGGAGCGGAGCACGTGGGTGCCGCTGGCGGAGGGGAGTCCTGGGGCCGCTGGTTGCACAGCTGGAGTAGGCACCGTCGATGGTGGCACGACCCTCGCTGGTGGTGAGGACACGGCGCACGACCGTGTAGGGGATGACATCCAGGAGATGCTCTGCCGACCTGCAACCTTTTTTTTGCAAATTTTTGTTGTATTTTTTTTAAACAGGAAATAGTAATGAAAATGAAAAGCTGGAAATGTGGTGATTTGGTGACAGTGATGATGGTGGTGGTGTAATTTTTATGTGATGACGATAAAACAACAAGGAAGAAAATTTGTTAGATAAAAATGAAATGAAAAGGAAAAAGAGAGGGATTACTTACATGTGATTTGCCGAAAGTGGAGCCGCGGTGTGCAGCTTCCGTCGTGGCCTCAAGAGCTTGGTGTGAGAAGCTCGAAGCTTGGCAGCCTCACGAGTGGGGCTACTACGGCGAGAGATCGTCGGATCCCACCTGAGAAAAATCTCGAGGAGGTTGTTGCTCAACCGTGAAGGAGCCGCAACTGTCACCTGAAACTCCAAGGGGGGCTCGCTCCTCTCCTATCTAAAGGTGGATGATGGAAGATGATGGGGATCATGAGAATAAAAAGGAAGAGGAGAGGGAGGTTGGTGGAGAAGTGGAGAGAATGGAGTGGTAGAGAGAGTGGTGACTTGAAGTGGAAGACAAGTAAGGAAGAAGAAGTAAAAGGGAATAAAATAAATAAAATAATAAAATAATATAAGTAAGCTACTAAAAATAAAAGGGAAAATAAAGGTAAAAGAAAATAATAAAATAAAATAAATTAAAATAAATAATAAATGTAAATAATTAATTAGTTAAAATAATAAAAAAAATAATGAATAATGAATAAAAATAAATTCTGAAAATAAAAATGGGGTGACACGTGGCGCCTCCAGGAGCTGCCACGTGTCGCTCCTAGAAAATTCAAAAATTAAATATAAAGAAAAAAAAGAAATAACAAAAGGGATTAAATCAGAAAGTGATCAACACAAAAGTCGCTCGTGTCGACGAGATCTACAACTTTCATCAAGGGCCAAAAATCAAAAGAAGACATCTGCACAAAATGTATTTTTGGGTGGTATCTTATAGATATAAAATACCGCATTTTATCTTTTGTAATTTTTTTGTCATTTTTAAATAAGAGAAAAGTCAAAATAAAGTTAGAAAAAATATGAAAGGAATATTTACAGATTAATCTATTTTTTGTATTTTTAATTATTAAGAAAATAAAAGGATAAAATAAAGGGCAAAAAGGTAAATATGTACAATATACAACAGGGGCCCAAAACCCAAGTTTTGCGTACGTGCTCCGATTTTAATGAAATTGGTCATGTTTCGAAGGTCTTTGAATGTATATTACTTAAAAGTGAGTAGACCTAAATTGGACAATGTATGAGAGAGATATGCACATTTTAAGGTTTATGGTCTCAAACTTGGATTGAGGTTTTATTGGTCAAGTTTACAAGTTAGTATTTTTTTGATATTTTTTGTTAATTAGTGTTAGTAATATATACAATATAGAGTTGGTTTTATTGGATTTGGAGTTAGTATAAAATATTTACATAAAGGGTATTTTCGCTAATATACAGGTGAATATTTACAAGTGAATTTGGCTCCTTATTTAATGCAAATATGATTGCTAAAATGCATATATTATTTATGCATAAATGAATGCTAATTATGCAATATAAGTGGAAATATGCAGCTAATTACTCAGGAAGAAGGCTCTATTTTCAACTTTAAGAGTGATGAATCACAGATTCATCACGCACAACAACACGACGGACCCGGGGCCTTATTTGGGTGAAGGAGGACGACAAATGGAGTGGGTGGCACTTCTCCGGCGAACGACGGAGCTGGAGAAGTTGATCTCCAGATCCACTAGGGATCTGGGGGAACGAGAGTGCCTGGGGCGAAGGGAAGCATAAAGAGAACAATGTGGGGGCAGAATGGATGACAGAGCGGCGGAGATGGCGCGCGGAGGAGCTCCTTGGAGCTCAACTCCGACGAAGTACGGGATTATGATTAAGGCTAATCTACTTAGTTAAATCCTAAACTAATGATAGAAAATTAAACCTACAACTAAAAAAAGCAAAATAAATGAAGAAGGAATAACTCTTATACCCGGGGGATGCCCAGGGAGCATGGTGGTCGGAAAACCACCACGTACCACCGCCTCATCCTAGCCACGCCTTCTCCAAGTGCGAGGGGGCTCTCAGCTATCACCTGGACCTCAACTCACTCACCAGAACACTCGCCGAAGCTCGAAGGGGGATCCAACTCACAAGGAAGAAGGATGCGATTATTTATAGACAAGGACGACAGGGGCTTATTAAGTTAGGGTTTTTGCTCGAATCGAGAAGTTTTGACCTTAGAAAATTGGTGGCGTGATTGAGGGATGATGGCAGAAGGTTTTTCGTGAAGGAATCGAGGGGAAAACATCAACAGTTAGGAAGAGGAAAATCGGAGAAGATGGCTTGATAGACACTCGACACGCCAGGTGGCTAGAGGTAGAATAGTTGACTGGAGGTCAACGTTGGCCGCGCTCTGATTCGTCCAACTCAGCTACTAAAAGACAAAGCAAAATCCACATTCAAAAAATAATCAATTAAAAATAATAAATGCATTTTATAATTTTTTATTATAAAATAAACAATGTTTACTATTTAATATAGTATTTTAATATGATTTTTATTTATTTTTTAGTGTAATTTATTAGTAGTTACTTTTTAATAGTGCATTTATAGGTATATTTGCTTGTATTTTATGCATTTTTATTTTTATTTTATATATTTTATTTTAATATTTTAATATTTTATTTTATATATTTATAACTTATTTTTGTGAGTATAAACATATTTTTATTTTATTTTTAGGATGTTATTTGTATACTTAAATAAATAGGTGAGTATATTATGTAGGTATATTTGTAGGTATTTTACCTATGTTTTATATTTTTTATTTTGATGTATTTTGTTGAGTTTTATTTTAGTTTTTTATTTTTAATAGGCTATATATATTATTTACATTATTAGAAAATATAAAGAGTAAATAATAAAAGAATGTGTTTTTCTTTTATTTTTATACAAGTATGATCATGGGTATTTTATCTATATTTTCACATAGATTTATTTTATTTTGCATTTCCCTTTTGGTTTTATTCTAAGTTTAATATGCACATATGTTATAAATAATATTTACAAAATTATAAAATATGAAATTGTAAAAATAATAAGGGATGAATAAAATGAATATTTTAATCGGTAGAATGTACAATGAAGGCCCCAAACTAACTTTCACCTAGTAACTCCGAAAATATGAAACCACCACCATTAAATAGCTTGTGAAATGTTATATACAATTAGAGGTGATTTTGATATGTTTTAAGTTTTTATTTGAAAGATATGGGTCTGTGAAGTTTGATTTTTGGCTTTTTATTCTATGTATGAAATGCACATTGTGTATTATTTTTGTACAAACTCAATTTTGTATTTTTATTTACATTATTATCTACAACTTTCATGTAAAAAATATCTTATGATGAATAAATAATGAATAATAAAATAGGTGTCAAAAATACATAATTAAAGAATAAATAAATGGCATTTTTATTATATTTCTAGCCCTTATCTCCCCCTACTTTATTCCTTATCGACTAACTCAATTCTTGACTTGGTCTCGGGGCTTAGTGTCATGAAATATTTCCAATATTTCATTCAGTTTTCTTTTCTTCTCTTTATTCTGTAATTTTGGCATAAAAAACAGTATTGGTTACACAATAAATGTAATAAAAGATGGATGCCATTTTGTACATATTACTGCTATTTATATGCATTAGCTAGGGTTTTTAAGGCCAAAATGATAGAATAAAGGTGATGAAATGGAGATTCATCACCCCCTATACTTGCCTTTGCTAGTCCCTAGAAAACACTTATGCAATAAATACAAACAGAATAAAGAAGAAAAGAAAAAGAAAGAATAAATGGAATTGCTTTCAGTTGTTAGACTTGTCTTTATAAAATTGAAGTTTGGAGCTCAGGTTAGATCTTGATGTGAGAATGTGTGTGGAACCTGATTGGGAACCAAATTTAAAACACAACAACCTTCGAGAGTCACAGAAGTCGGTTCAAACTACCTCAATAGCCAGGTCAGAACTAGCCTACATCATATGCAAACCCTTATGACTATGAAGCTAACTTGTACGGTGTAAGTGATAGTGGCTCTCCCCAACTGAAATGACAATGGAACTACCTTCTTCATAATGACTACCCAATGATTCCCCAATCCAACACTTTGTCCTCGAGGAGCGGGGTATTCCCTTCTAAGTTCAAGTGGCATCTAACCCAAGAGGAGGAGGTGAAGAAGAGAATGGATGATAGCCAGTGTAGCTACCTATCCTAGGATGCATGACCAGTGTAGTCAAGTCATCCAGCTGCAGGCTCACATGGTATAACTTTGATGCTCAAGCTTGCTTATTTTCTATACATCATATATACATACTCCAGCATGCATTTAATTTTTATTTTTATGCTTGTCCAATTTTTTTTGGAGTTTTTTTGAAGTACTATTTACATCAGCATTTACATAAGGAGTTTTTCATCTTGAGCCAGAAGACAATCCCTCTTTTGAAGCTTTATTGCAACCTACACTCTCCTGTCATTCGACTTCATGGCAACTGAACCAGGTTGGGGTGCACTTCCCTCCCTAGACGAGAACGAATGTTTCCACTCGTGTGCGTCTCAAACTAGAAAATCCCTTCCCCTCACCACTCTAACTGAGTTGAGCAAGTGAAAGGTCCAAGTGTCCAAGTTAGGTCACGACCGACAAGAGTCATGCGTGTATCTCGAAAAGTTCTAGTTAGTCAGTTGAGGTGACTTGAACCCAGCCTTGAGTCTCAAAGAATTGAGTCCGATTGGACCTGAAGTACCTTAAACCTAGTTCCCTTAAGGTTTCAGTGCAGTTAGGTGTAGTAAGGTTCGACCAAGCTCCAACCTTCGACTTTATTGGACTAGTTCAATCATCAAGCTCAATCAAAAGAATATGAATGATATGCAACTATGCACAATGCAGAAAAATGATGCATTTTTTCAAAGAATTTGCAAACGAAAAGAAATTTTTTTACAAAGAGTTTTGCAAATAAAAAGAATTTTTGCGCACATGAAATATAAAATATTTACATCTATTTACAGGGGCATGATCATTTTTATTTATTAAGAACTGTCACAAATTTACATGTTTTAACAAGTTATTTTATAGGTATATATATAATTGGTAAAGAATTTTATGTATATTTATTTTTAAGTATATACACAATTTATTGATGCATTGATTCCTCAACTTTATTTGAAAACAATTTTGAAAACTATAGTATAAAATATTTTTTGTAAATATTTACAAACATTTAAAACCCATTTTGCAAAGATTTTTCAAACACTATATATACATTTTTCCAAATATTTTACAAACATTTTCAAAATCATTTGCAAATAGATTTTCAAAACTTTAATTTCACACAAAGGAAAGAATTTTTGCAAATCAAAATATTTTTACAAAAGGTTGAAAATTGTTCACAAAAAGTTTTCCAAATGGGTCACACCATTTTTCAAATCATTTTGCAAAATGTTTTTAACCTGATTTATTAATCAGTATATACAAGAAAGATGGGTATATACAAAAACATTTTTGTATTTATTTGTTTTTGAGATTTTTGAAAATGGGTACATATCTTTACAAGGAGATATATCTTATGTATAGCATGGTTTTGGTTCTTAAAGGATTTACAAGGGATGATTGCTCACTTCTATACATGTATAAAGACTTTTGAGCATAGTGTGTACACCCTAAACTTATTTGAAAATCATTTTGCAACAGTTTTGAAAACTATAGTCCAACATAATTTTCACAAATTGTTTTTACAAACATTTACATGTATTTGAAAAAAAATTTGCAAAGACTTTTGAAACGGTATATATAGATTTTTTAAAATATTTTTGCAACCATTTTTACAACCATTTGAAAATTACTTTTCAAACATTTTTATTTCACACAAAGAAAATATATTTTTACAAACAAAAATATTTACAAAGGTTGAACAATTTTAACAAAATATTTTCCAAACAACTTTCAAAAGATTTTTAAAAAAGCATTTCAACTATTTTTCAAACATTTTGCAAAAATATTTTTTCTTGATTTATTAATCAGAATGTACAAAAAGAGTTTGAGGAGATATAAACATCCTTTATTAGAATATTGTGATGAATTTAACATTATTTTCAGCCATAAGTATTATTTTAAAATACCAAAGTACGAGTTATGGCTTAAAGTATATACATAGTATATACGTCCCTCCTATACTTAGCTCAAGCTATGTCCTCATAGATCCAAGAGAAAGAGAAGACATAACTCGGACTGAGTATAGAAAATCCTAAAGAATGAAGAAATGAGGAGATAAATAAATGAACAGGAAGTTGACCGTCCCCCTATAATTTGGATCAAATAATCCTAAGTATAGCAGACTGTATACAAGGCAGGGATGGTCAAGGGTGACAATGAACAGATCTTACTCAGATTGTCTCCCCCTATACTTAAGATAAGATATCCCTAAGTATAGACAAGAAGAGGAGACAATGGAGAGGGTCAAAGAATGAAAGGACTCGAGGTGCTCACCCCCTATACTTAGGACAAAATACATCCTAAGTATAGAAGACTGACAACAAGGGGTGACACCTTTTTGGTAGAAAAAGAAAAAGAAGAAAAGATCAGAGGAAACATTTTTGAGATGCATTTTCTGAATCTTTTGATGCTGCCAGTGTTGTGGATGTATCTTCAAAGCACAGTACCTGGATTGAGTTGACAACATCCAAAAAAGTATTGTGCTCAAAGTAAGGCTTCGGTAACTGACCGTTGAAGACGAATGGCGGCGCGTCAGTTAACAATTTTGATATGGCAATACTTCCATTGTCACACACTTCACAAACTTGGAATGGCCCTGTCCATTTGCTTTTTAGTTTGCGCGGGAAAATCTTTATCTTTAAATCAAATAACCACACTTTCTATCCAGCTTCGAAGGTCTTTTGTCTGATATGCCGGTCATGCCAGCGTTTCACCTTCTCATTGTACATCAATGTGTTATCGTATGCATAGTCTCGGAATTCCAGGAGTCTGTTCATATCATCATTTCTTTTCTGACTACTTTTCTGTGAGTCCAAATTGCATAGATTGATTGCCCATAAGGATTTGTAAATTAGTTCTACAGGCAAATTACATGGCTTTCCACATACAAGACGGTATGGCGACATGCCCAAAGGAGACTTGTAAGTGGTTTGGTATGCCCACATGACGGAGTCCATTTTAAGAGTTGGGACCAATTCTTTCTGTCCGGCCTCACAAGCTTCTGCAGGATCGTCTTGATTTCTCTATTCGATATTTCTGCCATGCTATTGGTCTGGGGTTGATAAGGACATACGACTCGATGGTAGATGTCGTATTCATTCATTAATTTCTTGATCTCTTTATTTTTGAAGTGGTTACCCACATCTGATATCAGAATCTTCGGAATCGTGAACCGTGAAATGATATTCTCTCTTAGAAATCGGCACACTATCCGGTTGTCTGCGATCAGAGCGGGGATAGCTTCAACCCAGCAACTCACATAGTTGACGGCAAGAAGGATGTGCTCATATCCCTGACTGTTAGGGAAAGGTCCCATGAAATTGATGCCCGATGCATCGAAGACGTCTGCTATCTGAATGATCTTCAGGGACATCGAGTCCTTCACTGTGAGGGTGCCTTTCAATATCTGGCAGTCAGTGCATCGTTTGACGAAGGCTGCTGCATCCTTGAATAGTGTGGGCCACCAAAAGCCACACTGAAGTACTTTTGTTGTCATCCTATCTCCAGAGTGATGTCCACCAGATTTGAGCGAGTGACAATGTTCGAGGACACTATGATGCTCCTCCTGAGGAATGCACCTGCACCAAATGCAATCTGCCCCTTCCCTGAATATGAGAGGATCTTCCCATTGGTTGAAATGGATGGTCAACAAGAATTTGTCCTTCTGAATCTTCATCCAATCCGGCGGTACTACCTCTGAAATGAGGTAGTTGACAATATCAACATACCAAGGGAGTGAATCCATAGCCAAAATTGACTCGTCGGGAAATGTCTCTGTGATGGGTGAACTGCCCAGCAGTGGCTCATGGTGCCCAATTCTGGAGAGATGATCCACTACCACATTCTGAACTCCAGGCTTGTCTTCGATTTCCAAATCAAATTTCTAGAGGAGAAGGATCCATCTAATCAGTCTGGGCTTGGCATCCTTCTTCTGTTGTAAATATCGAATAACAGAGTAGTCTGTGAAGATGGTAACTTTTGATCCAAGCAAATAAGATCTGAACTTTTCTAAGGTGAATACCACATCCATCAACTCTTTCTCTGTTACAGTGTAATTTATTTGAGCTTTATCTAATGTATTGCTAGCATAATGAATGGCATAGAGCACCTTGTCTTTCCTCTGTCTTAGAACATCCCCTACTGCAAAGTCTGACGCATCCGCCATAATCTCGAAAGGGAGAGACCGATCTGACGCCTGTAGGACTGGAGCTTGAGTGATAAGCTCCTTCAGCTGATTGAACGAAAGGAGAACATGTTGACCAACATTAAACTCGATCTCCAGGCATAGAAGTTCTGTAAGAAGTTGAGCAATGCAACTGATATCACGGATGAACCTTCTGTAGAATCCCACAAGTCCCAGAAATGACCTCACATTCTTTATCATCTGAGGTGGCTCAAGATTGGCAATCACATCCACCTTTGTCGGGTCGACTTCCATGCCACATTTGGAAATGACGTGACCCAACACAATTCCCTTTGTGACCATGATGTGGCTCTTTTCCAATGATAGCACTAGATTGACTTCATGGTAATTCTGAGGTACTCTGTCTAGGTGTTCAAAATAAGAATCGAAACTGTCACCTTAGATAGAGAAGTCGTCCATAACACCTCAAGAAAACTGCCCACCATCTTGACAAAGACTGCAAGCATGCATCTATGGAATGTCGCTGGTGCGTTGCACAATCCAAAGGGCATTCTTCTGAAAGCATGGGTATCGAACGAGCAAGTGATTGTAATCTTCTCTTGGTCCTCATGGGCGATCACCACTTGGTTGTACCCAGAGTACCCATCCAAAAAGCAGAAAAACTCCCTCCTGGATAGTCTTTCCAAAACCTGATCAATGAATTGCAAGGGGAAGTGGTCATTCTTTGTTGCTACATTAAGACGGTGAAAATCAACACATACCTGCTAGTTGTCGGTACCAGGGTAGATATCTCTCTCTCCTCTTTCATTTGTCTCCACAGTAGCCACGACTTCTTTGGAACTACGTGCAAAGGGCTCACCCATTTGAGTCGGAGATGGGGTAAATGAAGCCTACATCACACCATTTTGTGATTTCTTTCATGACGACATCCCAGAGATTTGGATTCAATCTTCTTTAGAATTCATGGGATGACTTGGCGTCTTCTTCCAGGTAAATATGATGTGAACACAATGTTGGATTTTCCTGTGGAGATCTGATACATGCCAACCAAGTGCCTTGTGGTTCTTTTCTAGAACCTCGAGGAGTCAAAATTCTTGCTCCCGGAGTCAGCCTGCTACTGATGAGAATTGGGTACATGTTTTCTTCACCCGTAAGGAAGCATACTTTCATGCCTGCTGGAAGTGGCTTGAGTTCTGGTTCCGATCTGGCCAACTTGTTATTCACTTCAGAGACTGTACTGGTGGTAAGATGTCCTACTTGAACTTTGGCTGAGCTAGTGCCCTCAGTACGTTGTTGAGATTCTGGTAATGTGCCGAATAGTTTCTGCACTAGGATCATTGCATTCGGACTGGAGTGAACCATTGGGGTCAAAAAGATGCATCAACACATTGGATTCTGTCTCCCAAATATCTTCGGAGCATGTGTCGACTATGCTTTCCAAGTCCTCCTCTAGAGAGAGGATTTCTTGGGTCTGTGGATCGTCCAAAGAGAGTAGTGTATCTCTGATTTCCGCCATAAAGTCACAGTCTGTTGAACGGCTCTCATCAGTCACAACTTTCGCTCGCTGATCATGTCTATAGTGATTCTCTTGCTGCCCGAGCTAACGTGATCTTGCTAGACCCATAGTAACCACGGCTTATGAGGTGCGAAAGATTAACCGACCAAGAATGATAGGGGTCTGGAGTATGGATGTGGGAGAGTCCATATCAAGGACTACAAAGTAAACTGGGAACTGCATTTCCCGCACCTTCAGCACACATCTTCCAAAAGACCTCTAGGTCGCTTGATGGATCGGTCAGCGAACTGAAGTATCATTCATGCTGCTTGAGCGGACCTAGCCCAAATTCTTATAGTAGTGACGAGGGCAGAAGGTTGATGGAAGAACCACTGTCAAGCAGAGGCGCTCAAAGACTTGATCAAAATCTCGCAACTGATAAGAGGTGCTCCTTTTGTCATGCTTCTTCTGTGGGAGGTTGCTGATAGCTACTACACGTGGCCATGGTGAGAACGTGCTTCTCGACCTGTTTGCGTCTGCTCTTTCATGCAGGGTGACGCTTGCTTGTACATTCTTCTTTTCAAATCTTTCTTTACAGCTGGCATGTACTCCATGGCCTTTATTAGAGGGAATCTCAACAATCAAGTTATTAATGATATCCACAACTCTAGGATCAGATAATGCACTTTTTTCTTTTTGCATTTTTTGGATTTTTCTATTGCATCAGGAAAAGGAATATGTACATTACTGGAATCTGAAGCAGAGGTCTTATTTACAACAAAATCATTGTCCATGAAATGTTGTACATTCTTGATTACAAAAAGGAGTACAATGTGGAAGCTGAGATGCTGGTGCTTGTGGACAGGCAAAAAGTGAGGTCTCCGCTCCGTCGGCTGGTGTGGGATCGACTGTAGCTGGCAGCTTCTCCAAGCTTTACTTCAGTGACGATCTTCTTTTGTTCTTTTTGTTTTTGCTGATTTTTTTGTGCTTTTTGTTCATGCAGATGGTGGTGAGTGGCAGCTGGAATGGCTCCTCCTCCTTCTTCTTCCCCACCCGTCCCTATAACTGGCACAGTTGATGCAGAAGATGATGATTCACCAGAAGCTTTATTGTCCCCCTTGTTGGTGGCAAGCGAATGAAAGGCCCTACCGCTCCTGAGAGTTACATCATTAGATAAAAACAATAGTACATTCATCTGACTCTACAGGCGTAGACGGTACATCACACTCTACTTGCTCCTTTTTTTTGAAGTTATTGGGGTTAGCTTCGACCTGCACCGGATGGTAATTTTAGTGGTGGTCAGGTCATCTAACATTCCTTGTCATGTCTGCTAGGCCTTTGACGAGCTGGGACAAGCAATCCAAGGTCGGGTTCACGGGATTTGCCTCAGAAGATTCAGTGTGCAGACCACATTGCTGATGTAGGTGCGGGAGCTGAGGCAACGACTAATGGTGGTGCTACAGTGGTGGAGGAAACTGAAACTAAGTGTAAGAGGGAGGAGGATATTGCTGATACTGATTGGGTGGGCAGCCACATACTGATGATAAAGGTTGATGGCTGACGTACGAATGCTGTTAGTGTTGTTCTTCCTCCATTGGTTGGCATACTGGGGAGGCTGGTGATACTATGCCCGTACTGCGAGGACTGCCCAAAACGACCACCCTATGGTTGTGGTACGCATGTTGGCTTACCGTTGGACCTGTGGGTGTCCGATAGGACGAGCCAACTACGCATCATTGCTCCATACCCCATTTACTTCTTGGATCAGGGGTGGTGGTGGGACTGCTAGATCTGACGTCTGGAGGAGAAATCCGATTGGCAAACAACCAGTTGCTGCTGGGCGCCCTGGTCGGTGTGTGCAGTATACACGCTGGAGCTGCCGGTGGCTTGCTAGCTCGGTTGAGGCTGATGTGGCGGTGATGGATCGTCCTTCTTCTCAGCTAGAGCATCTGGAGATGGTGTTGCCGACTGGACAGAGTTGATGGTCCCCACCAGTAGTTCCAACTTCTTGGTAATTTGGTCCAGCTTGTTGAGATTCTCCGTCCTCTTCTCGATCACAACAAGCTTTTCAAGGTCCTGCAACCGCTTTTCAATTATATCAACCTTCAAGAGATGGCCCCGATAATGCTAAGGTTGGAGCTCTAATCTCTCTCCGCTTCACGATATGCTGCCATGTGCACTTGTTTCTGGAGAATATGGGGCTGCTTCTGGTATCCCTTAGATGAAGATGGGGCGGCCTCTCCCTCGGCCATTTCCTCAAAGATCTTCCATACGATGTCTCCATCCTTATTAAAATGTGAGCCCCCACAAGGTACGTCAACGAGCCTTTGACTCTCTACATTCAGGCCCCCAAAGAAGTGTTGGACCAAGCTGGTCCTTGGAATCTCATGGTGAGGGCATTCTCTCCTGCAGATCTGTGAATCTCTCCCAGGCTTCATGAATACTCTCATGTGCACCCTGAGAGAAATTGATGATTCAGTCCCGCTTCTAATTGAGCCGACCGAGAGGTTGATCTTGTGTAAGATAGTAGACTTCAGCTCTCCCAAGTCGTCACAACCATCCCCAGATGGTTGACTCAGTAAAGGTCCTTGTCCTGTAGATAGAATGGGAATGCCATCATGTTCACTATGGTCTAGAGGGACATTGGGGTAATGAGTAGTACGACAGATGCGTGAAAACTGATGGCATGAAAGTACGGCTCTCCACTGGTGTTCTCGTGGAAAGAAGGGAGAAGAGAGAGGAACTGAGGCTTTAGCTCAAAATGAGCATACTCCAGTGGTATGCGGATCCACTCGGTCATCTGGCTATCTTCAGGGTTTATGTATCTTTCAATGTGAGTTTGGGCCTTCCTTGTTTAGGCTCTTACTCGTATGGGTTATCATGAGGTCCCCCACCTCCTCCTCTCTTGTATGCCTCCTCCTCAAGTCTGTTCATCACATCATTCAACATTTCCTAAAATGTAATATGTGCAAGGGCTTGCTCTATCAGCTACTGGTAGATAGCTTGGATAGATGCCAACAACTGTGCATTGACCTGATTCTGATCAGGCACCTGTCCTTCCTATGGCTGAGGGGCTGCTGACCCTTGCTGCCATCTTAGGATCTTAATCTGACTGAAGATGAATTCTGGGATTGGAATCCAAGGGCTTGGTCTATCATTTATCTGCATATATGAGAGAATCCCAATCAGACCACTTCCAATTGAATCCCAGCTGCCATGATGAGTCTGGAATTAAGGTCACTCTAGAGTGTTGTTAATGAAAAAGGATATGGACTGTAATCTACGTTCATTCACAACGGTGAAAGTGGGACAAGAGTGGTCCTGATTTATTGGGTGGTCAAGAGAAGGGTAGAAAATGAGGAGTCCGGAGATCGACCCGCAAGGTCCGGATCGGGTTCTCGGAAATTGCCTTGAATTATTGGTTGAAGTCAAGTCTATGGAATCGATGTTGGGTGTCGGCGGATTTCGACTAAACTATCCATGGATCGCCCTCGTGAAGCAAAAGAGGAGTAGATATAGGAAGAAAGATACGGTGATCAACGAGGAATAAATTGGAATGCAAAATAGTAGAAAGGTTAACTGAGCAGGGGTCAAAGTGAGAAACATATGACAAAATTTGCGCAAGTGCAGTGGGACTTGATCTTTGCACCTTAATCTAAGATCCATACAAACACAATACAAAATTGGGTTCACCAACTCATTTCATGTGAAGCCGTAAAGGTTCGTCTACTTATTATCTTTTCAATTTTAGAGTTGTTATTTCAGGCATATCTTATAACAAGTCCTTAACACGCTAACCCCATAGGAGAGAGAGTAATGACAGAAAAGTATCACGTACTTGTCCTCCTCCTTTGTAACCTTTAGTCTGCACTTTTTGATGTCCTCGTAACCCTTCATGGATCCCTACTCAGCCAAAGAAATAGAGGGAGGAAGTCGATAGGAGAAACCAATACTTCGGTTTCTCGCTCGGAACGGAATTACCCGTGAGCGTGTAAGAACCTACTCAGATACAACCCGTGAGACAGGCACCCCCGTGAAGGTGTGGCCTATGCTCAGTACTTCAGACCATGTCGATGTTCCACACAAGGCATGAACACCATCGCTAACAAGGCCCTACTCGGTCACGCATGATAAAAGCACCATTACTTCGGAAATCCAAGTGATACACAAGGAAGTTACAGATTGGGATTTGGGCTCTATTCCTTATGGGACGTGCCTCTCTCATGGGAGGGGTTTGGTCCCCTCCAAAGGTACCTGAAAATAATGAGGGCTTAATGAACCCAGAACAATGATCGTCCATTAAGGATTTTAATTAAAGTCAAAGTTTATTTAGCAGTCCCCTTGTTTTAATTTTTGGTTTTCACTTTTTTTGAGTCTGTTTTCGTACAAGTGCCTAACATTTTTTGTTGATTTCCATTTAACTCCTAGGTGCTCAAAATCAGAGGGAGATAGCAAAAAAGTTGTGCAAGTCGATTCAATGATGGAAATCTCACCATTGAACCTAATGATGCATGCTGAGTTATAAGACTTACAGTGCATCCCAGCTATCTCCATGTGGTATGCAAAATAGAATTTTTAAACCTATCTACATAGCAGTGTGCAATCGAAAAAATCTTTCATTTGTAAATAAGGAATAAGCCAAATAAAGTTTATAAGAACAGAACCATACTATACGTCAAAGACAATTTTTCTTCTTTTTACTGATTAATAAATCAGATACCATATAACCAGTATGATTTGAAAAATAGTGTGACCAGTTTTGGAAAATTTGATGTGAAAATGATTTCAAATGCGTGAAACGGTGTTGATTGCAAAATTTTTCCTTGTGTGCATAAAAAGGATTTGAAAAACCTATGTGCAAATGTTTTGAAAAATGCTTGTCAAAATTAGTGTGAAAATTGTATATATCTACATATAGTGTGAAAAATCTTTGCAAAAATAGTTTTCAAATGTGTGTAAAGGATTGCAAAAATTATCGTGTACTATAGTTTGCAAAATTATTTTCAAAAAGCTAATAAGAACAACCATTACAGATGATAGTAAATCAAAACAAGATACATACAATTCTTTCTATACATACCCAAATAAACTCTTTCATTCATATCTGTAAAGTCGCTAAAAATTTTTCTAAATTTTGAAAACAAAGCAGCACGCCTGTGTAAATAAATGTACATACTCTTTAAACATTTTCAGTTCGTACTTCCTGTGCAGAGATTCTTTTTGTAAAAACATTCTTTGATCCTTCCAAATTTTTGTGAAAAATTGCATCATTCATTACACATAGCATAAGCATACCATTCATATTCTTTTTGAGTGAAGCTTGATGATTGAATCAGTCTAATAAAGTCTCAGAGTGGAGCTCGGTTGGACCTTACTGCACTTAACTGCACTGGAACCTTATGGAACTAGGTTTAAGGTACTTCAGGTCCAGTCAGACTTAATTCTTTGAGAAAGCAGGGCTGGGTTCAAGACACCTCAGTGGACTAACTAGAACTTTTCGAAACACACGCATGGCTCTTGTCGGCCGTGACCTAACTTGGACACCTGCACCTTTCACATAGCTCTCCATGGATGAGGTGGTGAGGAGGCAGTTTCCTTTGGCTTGGGGTAGCATATGAGGGTAGTACTTCTAGGCGGAACCTCTCTTCTTCTTATAGTGAAGGAAGTGCACCTCAACTTGGTCTAGTGGTGATGAAGGCTAAAGACAGAAGCCCGTGGGTTGCAATAAAGCTTCAAAGAGGGATAGTCTACTGGCTCAAGAGGAAATTTCTTGTATATATGCTGCACCATGTAGATATGTTGTACAGATGGCAATTGAAAAAAAAAAATTTGCAAAAAGGAACTCCAAAAAGTGGTGGGTCGGATTGAAAATTTAATAACCCCACCGGAGTGTATATAGTTCAATAAAGCAAAAGCTTATGGTATCCATGTTTCATCTCATGAAGCTTGCAGCGGGAGACTCGGCTACACTGGCTGAGCTTCCAAAAGTCTATACTTCTTCCCCCTCTTCTTGAGCCGGTTGCACTTGAACTTAGAAGGGAATACCCGCTTCTCGAGGAAAGAATTGCTAGACCGAGGCATTAGAGTTACCAGGATGGGGAGGTTGTTTCTTTGCCACTTCTGAGGTGGGGAGCCACTATCACTTACACTGTACAAGTCAGCTCTAGATCCATAAGAGTTTGCGTATGACGTCGACTAGTTTTGACCAGGCTATTGAGGTGGGTTGAACCGAGTTCTGTGATTACCGAAGGCTGTTGTACTTTAGAACTGGTTCCCCACTAGGTTCCACACACTTCACACCCAAGGTCTAACAGGAGCTCCAAATTCAGATTTCGTAAGGACATGCATGGCACTGAAAGCACCCCAATTCACTCTATCTTTCTTGCATTTTCCTTTTTCTTTCTTTATTTATTTTTGTACTTATTGCATATGTATTTGCTAGGGACTAGCAAAGGCAAGTAGAGGGGGGTGATGAATCTCCATTTCATCACCTTTATTCTATCATTTTGGCCTTAAAAACCCTAGCAAATGCATGTAAATAGCATTAATTTGTATATAATAGCATTCATTATTTATTGTATTTACTGTACATAGAATAAGGTTTTTAATGCCAAAATTATAGAATAAAGAGAAGAAAAGAAAAAGGAATAAAATATTGCAAATATTTTATGACCCTAACCCCAAGACCAAGGCCAGCATGGAATTGGTCGACAAGGAATAAAGTAGGGGGAGATAAGGGGCCGATATACAATAAATACCTCATTTATTTATTCAACCATTTATGCATTTTTGACACCTATTTATACATAATTATTTAGTCCTCAAATAAAGAAACTTTGTACATGAAAGTTGTAGATAATAATGTAAATAAAAATACAAAATTTAGTTTATATAAAAACAAGACTCAGTGTACATTTTATACACAAAATAAAAAGCAAAAATCTCAACTTCACAGACCCATATCTTGCAAATAAAAACTCCAAATCACCCAAACTCACCTTTAATTATACATAGCATTTCATGAACTATTTTATAAAAATAGTTTCATAATTTTTAGAGTCCATCTGTGGAAGTTAGGTTTTTGACCCTCATTGTTTATAGTACCCGATTAAAATATTCATTTTATTCAATAGTTATTATTCCTACAAATTCATATTTTTAGAATCTTGCAAATAATGTATATAATACTTATACATATTGATATTAAAAGAAAACCAAAAATAATTTGTAAAATAAAATAAGTCTATGTACCACATAGACAAAATACCTATACCACTTATATGTAAAAGGGGATTTTATTCCTTTATTATTTATTCATCCACATTTTTTTATAATGTTGTAAATATTACATAAAACATATTAAAAATACAAATCTAAAAGAAAAATAAAGAAAATTTCACTAAATAAATAAGATGTATATAATCTATAGGTAAAATACCTATAAGTATACTTACTTATACATATACATATTTATTTGAAAATGTAAATGAATACATAAAAATCAAACAAAAATACCCTTATACTCATAAAAATAAGTTATAAATTCATAAAATAAGAAAATAAAATAATAAAATAAAAGAAACAAATTAAAAATAAAATACACAAAAACACATGTAAATACATACATATACACATTATTTTAATAAAACCATAATAAAATAATCCAAAAAAATAAATAAAAATCATAAATAAAGACTACATGAAATAATACACATTTTTTATTTTATAGGAAAAAAATAATAAAATCATTTACTATGCCAAATAATTCAATTTTGCGAAATATTCCCTATTCTGTCTTGTAGCGGGCTGAGGTGGACCAACCCAGTCCCTCCGCGCGTTGACCCCGGTCAACTGGACCTCCAGGCGTCTGACTTCACGCAACCTGTCTTTTCCCCGATTTCCGCCATTTTTCCCGCCTGGCTCAGTGAACCATCGCACTCGCTTCCTTCACAAGATTTGTCCTCTGATCATCCATGATGCCCGCCAAGATCATAGATCAATCTGATACTCACTGGTTTAATCAATAATCGCCGGTCAATAAGGCCACTCGTCAATGTCTATAAATAAAAAGCTCCGCCTTCCTCCTCGAATTTGGCCAACTTCGTTTCCCCTAAAAGCCTTGATTCGCTGCCTGGACGAACCCTTGTGACAGGAGGAGTTTCCCAGCAGCTTGGATCGGCCAGAGGAGGAAGCAAATTTTGTCGCGGCGGAGCTCCGGCGTCCGCCCTGCTCCCTGGAGGCCCCCAGGTATAAGAGCTGTTCTTTCTTGCTTAGTAGTTAGGTTTTAGTATTAGCTTTTAATTCCAGTCCTTAGGTTAGCATTTAGATGATTAGTTTAGGCCAAAATCCGAAATTCGAAGTTCGCCGGAGCTGAGCTCCGGCGACTTCCCCACTGTGATCCTATCTGTCTCCGACCGCCTAAATCGCCTTATCTCCATCCCCTTCGAGTTCTCCATCAAATGCACACACTTGATCAACCCAGGACCCCAGGTCTTGGCGAATCGGAGCTCCTCCTCCGCCCTTCGTCGGAGCTCCTCCGTTCCACCTCATTTTGCTGCACAGCTTCAACCTTTTTGGTCGAGGAGCATCCCCTCGAGCCATGCTATCTTCCTGTGCAGGTCTGGTGCGCAAATAAGCACCCTGAGGCGAAATCAAGTCACGCCGGAGGTACCTGGAGCCCCACTTCTTCTCCGACCTCGCGAGGGTGCTCCAGTGTACCTCTGGTCGATCCAACACCTCCGGACGACAGAGGAACCTTCCAGGAAGCTTTTGGGACACCGTGGAGCAGTGATGGACGGCGGAGGTGCGAGATCCAGCCGGGAGAAGCTCGCTCAGGCGAGCGTTCTTCCTTGTTCTTCTATGCGCCCTCTCCGCCGTTGGATGAAGATGAAGGTCCCAGATTAGAAGGGAGCCGTTGGATGGAGCCCCGCAGCAACCGTCAGATCACCTCAAGTGATCTAATCTCAGCCCTCCATCGGCGAAGCGGTATCGGCTCACGTGGAGGCGCCGCGTGGCAAGTGAGCGAAGATCAGCCGTTGGATGAAGCGCCTGAGGGGGTAAACTTCACATACACCCCCCCGCCTTTTTGTAATTAATATTTGATTCCAAAAATAAAATGTCACGTTGTAAATAACTTGTATAATTTGCAGTTTGATCCCTTAGCTTAATTTTATTTGCAGATGGGTCCCTCTGCGCCTCACGTGTAGTCCCACGTGAGGCACAGGAGTTTTTGCACATAACCCCTGCCGGGTTTTGATAATTGTAAAATGGCCTGTAAAATAAAAAGAAATGTTTATTTGTACTGTGATATTTGCATGGACACCCCGAACAAATGTTATAATTGCAAAAATGCCCCTGCCAGGCCATATATTTTGGGATGCTTTGTCTATTTATTTTGTGCTCTATATTTCTTTGAAAAATTTTGAAAAAATAGGCATATGCTCCTGTTAGGGTACCCTTGCTTGCTATATTTTTAGATTTGAATTTTGTTGCATTTTGGTATTTATTAAAAATCAAAAACATGCATTTTCTTCACTGTCTAATTTATAAAATACAAAAAAAAATCATCAAATGTTTGTGAAAAATTCCAAAAAAATCTATATAGTATAATTATATACATATTGAGTCCAGAAAATGAAAAACCCTAAAAAAGTGAAAAAGAAAAGAAATAAAAATCATAAAACCTCAAAATCAACATAAAAATTAGAAAAACTCTTTAAAAACCCCAAAAATACATTTCTCTCTTTTATAATTATCTATATATTATTATTAATATGTGAAAATTAATTTGGGCAATTTTGGGCATTATTTGATATTTTTAAAACCCAAATTATATACGGCTATTTATTTAGTCCTATATTGTGGACATTTTTGAATTGAAAAATACATAAAAATTAGAAATATAAAAAAAAAATAAATAAAAAAAAAAGAGATCTTGTAGATACTATATTTTGCATAAATACATATATATGGATCTATGTACTCTATATATCTTTTTCTCCTCACACCTATCTCTATATATATCTATATCCCTATACCTATATTATATATTCTATGTATATCTATGTCCCTATATAGATAATATATATAAAAAAAGAAAATGTAAAAAAAAAATATATAAAAATATGAAAACAAAATAAAAATCATAAAAACAAAAAAAATAAAATACAAAAATATAAAATTAAAAACCCACATAAAAACAAGCTTCACACATGGATGACTTGGTGATACCTCTAGGCTACGCATTTTGTATTGCTCTCTGTGGTTCGACCTCTACATGCTTGTCACTATACATTTTGTTGTAGAGTAATAAAAATTAATTCACATTTATTTTTTTTGGGACTTAATTGATACATTCTTGCTTTGTGGGTTAATTGTTGATTGACTCCAGGATTTGGTTGGTCGACACTACGACTGTGCTCCCGCCTTGTGTGGAACACAAGACCGGTCGGTTCTGGGGCCCATCAAATGGCGCCGTTGCCGGGGAGCAATGAGCATAGCCTACGATATTTTTGTCATTCTTGTGTGCATTTTTGATTCATAACTGATGATATTTTGTGAGCAGCTATTTTATTGCCATTAATCACGGTGCTTCATTGATCCATTTCTTGTGATTATCTTTATGTGCTCTATGATTGATTGATTCAAGCTATTCTAATACACTCTTTTTGTGACTTTGATGCGAGGGTCCGCCACGCAAGGATGGCTTCTTAGGAGGCCAATGCAGCCAAGCTTGGAGGAGGATGGTCTTCCCTTCGCATGACCATCAGGAGAGAGTATCAAGGAAGCAAGGAGATGTGGATTAGATAGGCTTAGAACACTTAGGATTATCTCTGTAATTTTTGGTGAGAGAGAGACAATTTTGGCATGTAATAATTAACAGGACTCTACTCTTCACAATGAGGTCCAGTGCCCGGGTGTCTGTTCACCTGGGGGCCTCATCGTTGTTTTCCGTGATTTCTACCGCCTTCTTTCCTTTGTTTTCCGCTGTTTTGTGCTTTTCGCCTTTATTTTACTTTGTTTTGTGTGCTTGGAGCCCCTAGATATAGGTTGCTTGACTCGGTAGCTAGGTCCAAACATTAATAAGAATGCATGTTCCTATAGTCCACTTCGTATGGATCTAGTCAAACTTAAACAGCTAAGTCATTTATCTCTTAACCCACGTGCCGCGAGCGAGCCCCATCAAGCGCTACTCCTAAACTCGAGTGTGTCGAGAAGAGGAGGGGTGAGCCAAGACCGGACCCTAGGGTTAAAGATAAATGATCAGCTTATGGTTCTTCACGTTAATAGCAGCTAATGTTTAGGGCGATTTTGACGAATGCACACCGCCATGTAGATAGGTTTAAAAATTCTGTTTTGCATACCACATGGAGAGAGCTGGGATGCACTGTAAGTCTTCTAACTCAGCATGCATCATTCGGTTCAATGGTGAGATTTCCATCATGGAACCACTTGCACGGCTTTTTCCGCTATCTCCCTCTGATTTTGAGCACCTAGGACTTAAATGAAAACCTACAAAAACGTTAGGCGCTGGTATGAAAACAGATCCAAAAAAAAGTGAAAACCCAAAAATTAAAACAAGGGGACTGCTAAATAAACTTTGACCTTAATTAAAATCTGTAATGGACTATCCTTGTACCGGGTTCATAAAGCCCTCATTGTTTTCAGGTACTTTGGAGGGGGACCAAAACCCTACTCCCTTGAGCGAGTGCGACCCCTAAGGATTAGAGCCCAAAAACCCAGTCTGCAACTGCCTTGTGTATCGCCTGGATTTCCGAAGTAATGGCGCTTCTATCGTACGTAGGCGAGTAGGACTTGGTCACCAATGGTGACTCTCTGTTGTGAGAGCATCGACCCTGTCCGAAGTATTGAGCATAGGCCACGCCTTCACGGGGGTGTCTGTCTCATCGTCCTGCTTCCGAGTAGGTTCTTGCACGCTCACGGGTGATTCCGTTGCGAGCGAGAACCGAAGTATTGGTTTCGCCTATCGGCTTCCTCTCTCTTTTCTTTGGCTGAGTAGGGATCCAGGAAGGGTTACAAGGACTCCAAAAAGTACAGACTACAGGTTACACAGGAGGAGGACAAGTACGGGATACTCTTCCGGCAGTACTCTCTCTCCTTTAGGGTAGCGTACTAAGGACTTGTTATAAGAAATGCCTGAAAAATCACAACTCTAAAAATGAAAAGATAATAAATAGCCGAGCTTTCACGGCTTCACATGGCGTGAGTTGGTGAACCCGATTTTGTCTTGTGTTTGTATGGATCTAGATTAAGGTTCAAAGATCAAAGTCCCGCGCCTTTGCGCTAATTCTGTTATGTCTTCCTTTGACCACCCCGCTCAACCGAGCCTTTCTACTGTTTTACACTCCTTTTTGTTCCTCGTTGACCATCGTATCGTTCTTCCAAAATCCGATATTCTCTTGTGCTCCGCGAAGTTGATCCATGGATGGTTTCGTCGGGACCATGCCGACACCTACATCGATTCCATGGACTCACCTTCGCCAATAATTTCGAGGCGATTCCCGAGAACTGATCCGGAATTTGCGGATCGGACTCCAGACTCCTCGTTTTCTACCTTTCTCTTGGCCACCCAATAAACTGGGATCACTTTTGTCCCACTACCGCCGTTGTGAATGGGAGTCGATTACAGTCTACATCATTTTTTCATTCACAACACGCTGGGGTTGACTTGAACTCCAGCCTCATCACGACAGCTGAGTATTTATGGCAAGTGATCTGATTCGGACCGTCTCATTATGCAGATAGAAGCCAGTGCGAGCCCTGGAGACTACTCCGGAGTTCATTTCGTCCGATTCAGACCCTGACATGGCGCCAGGAGGAAAGGGCAAGGGTCAGCAGCCACCCACACCAGAGGGACAGGCGCCAGATCAGAATCAGGTCAATGCACAATTACTGGCATCTATCCAGGCCATCCAACAGCAGCTGACCGAACAGGCCCTCACTCAGACAGCTTTTCAGGATATGTTGAATGATATGATGAACCATGACGACGGAGGAGGAGGCCGAGGCAGAGGAGGCAGGGGAGGAGGAGGTGGAGGAGGAGACGGTGGTGATGACCCCAATGATGATCCTGAACTCCCACCACCGACGAAACCGACCCTCAAGGAAACATACAATCCGGGAGACAGCCAGATGACCGAGTGGATTCTCATCCCACCGGTACACGCTCACTTCGAGCTGAAACCCCAATTCATAGCCCTTCTCCCTGCATTCCATGGCAACACCAATGAAGAGCCATACATTCACCTGCAGCAATTCTCCCGCATTTGCCGCACCACTCACTATCCCAATGTCCCTCTAGACATTGTCAAGATGACGGCTTTCCCCTTCAATCTACAGGATAAGGCCCTTTATTGGGTCAATCATATGGGGAAGGTTGTGACGACCTGGGAGGAGCTAAAGTCCGCCTTCTTGCACAAGTATTACCCTCTGGGTCGACTCAACCAGATGCGGGCCCGTATCAGTAATTTCTCCCAAGGACCCCATGAGTCGATACATGAAGCATGGGAGAGATTCACTGATCTGCAGGAGAAGTGCCCCCATCATGATATTCCGAAGACCAGCTTGGTTCAGCATTTCTTTGGGGGACTGAACATTGAAAGTCAAAGGCTCGTGGACGCAGCGTGTGGGGGCTCCCATTTCAACAAGGACGAAGATGTTGTCTGGCAAATTTTCGAAGAAATGGCCGAGGGAGAGGCCGCCCTCTCTTCATCCAAGGCTTATCAGAAGCAACCCCAGATCCTTCAAAAGCAAGTGCACATGGCAGCATCTAAGGAATCAGAGAGAGATGAAAGCTCCAACCTCAGCATCATCGGGGGGCATCTCTCTAAAGTTGACATTATCGAGAAGCGATCAAAAGATCTCGAAAAACTCGCCTTAATAGAGAAGAGGACCCAGAGTTTGGACAAACTGGATCACATCACCAAGCAGCTAGAACTGCTGGTAGGTACCATCAATTCTGTTCAGTCGGCAGCACCGCTCGAAGCTCCAGCTGAGAGAAAAGACGAGCAACCACCGCTACACCAGCCTCAGCAAAGCCAGCAACCACCGACAGTTCAGCACGTGTACTACGTGCAGGCACCTGATCAGAGCCAGCCGCAACAGCAGATGGTTGTGTACCAACCAGAGTTTATCTCAGACACCGATTCAGTGTTCCCGCCACCACCCCTGGTCCAGGAAGTTAATGGGGTTTGGACTAATGATGCACAGCCGACCCGTCCTCAGGGACAACTCCAGGGTCAGCCATTTGCCAACCGGCAGTACCACCAACCTCAGGGTGGTCGTTTTGGGCACCCCTCTCAGCAACACCAGCAGCCTCCTCAATTCGCACATCAATGGAGGCAGAATTTTCCGTATCAGCAGCAGCAGCAGCATCGCCATCCGCAGCCGTATCACCAATACACGGCTGCTCAGCCTCAATCATACCAGCAGTATCCATCTCCGCCCTACCAACAACTTCAACTTCCTGCGCCACCACAGCAACACCATCAGCAGCCTCCCCATCCATCTAACCAACAGCAGCGGGGTATGCACGCTGCATCTTCTGATGTGCCCCCAGCTAATCCCACCATGGAATGACTAGCTCAGCTTGTCCAAGGGATAGCGGAGATGACCAAGCGGCTTGATGACCTGACCGCCACTCGCACTACCATTCCGGCGCAGGTCGAAGCCAACCCCAACAATTTCAAGAAGAAGGAGCAGGTAGAATGTGATGTCCAGTCCGCGTGTGATAATGATATTACTGTTTTTTCTAATGCTGTTACTCTCAGGAGCGGTAGGGCCTTGCCTCCGCCTGCTACCAGATATGGGGTGAATAAAGAAACAGGTGGATCGTCATCTTCCGCATCAGCCGTGCCAGCTCCAGGGGCGGGTGAGGAGGAAGAGGAAGGAGAAGCCAGTCCAGCCGTCGTGCATTGCCAGAAGCAATTCCAGCCAAAAATACAAAAAAATACGCAAAAACAAAAACACCAAAAAGAAGCCTGTAGCAGAAGTGAAGCCGCGCCAGCCTTGGAGGAGCCGCCAGCAGCAGCCGATCCTGTGCCAGCCGATGGAGCCAATGCTACCCTTTTTGATCGCCCAACAGCACCAGCAGAGTTAGATCCAGCTTGTACGCCTTTTTGTAGTCCGGATGTACAACATTCTGTGGGAGATAATCTTGATGTAAATAAGAACTCTAATTTCCCTGCCAGTAATGTGAATATTCCTTTTCCTCATGCAATACAAAAATCCAAAAAAATGGCAAAAAGAAAAACTGCATTGTCTGATCCTGGTGTTGTAGATATTTTGGATAAATTGACTGTTGAGATTCCCTTGTTAAAGGCCGTGGAATACATGCCAGCTGTGAAGAAAGGATTGAAAGAGGCATGTACTAACAGGCGTCGCCCAGCGCAAGACAACAGACGCCGAGAGGTAGAAAAACACGTTCTGTCCATGGCCACAGTTGCAGCTATCACCAACCTCCCCCAGAAAAAGCAAGACTCAGGTGCACCTCTGATCAGTTGTGTGATCTTCGATCAGGTCTTCGAGCGTACTCTTCTTGACAGTGGCTCTTCCATCAACCTTCTGCCCTCGTCCATAATGCAAGAATTCGGGCTGGGACCGCTCAAGCAGACACGAATGATCCTTCAGTTCGCTGACCGATCCGTTAAGCGGCCCCGCGGTTTGTTGGAAGATGTGATAGTTACCGTGCAGGATATGAAATTCCCAGCTGACTTTGTAGTCCTTGATATGGACTCTCCTGCACCACTGCTCCAGACTCCTATCATCCTCGGCAGACCATTTCTCCGTACTTCAGGCGCCGTGGTTGACTACGGGTCTGGAAAGATCACCTTCAGCTCGAAGACCCAGCGAATCACCATCAACATGAACAAGGAGCAGAACGCCACAATTGATGAGAGTCAAGCAGCATCAGATGCAGACTGTGAGTTTATTGCAGAGATCAGAGATTCAGAGTTATCATTGGACGATCCATGGACCCGAGAAATCCTCACTCTTGAGGAGGACTTGGAAAGCACGGTCAGCATATGCTCCGATGATTTGTGGGAGACAGATTCTCAGATGCAGGCGCATCTTCTTCAGCATTCACTCCAGACCGAACATAATCAGCTCACCGCAGAACCGTTCGGTACATCACTGGGATCTCAACAGGATGGTAACAGTCTCAAAATACATTCCACCACCAGCATGGTATCAGAAGTGACCGGTAAAGGGGACAGACCGAAACCAGAACTCAAGCCACTTCCTGCAGGCCTGAAGTATGCTTTCCTTACGGGTGAAGAACACAGGTATCCAGTCATCATCAGCAGCAGGCTGAATCTGGATCAAGAATCTCGACTTCTCGAGATTCTAGAAAAGAACCGCAAGGCACTTGGTTGGAGCGTATCAGACCTCCGAGGGATAAATCCGGCTCTGTGCTCACACCATATCTATTTAGAAGACGATGCCAAGCCGTCCCGTGAATTCCAGAGAAGGCTAAACCCTAACCTTCGGGACGTGGTCATGAAGGAAATCACCAAGTGGTGTGATGCAGGCTTCATTTATCCCATCTCCGATTCAAAGTGGGTAAGCCCCCTGCATGTAGTTCCCAAGAAATCCGGGCTTACTGTGGTCACAAATGAAAAAGGAGAGGAGATTTCAACTCGGGTACCGACATCCTGGCGGGTGTGTGTTGACTACCGCCGCCTAAATGCAGCAACCAAGAAGGACCACTTTCCCTTGCCATTTATTGATCAAGTCTTGGAGAGATTAGCAGGCAAGGAGTTCTTCTGCTTCCTGGACGGGTACTCCGGGTACAACCAAGTGGCGATCGCCCCTGAGGATCAAGAGAAGACTACCTTCACTTGCCCGTTCGGCACCTACGCCTTCAAGAGGATGCCCTTTGGATTATGCAATGCACCCGCAACCTTCCAAAGATGCATGCTAGCAGTCTTCGCCGAAATGGTAGGCAGTTTTCTCGAGGTGTTCATGGATGATTTCTCCGTCTATGGTGATAGTTTCGAGTCTTGCCTCGAGCACCTAGACAGAGTGCTTCAGAAATGCCGGGAAGTCAACTTAGTGCTCTCATGGGAAAAGAGCCACTTTATGGTCACAGAGGGTATTGTGTTGGGCCATGTCGTTTCCAAACGTGGCATGGAAGTCGACCCAGCCAAGGTGGATGTCATTTCAAACCTGCAGCCACCTCAGTCAGTAAAGAATGTGAGGTCATTCCTGGGGCATGTGGGATTTTACAGACGATTTATCAAGGACTTCAGCCACATTGCCCGACCTCTGACAGAACTTTTGTGCAAGGAGAAAGAACTTATTGTTGATCAGCCAGTCCTCCTTGCCTTCAATCAATTGAAGGAGCTCATCACTCAGGCTCCAATCTTACAGCCTCCAGACTGGACTCTTCCATTTGAAATAATGACCGATGCGTCAGATTTTGCCGTCGGAGCTGTCCTAGGGCAGAGGAAAGATAAGGCGCCCTATGCCATTCACTATGCCAGCAGAACGTTAGATGAAGCTCAAAGAAATTATACAGTAACAGAGAAAGAACTGCTGGCCGTGGTTTTCGCCTTAGAGAAGTTCAGATCCTATCTGTTGGGGTCAAAGGTCACAATTTTCACAGACCACTCTGCTATTCGGTACCTACAGCAGAAGAAGGATGCCAAGCCCAGACTGATTCGTTGGATCCTTCTCCTCCAGGAATTCGATCTGGAAATTAAGGACAAACCTGGAGTTCAGAACGTGGTAGCAGATCACCTCTCCAGAATAGAGCAGCATGACTCTCCTTTGAGCAACGCACCTATCACAGAGACCTTCCCTGACGAAGCTATCTTAGCCGTGGATGCTCTCCCTTGGTATGCTGACATCGTAAATTACCTCGCCTCTGGGGTAATACCTTCGGATTGGACGAAGAATCAGAAGAACAAATTCATGTCGACCATCCGCTTTTACCAGTGGGAAGATCCCCTTCTATTCAGGGAAGGAGCAGATTGTATTTGGCGCAGATGCATTCCTCAGACGGAGCAATCTAGTGTCCTCGAGCATTGTCATTCGCTCGAATCTGGTGGGCACCATTCTGGAGATCGTACGGCAGCAAAAGTATTGCAGTGTGGCCTCTGGTGGCCCACTTTATTTAAGGATGCAGCAGAATTTGTTAAAAGATGTCTTGATTGTCAGCGACTGAAAGGAACACTCACTGCCAAAGACTCAATGCCTCTGAAAATCATTCAGATAGCAGATGTTTTCGATGCATGGGGCATTGACTTCATGGGACCTTTCCCTAACAGTCAAGGTTTTGAGCACATCCTTCTTGCCGTAGATTACGTGAGTCGTTGGGTTGAAGCTATCCCCGCTCGAGCCGCCGACAGCAAAACAGTTTGCCAGTTTCTGAAGAAGAACATCATTTCGTGGTTTGGGATACCGAAGATTCTCATATCCGACGGGGGTAGTCATTTCATCAACAAAGAGGTCAAGAAGTTAACGAAGGAGTACGGCATCAATCACCGCGTCGCATCTCCTAATCATCCGCAGACCAATGGCATGGCGGAGTTATCCAATAGAGAGATCAAGACCATATTGCAGAAACTTGTTAGGCCAAACAGAAAAGACTGGTCTCAACTCTTGGACTCAGCTCTTTGGGCTTACCGTACGGCCTACAAGTCTCCCTTGGGCATGTCGCCCTACCGTCTTGTATATGGAAAACCATGTCATCTGCCCGTGGAATTAATTCACAAATCCCTTTGGGCAATTAGTAATTGTAACTTGGACTCACGAAAAGGTGGTCAGAAGAGAAAGGACGATCTGAACAGGCTCTTGGAATTCCGAGACTGAGCATACGATAACACCTTGATGTACAAAGAGAAGGTGAAACGCTGGCATGACCGGCACATCAGACGAAAAACCTTCGATGTTGGGCAGAAAGTGTGGTTGTTTGATGCAAAGTTGCGGATATTCCCAGGTAAATTAAAAAGTAAGTGGACAGGGCCATTTCGAGTATGTGAAGTGCGTGACAATGGAAGCATTGCTATATCAGAATTGTTCCCTGACGCACAGCCCTTCGTCGTCAACGGCCAACTACTAAAGCCTTACTTGGAACCAGATTCATTCTTGGCCGTCGTTGACTCTATTCAGTTAGTGCACCCCGAGGATATCTCTACACCTCCTGCAGCACCAAAAGATTCAGACGATGTACTCCAACCATTATTGCTCTGATTTTCTTCTTTTCTTCTTTTCTTCTTTTCCTTATCTATTTTCTTCTTCTATCTACAAGGTGCCGCCTTTGTAGACAGTTTTCTATACTTCGGACGTAATTGGTCCTAAGTATAGGGGGGTGAGCACCTAGGGTTCTTGATTTCTGTTCGATCCTCTCCATCGTCTCCTCTTCTTGTCTATACTTAGGAGTATCTTACCCTAAGTATAGGGGGAGACAATCTGAGTACGATCAGTGTATTCTCACCCTTGACCCTCCCCGCTTTTTGTACACCTGCTATACTTCGGATTATTTGATCCTTAGTATAGGGGGGACGGTCAACTTCTAATTCATTCATTTCATTCGTATTTATTCTTTAGATCTGCCTATACGCAGTACGAGTTATGTCTTTGCTTTTCCTTCCGATCTATGAGGACATAGCTCAAGCTAAGTATAGGGGGGGTCGTATATACTGTGTATATACTAAAAGCCATAACTCATACTGAAAAATAAAATATCACTACAACAACAAAATAAAATGTAAAAAGTAGCTTTATAATAATAAAAGATAATTGTGAGTTCCTCAAACTCATTGTAATTATACTGACTAGTAAGTCAGAAAAGTGTTCTACGAAACTTTCTCCTTTGAAAAATCTTGTGAAATTTGTTTAAAAATAGCGTAAACAAGTATTCAACGACTGAAAAAAAATTAGTTTGTATGTAAAACCTATTTTCTTTGAGTGAAAGCAAAATGTGTGAAAATTAGTGTGCAAATGATTGTGAAAAGTTGATTGTCAAAGGTGTTTTGGAAAATCTATCTATGTTGTGTAAAACATTTGTAAAAGGATTTTCAAATGCGTGTACATATTGCAAAATTATTTCGGACTAGAGTTTTCAAAAACCCTTGTGAAAATGATTCTCGAAGTGAGTCTGAGGAATCCACACAAAAATCTTTCATTTGTAAATAAGGAATAAGCCAAATAAAGTTTATAAGAACAGAACCATACTATACGTCAAAGACAATTTTTCTTCTTTTGTACCTACTGATTAATAAATCAGATACCTATACAGTATGATTTGAATAATAGTGTGACCAGTTTTGGAAAATTTGATGTGAAATGATTTCAAATGCGTGAAACGGTGTTGATTGCAAAATTTTTCCTTGTGTGCATAAAAAGGATTTGAAAAACCTATGTGCAAATGTTTTGAAAAATGCTTGTCAAAATTAGTGTGAAAATTGTATATATCTACATATAGTGTGAAAAATCTTTGCAAAAATAGTTTTCAAATGTGTGTAAAGGATTGCAAAAATTATCGTGTACTATAGTTTGCAAAATTATTTTCAAAAAGCTAATAAGAACACCATTACAGATGATAGTAAATCAGAAACAAGATACATACAATTCTTTCTATACATACCCAAATAAACTCTTTCATTCATATCTGTAAAGTCGCTAAAAATTTTTCTAAATTTTGAAAACAAAGCAGCACGCCTGTGTAAATAAATGTACATACTCTTTAAACATTTTCAGTTCGTACTTCCTGTGCAGAGATTCTTTTTGTAAAAACATTCTTTGATCCTTCCAAATTTTTGTGAAAAATTGCAACATTCATTACACATAGCATAAGCATACCATTCATATTCTTTTTGAGTGAAGCTTGATGATTGAATCAGTCTAATAAAGTCTCAGAGTGGAGCTCGGTTGGACCTTACTGCACTTAACTGCACTGGAACCTTATGGGAACTAGGTTTAAGGTACTTCAGGTCCAGTCAGACTTAATTCTTTGAGAAAGCAGGGCTGGGTTCAAGACACCTCAGTGGACTAACTAGAACTTTTCGAAACACACGCATGGCTCTTGTCGGCCGTGACCTAACTTGGACACCTGCACCTTTCACATAGCTCTCCATGGATGAGGTGGTGAGGAGGCAGTTTCCTTTGGCTTGGGGTAGTATATGAGGGTAGTACTTCTAGGCGGAACCTCTCTTCTTCTTATAGTGAAGGAAGTGCACCTCAACTTGGTCTAGTGGTGATGAAGGCTAAAGACAGAAGCCGTGGGTTGCAATAAAGCTTCAAAAGAGGGATAGTCTACTGGCTCAAGAGGAAATTTCTTGTATATATGCTGCACCATGTAGATATGTTGTACAGATGCAATTGAAAAAAAAAAAATTTGCAAAAAGGAACTCCAAAAAAGTGGTGGGTCGGATTGAAAATTTAATAACCCCACCGGAGTGTATATAGTTCAATAAAGCAAAAGCTTATGGTATCCATGTTTCATCTCATGAAGCTTGCAGCGGGAGACTCGGCTACACTGGCTGAGCTTCCAAAAGTCTATACTTCTTCCCCCTCTTCTTGAGCCGGTTGCACTTGAACTTAGAAGGGAATACCCCGCTTCTCGAGGAAAGAATTGCTAGACCGAGGCATTAGAGTTACCAGGATGGGGGAGGTTGTTTCTTTGCCACTTCTGAGGTGGGGAGCCACTATCACTTACACTGTACAAGTCAGCTCCATAGTCATAAGAGTTTGCGTATGACGTCGACTAGTTTTGACCCGGCTATTGAGGTGGGTTGAACCGAGTTCTGTGATTACCGAAGGCTCTTGTACTTTAGAACTGGTTCCCCACTAGGTTCCACACACCTTCACACCCAAGGTCTAACAGGAGCTCCAAATTCAGATTTCGTAAGGACATGCATGGCACTGAAAGCACCCCAATTCACTCTATCTTTCTTGCATTTTCCTTTTTCTTTTCTTTATTTATTTTTGTACTTATTGCATAAGTATTTGCTAGGGACTAGCAAAGGCAAGTAGAGGGGGGTGATGAATCTCCATTTCATCACCTTTATTCTATCATTTTGGCCTTAAAAACCCCAGCAAATGCATGTAAATAGCATTAATTTGTATATAATAGCATTCATTATTTATTGTATTTACTGTACATAGAATAAGGTTTTTAATGCCAAAATTATAGAATAAAGAGAAGAAAAGAAAAAGGAATAAAATATTGCAAATATTTTATGACCCTAACCCCAAGACCAAGGCCAGCATGGAATTGGTCGACAAGGAATAAAGTAGGGGGAGATAAGGGCCGATATACAATAAATACCTCATTTATTTATTCAACCATTTATGCATTTTTGACACCTATTTTATACATAATTATTTAGTCCTCAAATAAAGAAACTTTGTACATGAAAGTTGTAGATAATAATGTAAATAAAAATACAAAATTTAGTTTATATAAAAACAAGACTCAGTGTACATTTTATACACAAAATAAAAAGCAAAAATCTCAACTTCACAGACCCATATCTTGCAAATAAAAACTCCAAATCACCCAAACTCACCTTTAATTGTACATAGCATTTCATGAACTATTTTATAAAAATAGTTTCATAATTTTTAGAGTCCATCTGTGGAAGTTAGGTTTTTGACCCTCATTGTATATAGTACCCGATTAAAATATTCATTTTATTCAATAGTTATTATTCCTACAAATTCATATTTTTAGAATCTTGCAAATAATGTATATAATACTTATACATATTGATATTAAAAGAAAACCAAAAATAATTTGTAAAATAAAATAAGTCTATGTACCACATAGACAAAATACCTATACCACTTATATGTAAAAGGGGATTTTATTCCTTTATTATTTATTCATCCACATTTTTTTATAATGTTGTAAATATTACATAAAACATATTAAAAATACAAATCTAAAAGAAAAATAAAGAAAATTCACTAAATAAATAAGATGTATATAATCTATAGGTAAAATACCTATAAGTATACTTACTTATACATATACATATTTATTTGAAAATGTAAATGAATACATAAAAATCAAACAAAAATACCCTTATACTCATAAAAATAAGTTATAAATTCATAAAATAAGAAAATAAAATAATAAAATAAAAGAAACAAATTAAAAATAAAATACACAAAAACACATGTAAATACATACATATACACATTATTTTAATAAAACCATAATAAAATAATCCAAAAAAATAAATAAAAATCATAAATAAAGACTACATGAAATAATACACATTTTTTATTTTATAGGAAAAAAATAATAAAATCATTTACTATGCCAAATAATTCAATTTCGCGAAATATTCCCTATTCTATCTTGTAGCGGGCTGAGGTGGACCAACCCAGTCCCTCCGCGCGTTGACCCCGGTCAACTGGACCTCCAGGCGTCTGACTTCACGCAACCTGTCTTTTCCCCGATTTCCGCCATTTTTCCCGCCTGGCTCAGTGAACCATCGCACTCGCTTCCTTCACAAGATTTGTCCTCTGATCATCCATGATGCCCGCCAAGATCATAGATCAATCTGATACTCACTGGTTTAATCAATAATCGCCGGTCAATAAGGCCACTCGTCAATGTCTATAAATAAAAAGCTCCGCCTTCCTCCTCGAATTTGGCCAACTTCGTTTCCCCTAAAAGCCTTGATTCGCTGCCTGGACGAACCCTTGTGACAGGAGGAGTTTCCCAGCAGCTTGGATCGGCCGGAGGAGGAAGCAAATTTTGTCGCGGCGGAGCTCCGGCGTCCGCCCTGCTCCCTGGAGGCCCCCAGGTATAAGAGCTGTTCTTTCTTGCTTAGTAGTTAGGTTTTAGTATTAGCTTTTAATTCCAGTCCTTAGGTTAGCATTTAGATGATTAGTTTAGGCCAAAATCAGAAATTCGAAGTTCGCCGGAGCTGAGCTCCGGCGACTTCCCCACTGTGATCCTATCTGTCTCCGACCGCCTAAATCGCCTCATCTCCATCCCCTTCGAGTTCTCCATCAAATGCACACACTTGATCAACCCAGGACCCCAGGTCTTGGCGAATCGGAGCTCCTCCTCCGCCCTTCGTCGGAGCTCCTCCGTTCCACCTCATTTTGCTGCACAGCTTCAACCTTTTGGTCGAGGAGCATCCCCTCGAGCCATGCTATCTTCCTGTGCAGGTCTGGTGCGCAAATAAGCACCCTGAGGCGAAATCAAGTCACGCCGGAGGTACCTGGAGCCCCACTTCTTCTCCGACCTCGCGAGGGTGCTCCAGTGTACCTCTGGTCGATCCAACACCTCCGGACGACAGAGGAACCTTCCAGGAAGCTTTTGGGACACCGTGGAGCAGTGATGGACGGCGGAGGTGCGAGATCCAGCCGGGAGAAGCTCGCTCAGGCGAGCGTTCTTCCTTGTTCTTCTATGCGCCCTCTCCGCCGTTGGATGAAGATGAAGGTCCCAGATTAGAAGGGAGCCGTTGGATGGAGCCCCGCAGCAACCGTCAGATCACCTCAAGTGATCTAATCTCAGCCCTCCATCGGCGAAGCGGTATCGGCTCACGTGGAGGCGCCGCGTGGCAAGTGAGCGAAGATCAGCCGTTGGATGAAGCGCCTGAGGGGGTAAACTTCACATACACCCCCCCGCCTTTTTGTAATTAATATTTGATTCCAAAAATAAAATGTCACGTTGTAAATAACTTGTATAATTTGCAGTTTGATCCCTTAGCTTAATTTTATTTGCAGATGGGTCCCTCTGCGCCTCACGTGTAGTCCCACGTGAGGCACAGGAGTTTTTGCACATAACCCCTGCCGGGTTTTGATAATTGTAAAATGGCCTGTAAAATAAAAAGAAATGTTTATTTGTACTGTGATATTTGCATGGACACCCCGAACAAATGTTATAATTGCAAAAATGCCCCTGCCAGGCCATATATTTTGGGATGCTTTGTCTATTTATTTTGTGCTCTATATTTCTTTGAAAAATTTTGAAAAAATAGGCATATGCTCCTGTTAGGGTACCCTTGCTTGCTATATTTTTAGATTTGAATTTTGTTGCATTTTGGTATTTATTAAAAATCAAAAACATGCATTTTCTTCACTGTCTAATTTATAAAATACAAAAAAAAATCATCAAATGTTTGTGAAAAATTCCAAAAAAATCTATATAGTATAATTATATACATATTGAGTCCAGAAAATGAAAAACCCTAAAAAAGTGAAAAAGAAAAGAAATAAAAATCATAAAACCTCAAAATCAACATAAAAATTAGAAAAACTCTTTAAAAACCCCAAAAATACATTTCTCTCTTTTATAATTATCTATATATTATTATTAATATGTGAAAATTAATTTGGGCAATTTTGGGCATTATTTGATATTTTTAAAACCCAAATTATATACGGCTATTTATTTAGTCCTATATTGTGGACATTTTTGAATTGAAAAATACATAAAAATTAGAAATATAAAAAAAAATAAATAAAAAAAAAAAGAGATCTTGTAGATACTATATTTTGCATAAATACATATATATGGATCTATGTACTCTATATATCTTTTTCTCCTCACACCTATCTCTATATATATCTATATCCCTATACCTATATTATATATTCTATGTATATCTATGTCCCTATATAGATAATATATATAAAAAAAGAAAATGTAAAAAAAAATATATAAAAATATGAAAACAAAATAAAAATCATAAAAACAAAAAAAATAAAATACAAAAATATAAAATTAAAAACCCACATAAAAACAAGCTTCACACATGGATGACTTGGTGATACCTCTAGGCTACGCATTTTGTATTGCTCTCTGTGGTTCGACCTCTACATGCTTGTCACTATACATTTTGTTGTAGAGTAATAAAAATTAATTCACATTTATTTTTTTTTGGGACTTAATTGATACATTCTTGCTTTGTGGGTTAATTGTTGATTGACTCCAGGATTTGGTTGGTCGACACTACGACTGTGCTCCCGCCTTGTGTGGAACACAAGACCGGTCGGTTCTGGGGCCCATCAGTGGGGGCCCTCAACAAAGTCGCAAAAAGATGGCATTATCATATATAATCAAATAATAAAATCAAAAAATATTTACAAAAGCAATGAACATTTGCAAAAATAATCAAAGAATTAATTGGAAATAAATTAATGAATATTTACAACAATGAATTAATAAATCAGATGAATAACTATTGATGAATCTCGGATTCACCACTCTAAGTCTCATTAATTAATCTCAAGTCCCTCAAAATCAACTTCATTTCTGCATTTATTTCGCATAATCAGCACTCATGCATGATTTCATAAGAATTGCATTTTAGCATTAATTTCTGCATAAAATAAGAAGCCTAAAATCCAAGCCACAGTTGACCTATAAATAGCCTAACTTCCCCTATTTTTAACTCCTCCATATTGTACCGCATAACCCAAAACCACCTCCACTGTGTACACATCACTAACAAGAATCAATGAAAAATACAAAAAAATTACTAACCCTGTTAAGTGGACCAAAAACCCAAACCCTTGTTTCAGGATTTTCGGACTAAAAGCCCCATATTTTCCCCATCCAGTGTCCGATTTGATCCTACTCACTTTTGAACTAATGTACATTCAATTACCTTCAAAACAAGACCAAGTTCAAGTGAATCGGAGCTCGTATGTGAAAGTTGGGTTTTTGGCCTCTTTTGTATATTGTATATTTTCGTGGCTTTTGACCTTGTATTTTATGTATATATTTTCTTTATCATTAAAAATCCAAAAAAATTAGAATTAGGTGTCTTTATTTATCTTTGATTTTTCCATATTTTTCCGGATTTTTATCTTTTTAAAAATGACAAAAAAATAGAAAACCCAAAAATCAAGGTACTCTATGTACATGGGATACCCCAAAAATTCACTTTTTACATTTGACCGATTTTGGCTTTGATGTCTTCATGAAAGTTGTAGATCTCGTCGAGACGAGCTTTTTTCGTGAAGGAACTTTTTCGATCCGAGGTCATTTGCTATTTTTTATCGATTTTACAAATCTTTTATTTTCGGATTTTTCTGGAGCTGACACGTGGCAGCCCCAGAGGCCGCCACGTGTCAGCATTTTTTAGCATTTTTAATATCGTTTTATTTAAAAAAATTTCAAAATAAATAAAAAAATGAAATATAAAACCCGCGCACGTGCGTTGCACGTGCCTTCCAGGTACGTGCTCCGCACGTGCCGCGCACCTGCTCTTCCCTCTCTCTTGACCGCCATGTGGCACGATCTCGGCCGCTCGATCTCGTCCGATCGAACGGCCGTTGATCGTCGTCTTCACCAGGTCCTTCTCCCTCCCCAATCCTCGCAACCTCCTCCAGCAATGGCCTCACCGACCACAACCATCCCCGAGATCTCCGCCAACAACCTCGCAACGGCCGCTCCGTTATCCCCGCGCCGACCCTCCGCATCTCCTGCCGATAGCTCCACCCCCCGATACTATTTAAAGGACCTAGACCCAACCCCCAATGCCCATCCGCCGTTCAACCCGAGGACCTCATCGGAAGTGACAGCCCGTACCCCTCCGCCGGCGTGATCCGAGGTCGTATCCCTCGTCGCAGCAACTTCCCAAGGCGCTGCTCTTGCTCCGGCCAGTCGCCGTCGAGCCTCCTTCTTCCTCCAGGTTCTCTTTCTCTCTCTCTCTCTCTATCTTCCTCTCTCTCTGCCGTTCTCCGCCACCTCGAGTCCTCACGCCCCCATCACCGTTCTCTCGTCGGCCCTTCCCCCTCCACCGCTTCTTCGCCTTCTCTCCGCTCGAAGCCAACGCTTCTTCCACAAGCCTCTTCTTCTCCGCCAACTCCAGGTTCCTGACGAGCTTCCACGACGACCGCCGCGACCAACTACTCGCCTCTAGACACGTCTTCACTGACTTCACCGTCATCGACTTTGGCTCCGACCACCGTCTTCACCAGCGCCCCGCTTCTCCACGACACCGGAGCTCCACCGCCTTTCGCTCGCCGACACCGCCAGGAGCGTCACCGCCCACCTGCTTCGCCAACCGCCTCGCCACCGACTTCGCGCTCCTACATCTCCACGGTTACGACCATCGACCACTTCTCCTTGCTACACCGCTCGACCACCGCAGGAGGCGGTGGTTCTCCTCCGCCCGTTCTTCACCGCCAGCCAGAGGACGGCCGACGAGCAAGGCCGGACCTCCAGCCAACTCCGCCACATCTGGTTCTCCTTAGTCGCCTCTCCGCCGGGCTCGGAGCCCGAGGCCCCAGCACGTGCCACGCACGTGCGTGGGGAACGGACGTCAGCACACATCATCCCAGGGGGTCACGTGTTGCGCACGTGCCCCTTGGGCAAATTACGAGAAAACCCCCGGAGGATTTCATATTTGCGCATCCATCCACCCCAGCCAAGGGCACGTGCGCAGCACGGGCCTCTTGGAATTTTTGCATAAATACCCCCAAGGGTAGAGGTAATTACTTTTAGGTCCTCCCTTTGCATTGTCTTTATTTATTTATTTATTGCATTTACCCCCATGTGTTCTCCCTCTGTTTTGAACCTCTTCTAGACATCATTTTATTTATACAAAAATAGCACATTGTTCATCGCTTAATTCTCTACATTTTGAGATACTGTGGACATTTTTGTGATTTACGGTTAATTAATAAATAATTGTTTTGTGGAAATTGGAATATTTTGCCCAATCTGTGCTCTGAAATTCATAGTTAATTACCCGTTGCTTTAAAAATCTCCGACAAATCACATATTATAGAGATAGTCTTGAATGACATTGTGCCCAAAAATCTTTGCATTCGCATGCATTATTTTCCCTATAAAAATCATTTTGCATATTTCAGTATCTAATTTTTAATAGGTATTAAACCCCACATTTTCAAGGTTTAGGATTTTTGTGGGATCCATCACCTAGTGATAGATCTTAGATAATTTTATCTCTTGAAAATAAGTAGGTTTAATATTTATTATAATTAAATATTGAAAATCATTCTGTTCGTATTTAAAAATTCATAAAAAAATCATATTGCATCAGAAAATTTCAAAAAAATTACAGTGCACTAATTTTGTCATAATTATCATCTTGTCCAAGTTTCGTATTTTTTCGGACATTGTTTGATCGAAGTTTACATTTTAGTCCCTGAAATAGGCCGAGTTGCATTTTGCATTGAAAATTCCAAAAAAAAAAGACCGCCTTGAAAACCGAACACAAAATTGGATAGACATATCTCTAGGTTGTTCCTTTGCCTCCTTGAGATCGACCTTGGGATGTGCCCAAGTAAAATAAACAAAAAAACCACTTGCTTGAAATTGATTAAAAAATTGTGGTTATTTCTTGACCGTTTCCGATCGCCGCCTACAACGAACGTACGATTTATTATTTTCACACCCAATCATAAAAACGATTTCTTAACTTGGCGTTATCGGACTCGTCAGATGGTGTTGTTGCCGGGGAGGCAAACGGCTTAGATTTTTGTTTTGAAAATTTTCGTTCGGTTTTCCGAATTCGGGTAGTCTGACCCTCGAATTTTTCATTGTAAATCCCATAATTTTTTTTCCTGCATTTATTTTCTTATTTTATTTTTCTGAGTCACTCTCTTACACATATCTCTCTTATTTTTCTTGCGAGGTATCCGACGCACGTGGAGCGGTTTTTCAAGAAATCGACGCATCTTCACCGACATCCGAAGAAGCCGTAATTAATTTAAGATCGAGTCGAGTCGTGAGAGAGCGTAGAGTCTAGGTTTTTAAATTCCTGCAAATTTTAATTTCTGCTTATTTATAGCGGTGTCCGTTTGGACTCTCGCATGTGTAAAAAGACTCTGAACTCTATTTGTGGTGTGTCGTGGCCTGTTTCACTCTCCGGCGAGGGTGGGGCCCGACTTGAGTGGCGATTAGGATAGACCTACACATACGGCTCTCAGAGCATTTTCATTTTTTATTGTGCTCGTAGGATCTTAAGCCACACTTCACTTTAATCAAGACGCACATAGATCGTTCAACTTAGCCAAATTTAACTCAATTCTTCCCGCTAATAGAACTTTCTGCTTAGGTGCGGTTTTCATCGGCTTGTACGCATTTAGAATAAATTTTTCAATTCTGTATTGCATCCCACATGGAGATTGCGAGGAGGCATTGTAAGTCTTCTAATTGAGCATACATCATTGTTTTTCGCGTGCATCGGCTTTTCCCGAACTGCTCCCTCTTGTTTTATCACATTATTTTAAAAGGAAATTGGGACTGGACGGTAGACGTGTATTTGTGCTCATTCAATTTTTCAGTGATAACCTCATTAAAAATTGGGACTGCTAAATATAGCCGATCCTAAAGAACCCTTAAAATCAAGAATTTCTGTGGGAGAGCAACCCCGACATTGTTTGATTTTATCTTGCAGCGAGGAGAGAGACGCACACTAGGATAGAGCCCAGCTCCAAAACCTAACAGCTCGTTTAAACGGCTTTCAAGACTTGCATTATCACCAGACTCTAAAATTGACAATATAATTGACCGAACCTTCACGGTCTTCACTTTGAGTTGAGTTGGTGAAACAACCCTTGTATTGTGTTTGGATTGTGCGTAGAAAATAGTTCATCAACGAATACCGCACAATTGTGTCTACATCATAAACCGCAAACATCTTGTTGACCTCGAGAATGGAGGATTGTGGTAATTCTTGTTCAGACCCATCTCTCTCTACCACAAACTCTCCAATCTCAAAAGCCCAGAGAGACTCTTACTCTGGACCTGCTTGACCTCCGGGAAACCCTTCCCAAGAACCCTATTCCTACGATTCCTCCTTTTTCCTAGAAGGAGGACAGACTCACACTGTCTCCTTCTCACCAAAAAAGATCGAGGATAACTGTTACATCAATTCTTTCGAATCTATTAACTCAAACCCTTTATATTCTCTAGGTAAAGAAAAAGAGATGCCACCCAAGATGTCTTCCAATAAAGACCTTGAAGATGAAACAAATGATGACCCCATTAAAATGATTCTAGCAAGATTGGCTATATCTGAGCAACAACAGCAGGTATTGAGGGAACAGCTTGAGCGATTAAATGCTGGGGAAGAAGTGCCAATGGAAGCCTCCTACAATCCTGGACACTACCGAGTGTGGAATTATTTGCAGCCGCCACAACCAGAGATCCACTATGAACTAAAGCCACATTTTGTTAGTCAATTACCTCAATTCCATGGTAATACGACTGAAGAGCCATATGAATTCTTGCGGGACCTGGAGCTGATATGTTCTAATCTGAGGCACCCTCAAGTCAGCCAAGACTACATTCGTCTCACTGCACTACCTTTCGCCTTGAAAGGGAAAGCAGACTACTGGGTGAAGAACTTGGGGGTGATTGTGACGACTTATGAGAGGTTCAAAAACCTCTTTCTGAAAAAATTCTACCCCTTGAGCCGGACCAATCAAATGAGAACCCACATCACCAGTTTCTCTCAGATGCCCAATGAACCACTCTGTGAGGCATGGGATAGGTTTAAGGACCTACTACAAAAATGCCCCTGCCATGATCTGGACAACAACATCCTAGTCCAGTCGCTCTACTCTGACCTCAACCACGAGACTCAAGGGTTAGTTAGTGCTGCCTGCGGAGGGAATTACACATCGCGTGGAGCTGAGGCCATATGGAAAATACTGGAGCAGATGGCGGAAACAAGTCGGTCTCAAATTTCCAGTAGAGCATACACTGATTCCCTAAACACCCTTCAAGCCAAAGGCAGGAAGCAGACGGTTGCAGAAATAGTTGAGGACTTAATTCCAAACATGCACTTTATTGCTGATAAATTGACAATAGTGGACAAGAGAATGAACGAAATAGACAGTAGGATTTCCCAATTCCCAAGGCAGATGGAGGAGCTCACCGAGAAGGTGTCCAAGATGGGGATGCCTAGTGCACCTACTATCCCGATCTATCATGTGCATCATGTCCAGGAGCAGCCAGGAGCAGAGCAATAACAACCATGGGCTCAGGAGCAATCTTATGCCCAATTTTCCCAACAGCCGCCCCCACCGACTGAGACAGTCAAGGAAGCCCCGCCTCTGACATTTGAAGTAAACGGCATCTGGTACACCCAGGACACTACCCGACAGGGTAATATGGGGGACCGTCAGACTTATCAGCGTCCACCCACCTTCTATAATGCTGCATTTCCTCCACAACACACTACATCTTTCCAGCAGCCGAAGCAGCAACAACCCTAAAATCGTCAGAACCAACCTCAGCAATACCGTCGGCAATCTCAAGCCCCCAGACAGTCGTCCACACCTCCAGAAGAACCGATCGACATCCAGAGACAAATGCTTGAAGAGTTTCGCCACTTCCGAAATGAGCTGCAAGATCTATGGGTTGATGTCAACCGCTTGTCCCATTGGAAGGATGAGCAGACAGCTCCAGCCACAACCATTCCCGCCCAAGTTCAAGCTAACCCCAATAGCTTGAACAAATTCCACTCATCTCAACACAATGACTAGGTATACTATTTAGACTTTTCCACATCTGAACATGAGATCCTTTCGTTTGACAAAATCAATGCCATGTCACTCAGGAGCGGAAGGACCGTGGTCGTACCTGACCGGGCAAGGGAATCGGAACATGAAGACTCGGAAGATCAACCGGAGGATGTTTCCAAGGAGGAAGATAAAGGACGCCCGAAGATCCCAGCAGTAGATAAAGGGAAAGCATCTATGGAGTCTGTAGAGGACCTTGAACCTCTAGTTGCTGCAAAAATACCTTTGTCACCTTTTCAGCAACCTGATTTTGATTATTATGATTGTAATAAAAACTCCAAGTCGAATAAAGATGCTCTTATTTATGATTCTGGCCCTCTATCTCCTGTCTCAAATGCTTCCATTCCTTTCCCCCATGCCCTAAAGAAAGGAAAACAAAAGAAAAACATCAAAGATGACCTAGTCATGGAAAAATTTTGCCAACAAAACATCACAGTCAAAGTACCCTTTGATCAGTACGTGGCCGGTAATCCAGCCTTTCAGAAATACTTGAAGGCAAAATGCACTCCCACCAGGACTCGTACAAAGAGAACATGTCAATTTGTGGAGACTCATATCTTGACAGTTGCCACCACCAAATGCGTCAAAAACCAGCATCTGCCAAGAAAGAAAAGGGATCTGGGCGTCCATTATGTGGAGAGTCGCATTGGCGGCATATCATTCACACACACACTTCTCGACAATGGATCTTCCATAAATCTTCTACCCTTAGCCTTATATTATCGATTGGAGTTGGGCCCTCTAAAGAAATCATCATCTTTACTCCAATTTGCTGATAAATCCACTAAAAGACCTAAGGGAGAAGTGAAGAATGTCATCATCATTATCGAGGGTACAGAATACAAAGTGGACTTCACTGTCCTGGACATGGAGACCCCGAACCATTGGAAGGAATCGCAAATCATTCTCGGAAGACCATTCTTAAGAACCGCTAAGGTTGTATTCGATTACGGTTCTGGCATGGTGAAATTCCGTTCTCCAGGTGGAGAAGTAGACTTGGAGATGAAACAAACAAAGTGCAAAGACCAGACTCCGAATCCACAACTGAAGATGCCGAAACATCAGAATGCAATCTCCTCAGAACCACTGGGCCATGGGACCAACTGCCAGGCATACAGATAGAAAGCACATCCTCAGAAGAAGAAATAACACACGATGCAGTCTCCGAGATTTCTAGACCCCCAGATTATTACACCCTTGATGACACAGAAATCCTCTCGGATTTGTCAGCCCCATCACCTTTGGGACAGTCCAGAAATATCAGTGACGAGTCGGACGCGGCTCTGAGCGAATTACCATTCTACTTTAGCGATCCGACTCACTTTTCTTTGGAATTGGTAGCCAACATCTCACACAGTGATTCACCGCCAACCGATACTGAGCCAGAAGCAAAAGTCATTCAGCCAAACCTAATCGACGATTCAAAATTGCCAGAGCTGAAGCCACTACCTCCCACGCTGAAGTATGCATTCCTCAATGGACCCAAAGAAAAATTCCCTATGATCATTAGCTCATCATTAACCGTGGACCAAGAATCTAGACTACTCAAAGTCCTTGAGCGAAATCGAAAAGCCATAGGTTGGACTGTGTCGGATCTCGTAGGAATAAACCCCGCTCTCTGTTCGCACCAAATTTATGTTGAGGATAATGCAAGGCCTTCCCGTGAATTTTAGAGAAGATTAAACCCCAATCTTCGTGAAATGCTGAAGAAAGAAATAGAGAAATGGTACAAAGCAGGATTTATTTACCCCATTTCTGACTCCAAGTGGGTAGCCCCCCTTCATGTCGTCCCGAAGAAGTCAGGAATCCAGATGGTCACCAATGAGGAGGGGGTAGAGATCGTGACCCGAGTACCCACGTTGTGGCGCGTCTGTGTCGATTACCGGCGCCTGAATGATGTGACCAAGAAAGACTACTTTCCACTGCCATTCATTGATCAAATATTGGAGAGACTTGCAGGGAAAGCATTCTTCTGTTTTCTTGATGGGTACTCTGGCTACAATCAAGTAGCTATCGCTCCTGAGGACCAGGAAAAGACCACGTTCACATGTCCCTTTGGTACTTACGCATTCAAGAGCATGCTATTCGGGCTTTGCAATGCCCCAGGCACATTTCAGCGGTGCATGATTACCGTATTTGCCGAAATGGTTGGTGATTTCCTGGAAGTCTTCATGGACGACTTCTCGGTTCATGGTGATTCATTTGATACATATTTAGCACACTTGGACCGAGTCCTTCAGAGATGTAGGGAGGTTAATTTGGTACTCTCATGGGAGAAGAGTCACTTTATGGTGACTCAGGGTATCGTGTTGGGACACGTCATCTCCAAAAAGGGAATGGAGGTAGACCCTGCCAAGGTGGATGTGATTAAGAAACTTGAGCCACCAACCAACGTCAAGTCAGTGAGGTCGTTCTTAGGGCATGTTGGATTTTATCAAAGGTTTATCCCAGATTTTTTTAAAGATCGCCCTCCCACTGACTGAGCTCTTAGGAAAAGACACCGAGTTTATTGTGAATCACATATGTCTAGAGGCATTCGAGCTCCTAAAAAAGAAAATATGTGAATCGCCGATATTACAAGCTCCCGACTGGTCTCTTCCCTTCGAGATCATGACTGATGCATCGGATTTTGCTGTCGGAGCGGTACTCGGACAAAGAAGAGATGGAATCCCTTATGCGATTCACTACGCGAGCAAAGTGTTGGATCCTGCACAAAGAAACTATACAGTGACTGTAAAGGAAATGCTCGCGGTTGTTTGGGCCTTGGAAAAATTCAGATCATAAATATTGGGCTCCAAGGTGACAAATTTCACAGATCACACAGCAATCAGATATCTCATGGATAAGAAGGATGCCGAGGCACGACTTTTGAGATGGATCTTGTTAATCCAGGAGTTTAATTTGGAGATCAAGGATAAACCTTGAATAAAGAATGTTGTTGCTGATCACCTTTCCCGAATCGAGCAAAACGATCATCCTGATATCAGACCAATCAAGGAGACTTTTCCAGACGAATCGGTTTGCGTCATTGATTCAACCCCATGGTATTCCGACATAGTGAACTATCTTGTCTTCAAGAAGGTTCCCTATGGTCGGACCAAAAAAATGATTGATCGATTAAAGTCAGATTCGTGAAAATACCATTGGGACGATCCTTTCCTTTTCTATGAAGGACCAGATTGTGTCTGGAGAAGATGTATTCCTCAGGAGGAATATCAGAGTGTCCTCACACACTGTCATTCTCTCGAGGCGGGAGGACACCATTCGGGAAAGAGAACCGCGCACAAGGTACTCCAATGTGGATTTTACTGGCGGACCTTATTTCAGGATGCTAATGAATTTGTACGGTCATGCCCGATTTGTCAAAGAATGGGAGGGACTATGGGATATAGAGATGAAATGCCCATGCAACCAATGATTTTCTGTGATGTTTTTGATGCATGGGGGATTGATTTTATGGGTCCTTTTCCCAACAGTAATGGATTTGAGTACATCTTGTTAGCAGTTGACTATTTATTAAGATGGGTAGAGGCTATTCCAACCCGAACCGCAGATAGCAAAGTCGTCTGTAAGTTTATCAAAGATAATATCATTGCGAGGTTCGGGATACCAAAAGTATTGATTTCTGATGGAGGTAGCCATTTCGTGAATAGGGAGATGAGATCTTTGGCTAAGGAGTACAAATTTGAGCATAGAATAGCCAACCCATATCATCCACAATCTAATGGCATGGCAGAGGTTTCTAATAGAGAGGTGAAGGGCATTCTTCAGAAGTTGGTTCGTCCCAATAGGAAGAATTGGTCGAAACTGTTGGACCAAGTTCTATGGGCCTGTAGGACAGCCTATAAGACTACACTCGGTACTTCACCTTTTAGGATGATCTATGGCAAGCCATGTCATCTTCCTGCAGAATTGATTCACAACTCTGAATGGGCGATCAAAAAGTTGAATTGGAGTTGTCACCTTGGGAAACTATGTTGAGACTTAAATCTGAATGAGCTAATTGAAATCCGAAATCGTGCATATGACAACAGTGTGATTTATAAGGACAAGGTCAAGAGATGGCATGATAGACACATTCGAGATAAAACCTTTGTCCCTGGACAGAAAGTGTGGTTGTTTAATGCTCGGTTGAAGATTTTTCATGGGAAACTAAAATCAAAATGGACGGGTCCCTACATTGTCATCGATGTGCATACCAATGGAAGCGTGGATATTACCGAACTCAAAGATAATGCACAACCTTTCTCAGTAAATGGACAAATGCTGAAGCCATATATTGAATCACCCAAAGAGCAGACAGTTCAAGTTGAGGTCATCTATTTCACGCAGAGCGAGGACATAGAAGATTTATCTGATCATTTCCACCCTCCCTCCCGACCACATCGGTCTCCTTGTATAACTTCTTCCTCTACTTAGGCCAAGGCCTAAGTATAGGGGGGGACCGATGCCATCTGTATATATCATTTTCCCGGATCACACTCTTCCTCACGATCGCTCCATCTCCACCCTTCTTCCATACTTAGGTGGATCAAAGCCTAAGTATAGGGGGAATCGACATCCACCTGTTTATACTCTCCTCATTCACATATCCCGATCGCTTCATTTTTCTTTGTATTTTCACTCCCTTACGCTTAGCCCGAGCTATGTCTTCGTTCCACTTCTTGTGCTCTGAGGACATAGCACTCGCTAAGTATAGGGGGCTCTGTATATACTATGTATATATTTTACCCATATCTCGTACTTTCGCGTAAGTCTATATGTATTTACGGGGTGGGTACTAACTTGAAAAAAAACAAAACAAAACAAAACACAAGCACAAAAAGGTTTTTCTACTAACACTAACCATGCCCAATTTTTTTGAAAAGAAAAGAAGGCTTCTTATTCCATTTTTCTGCATAAAATCCCTTGCATAAAATGTCGAAAAAAAACAACAAACAAAACAAAAAAAATCAAAAAAATGTGTCTGCATTGCACATACCTGCACTTCATCCAACATCACATGCATTTGAATCTGTGAAAAGTCATTGGGTTCTGAACCGAGTTATGAGTAGAAACTGAGAGTGGTCTGGACTTGACCTTAATCCACCTAATTTTCAGAGGAACTTCATCGAGAAATAGGATTTTAAGAGCTTCAGGTCTTTTGACTTAATTCCTTAAGTTCCACATGACAATGTACAGCGTTTGACTCTTAGTGTCTAACCTGATCTCTTCATTCTGGGTACAACTCTGGAATAGGGAATTAATTCGCACTCTCGCACTATGCACTTAGCTCAACCCAGACGGGATGTTGGAAGACTGTGTGAGTCTCTTTTCTGGTAGCGTGGAAATCTAAAGACCGGAGTACGGGTTGAAATAAAGCTTCGGAAAAGGGATGGATGGCTGGGCACAATTTTTTCTAAGACCCCAAAAAATGTACGGAACAAAAAGATTCTATATCCGTAGGGGCACCACAAGATCCAAGCAGAACCACCAAAAATTCCAAACACAAAGAAGCAACTACCAAATAAAATCCGACCAAAAAGGTCCAAGCTTCAAGAAACCTGCAGATCTTGGTGGAGACTCGGCTACACTGGCCATCTTCACAAGGAGAGGTGACTACACTGGCCACCCTCCAGTTCTTTTCTCTTTCTTCTATCTTCTCCCTCATTCGATTGTGAACACAGCGCGACAGACCTTAGAAGGAAATACCTGACTCCCCGAGGACGAGTTACTGGAGAGGAGAGGAGCATGGTAGTCCGGCATTCTGGATGGGAAGAGCTAAAACCCTTCACACACTTGAGTCGGTTGTTCAATATTCATAGGGTATACTTTAGGAAGAGGATTGATCTAAGATGACTTCTACGCCGAAAGTGTGATAATAATGTGTAGAACTTGAGGGTTGTTGATTTTAAAATTCTAAGTCTCACAGAAGTTTCGACACATTATTAATCCAAAGGTCGAGTTTAGTTTCAATTTCACCTTCAGTTCATGGTCTTGGTATGGAACCCAGTCTCATTTCACTTTATGGCATTTCTTTTTGATGCTCAGGGACGAGCATTGTTTAAGTATAGGGGGATGATGAATCTCGGATTCACCACTCTAAGTCTCATTAATTAAGCTCAAGTCCCTCAAAATCAACTTCATTTCTGCATTTATTTCGCATAATTAGCACCCATGCATGATTTCATAAGAATTGCATTTTAGCATTAATTTCTGCATAAAATAAGAAGCCTAAAATCCAAGCCATAGTTGACCTGTAAATAGCCTAACTTCCCCTATTTTTAACTCCTCCATGCTGTCACCGCATAACCCAAAACCACCTCCACTGTGTACACATCACTAACAAGAATCAATGAAAAATACAAAAAAATTACTAACCCTGTTAAGTGGACCAAAAACCCAAACCCTAGTTTCAGGATTTTCGGACTAAAAGCCCCATATTTTTCCCATCCAGTGTCTGATTTGATCCTACTTACTTTTGAACTAATGTACATTCAATTACCTTCAAAACAAGACCAAGTTCAAGTGAATCGGAGCTCATATGTGAAAGTTGGGTTTTTGGCCTCTTTTGTACATTGTATATTTTCGCGGCTTTTGACCTTGTATTTTATGTATATATTTTCTTTATCATTAAAAATCCAAAAAAATTAGAATTAGGTGTCTTTTATTTATCTTTGATTTTTCCATATTTTTTCGGATTTTTATCTTGTTTAAAAATAACAAAAAAATAGAAAACCCAAAAATCAAGGTATTCTATGTACATGGGATACCCCAAAAATTCACTTTTTACATTTGACCAATTTTGGCTTTGATGTCTTCATAAAAATTGTAGATCTCGTCGAGACGAGCTTTTTTCGTGAAGGAACTTTTTCGATCCGAGGTCATTTGCTATTTTTTATTGATTTTACAAATCTTTTATTTTCAGATTTTTCTGGAGCTGACACGTGGCAGCCCCAGAGGCCGCCATGTGTCAGCATTTTTTAGCATTTTTAATATTGTTTTTATTTTAAAAAAATTTAAAAAAAAATAAAAAAAATAAAATATAAAACCCGCGCACGTGCGTTGCACGTGCCTTCCAAGCACGTGCTCCGCACGTGCCGCGCGCCCGCTCTTCCCTCTCGCTTGACCGCCATGTGGCGCGATCTCGGCCGCTCGATCTCGGCCGATCGAACGGCCGTTGATCGTCGTCTTCACCAGGTCCTTCTCCCTCCGCAATCCTCATAACCTCCTCCCGCAACGGCCTCGCCGACCACAACCATCCCCGAGATCTCCGCCAACCACCTCGCAACGGCCGCTCCGTTATCCCCGCGCCGACAATCCGCATCTCCCGCCGATAGCTCCACCCCCCGATACTATTTAAAGGACCTGGACGTAGCCCCCGATGCCCATCCGCCGTTCACCCCGAGAACCTCATCGGAGGTGACAGCCCGTACCCCTCCGCCGGCGTGATCCGAGGTCGTATCCCTCGTCGCAGCAACTTCCCAAGGCGCTGCTCTTGCTCCGGTCACTCGCCGTCGAGCCTCCTTCTTCCTCCAGGTTCTCTTTCTCTCTCTCTCTATCTTCCTCTCTCTCTCTGCCGTTCTCCGCCACCTCGAGTCATCGTGCCCCCATCACCGTTCGCTCGCCGACCCTTCCCCCTCCACCGCTTCTTCGCCTTCTCTCCGCTCGAAGCCAACGCTTCTTCCGCAAGCCTCTTCTTCTCCGCTAACTCCAGGTTCCTGACGAGCTTCCACGACGACTGCCGCGACCAACTACTCGCCTCCAGACACGTCTTCACCGACTTCACCGTCATCGACTTCGGCTTTGACCACCATCTTCACCTGCGCCCCGCTTCTCCACGACACCGGAGCTCCACCGCCTTTCGCTCGCCGACACCGCCAGGAGCGTCATCGCCCACCTGCTCCGCCAACCGCCTCGCCACCGACTTCGCGCTCCGACATCTCCACGGTTACGACCATCGACCAATTCGCCTTGTTGCACCGCCCGACCAACGCAGGAGGCGGTGGTTCTCCTCCGCCCGTTCTTCACTGCCAGCCAGAGGACGGCCGACGAGCAAGGCCGGACCTCCAGCCAACTCCGCCACATCTGGTTCTCCTCAGCCGCCTCGCCGCCGGGCTCGGAGCCCGAGGCCCCAGCACGTGCCACGCACGTGCGTGGGGAACAGACGTCAGCACACATCATCCCAGGGGGTCACGTGCTGCGTACGTGCCCCTTGGGCAAATTGCGAGAAGACCCCTGGAGGATTTCATATTTGCGCATCCGTCCACCCCAGCCAAGGGCACGTGCGCAGCACGGGCCTCTTGGAATTTTTGCATAAATACTCCCACGGGTAGAGGTAATTACTTTTAGGTCCCCCCTTTACATTGTCTTTATTTATTTATTTATTGCATTAACCCCCTTGTGTTCCCCCTCTGTTTTGAACCTCTTCTAGACATCATTTTATTTATACAAAAATAGCACATTGTTCGTCGCTTAATTCTCTACATTTTGAGATACTGTGGACATTTTTGTGATTTACGATTAATTAATAAATAATTGTTTTGTGGAAATTGGAATATTTTGCCCAATCTGTGCTCTGAAATTCATAGTTAATTAACCGTTGCTTTAAAAATCTCCAACAAATCACATATTTTAGAGATTGTCTTGAGTGACATTGTGCCCAAAAATCTTTGCATTTGCATGCATTATTTGCCCTGTAAAAATCATTTTGCATATTTCAGTATTTAATTTTTAATAGGTATTAAACCCCACATTTTCAAGGTTTAGGATTTTTCTGGGATCCATCAGCTAGTGAAAGATCTTAGATAATTTTATCTCTTGAAAATAAGTAGGTTTAATATTTATTATAATTAAATATTGAAAATCATTCTGTTAGCATTTAAAAGATTATAAAAAAAATCATATTGCATCAGAAAATTCCAAAAAAAATTACGGTGCACTAATTTTGTCATAATTATCATCTTGGCCAAGTTTCGTATTTTTTCGGATATTGTTTGATCGAAGTTTACATTTTAGTCCCTGGAATAGGCCGAGTTTGCATTTTGCATTGAAAATTCCAAAAAAAAAGACCGCCTTGAAAACCGAAGATGAAATTGGATAGACATATCTCTAGGTTGTTCCTTTGCCTCCTTGAGATCGACCTTGGGACTTGCCCAAGTAAAATAAACAAAAAAAACCACTTGCTTGAAATTGATTAAAAATTTGTGGTTATTTCTTGATCGTTTCCGATCGCCGCCTACAACGAACGTACGATTTATTATTTTCACACCCAAGCATAAAAATGATTTCTTAACTCGGTGTTATCGGACTCGTCAACTATACACAAAATGACTGGTGAAAATAGGCTACGCTCATTGCTCCCCGGCAGCGGCGCCATCTGATAACTGAGGAAAACCGAGGGTCGTATTAATCCACAAGGCGGATCAATAGTCGATGCGTTGACCGCTCAATAAATCTTGGTTATTCAATAATTAACCCACAATATAATATTAAGGCAGTGAAAGAGCACAAGTAAGGTTAAAAGTTATTATCTCTACCATAAAATGCATAGTAGGCAAGCATGTAGAGGTCGAACTACAGACAAAAAAGGTATCCTAAGGTTATTTGTGTACAACCAATTCATTCATTTATATGGATCTTTTTGTGGGTTTTAATTTTATATTTTTTTATACTTTTTTGGATTTTATATTTTTTATATTTTTTTTATTTTCTTTTTAATTTTCTGATTTTGTACTTTCTTTTTATGTTTTTATCTTTTTAAATTTCTTTTTGATTTAAATATAATATATATGTATATGTATAAATAGAATATAAGATATATATAGATACTATGTAGATAAAAATTTGTAAAAATAGTCAAAATATAGTAAATAATGTATTTTTACAATTTTTATATTTTTCTAATTTTTCGTTTTTTGGAATTTTTGCTAGTTTTTATGTATTTTTAAAGCAAAAAATATCCCAAATATGGGGTTAATACCCGAAATTGATTTGTTTTTTTTAAATAAATAAGTCCTAAAATTACTCAAATTAATTTTAATAGATAAATAATTACATATAGATGATTATAAAATAGAAAAAACATAATTTTGGTATTTTGTAGAATTTTTATATTTTTTGTTCGATTTTAGAGCTTTCTGATATTTAAAATTTTTCTTTTATTATTTTTAGGGTTTTTTTATGTAAAAAATAGTCGAATCTTTCAACATGGATTTGAGCAAGAATCCATGTAGCCGACCCTACTTATAGTGGGAGAAGGCTTAGTACATTTATATTTTTATGGTTTTTATTTTCTAGACTCGATAACTTCTAAAATATATCTATATAATTTTTTTGGAATTTTTCAAAATGTTTTTATATTTTTTTAGTATTTTATAATTTAGATAGGGATTATTTAGGCTCCTCTTTAACTTTAATAAATGGATAAAATGCAAAAAATGCCAATTAAAAATAAGGGCATGTAAGTATGAGGCATAGAGCATTTAATCCTATTTTTCTGGATTTTTAGTAGTATAGTAGATATTTTTAACTAATAGATAAAAGATACAAAAATATGTGTCCTGATAGGGCATAAATGCAAATAAAATAAATATCAGGGGGGCTCTATGCAATTACACCAAAAATATACAATGTTTGTTTAATTTTTCAAGACTAATTTCCAATTACAAAACTGGCTAGGGTGCTCATGCAATTTACCCATCACATGGGACAACACGTGACGCACGTTGGGAGGGACTAAAGTATAAATATAGGAAAGTTCAGGGACCTCTCAGCAATTTTCACAAAAATATATAACGTACCTTAAATTTTATTGGACTATTTAATAATTACAAAAACTTGTAGGGACATCTCTGCAATTTCACCACCTCACATGGGACGGCACGTGAGGTGACATGGACTGGACTTATTTGCAAATACAAAAAACTCAGGATCCTTCATACAAAATTTCCACTTATTTTATAATGTTAACTTTTATTTACAGGACTAAAGAGTAAATACAAAAAAAATACGGGGCTAAATATGAAATTACGCTAAATATAGGTGATGGCCAATGGTCTAGATCTCTTCATTTGGATACGTGTCAACATCTCGTGCGTCGATGACGCTTCATCGATGGATTCTGAGATTAGATCGCACGGGGCGATTGGACGGTGGTGGCGTGGCTCATCTAACGGCTGCTGCTGCCTCTGGAACCTCCTTGATCGGACGGCTATGGGAGGGACTGGAAGAACTGGGATGGAACTCGCCTGGGGCGAACTTTGATCGGGCATTGCGGGCTCCTCCGGCCTTCTCCGTCGCCGCCGAGAGTCTCTACGCGTTCCTGTAAGTTCCCTGCATCGATGGATGCCTTCAATTGAGCACCTAGAGCTCTGACGTGCTCAGGCGAGGTCGATGAAGGGTATGAGCTCTAGATGCCTATTATTCACAAAAATCAACTCCTTTACAAGTCTTCTGGCTGTCAGATCCTGCAGGAAGATTGTGCATAACAACACGATGGGCCCGATGCCTTATTTGGGTGAAGGGGGACAACAGATGTAGTGGGTGACACTTCTCCGACGAACGGTGGATCTGGAGAAGTGGATCTCCAGATCCACTAGGGATCTGGGGGGAACGAGAGTGCCTGGGATGAAGGGAAGTGTAGAGAGAACGATGTGGAGGAAAAATGGATGGCGGAGCGGCGAAGATGGCACGCAGAGGAGCTCGCCGGAGCTCAACTCCGGCGAAGTATGGGATTACGATTAAGGCTAATCTACTTAGCTAAATCCTAAACTAATGATAGAAAATTAAACCTACGACTAAAATAAGCAAAATAAATGAAGTAGGGACAACTCTTATACTTGGGGGACGCCCATGGAGCAGGGTGGTCAGAAAACCACCACGGACCACTGCCTCATCCTAGCCATGTTGTCTCCAAGTGCAAGGGGGCTCTCAGCTGTCACCTAGACCTCGACTCACTCACCAAAACACTCGGCAAAGCTCGAAGTGGGATCAAACTCGCATGGAAGAAGGATGCGATTATTTATAGACAAAGATGATGGGGGCTTATTAGGTTAGGGTTTCAGCTCAAATCGAGAAGTGTTTGACCTAAAAAAAGTGGTAGCGTGATTGAGGGATGATGGCAGAAGGTTTTTCATGAAGGAATCGATGGGAAAACATCAAAGTTTAGGAAGAGGAAAATCAGAGAAGATGGCTTAATAGACACCTAACAGCTAGGCGGCTGGAGGCATAACGATTGACTGGAGGTCAATGTTGGTCGCGCTCTGATTCGTCCAACTTAGCCGCTAGAAGACAGAGCAGAACCCAAATTTGAAAAATAATTAATTAAAAATAATAAATAATTTTATTAATTTTTAATTATAAAGTAAAAAATGTTTACTATTGAATGTAGTATTTTAATATGATTTTTATTTATTTTTTGGTGTAATTTATTAGTAATTACTTTTTAATAGTGCATTTATAGGTATATTTGCCTGTATTTTATGCATTTTTATTTTTATTTTGTACATTTTATTTTATTCTTTTATTATTTTATTTTATATATTTATAACTTACTTTTATGAGTATAAATATATTTTTATTTTATTTTTAGCATGTTATTTGTACACTTAAATCAATAGGTGTGTATATTATGTAGGTATATTTATAGGTATTTTACCTACGTTTTATATACATATTTTTATTTTAATGTATTTTGTTGAGTTTTATTATATTTTTGTATTTTTAATAGGCTATATATAATATTTACATTATTAGAAAAATATAAGGAATAAAGAATAAAAGAATATGTCTTCCTTTTATTTTTATACAAGTATGATCATAGGTATTTTATCTACGTTTTCACATAGATTTATTTTATTTTGCATTTCCCTTTTGGTTTTATTCTAAGTTTATTATGCACATATGTTATAAATAATATTTACAAAATTATAAAAATATGAATTTGTAAAAATAACAAGGGATGAATAAAATGAATATTTTAATTGGTAGAATGTACAATGAGGGTCCAAAACCAAACTTTCACCCAGTAACTCTGAAAAATACAAAACTACCACTATTAAATAGCTTGTGAAAAGTTATATACAATTAGATGATATGTTTTTAGTTTTTATTTGAAAGATATGGGTCTATGAAGTTCGATTTTTGGCTTTTTATTCTGTGTATGAAATACACACTGTGTATTATTTTTGTACAAACTCAATTTTGTATTTTTATTTATATTATTATCTACAACTTTCATGTAGAAAATTTCTTTATTTTATGAATACAGAATAAAGAATAAAATAGGTGTCAAAAATGCATAATTAAATAATAAATAAATGGCACTTTTATTCTATTTCTGGCCCCTCCCCCTACTTTATTCCTTGTCAACCAACTCAATTCTTGACTTTGTCTCGGGGTTTAGGGTCATGAAATATTTTCAATGTTTCATTCCCTTTTCTTTTCTTCTCTTTATTCTATAATTTTAGCATTAAAAACAATATTGTTTACAAAATAAATGTAATAAATGATGGATGCCATTTTGTACAGATCATTGCTATTTACATGCGTTAGCTAGGGTTTTTAAGGACAAAATGATAAAATAAAGGTGATGAAATGGAGATTCATCATGAGGGCAGAGGAGGGAGGGCACGACTATGAGGAGGGAGGAGATCGTGGCGCGACAAGGAGGAAGGCGATGAAGGGAGGAGGAGAAGGGGGCATCCCTGTGAGGAGGGAGGCGCGTGGCTCTATGTCTGAAGTATGAGGAGGGTTCTTTTATGGGTCACAAATCTTAGAGACATTACATTTTTTATAAATCACATTTTTTTACAAGTCTTAGAATGATGTTTACAAATCTTGGATTATTTTTTATAATCTCATTATTTTTTACATGTTATCAGTTTCTAACAATCTACTTTTGTTGCAAAACTCCACACAAATATTACAAGGGATTTTTACCCGACAGACCCTATAAACTTTGCCAATCACCTCCACAACCTTTGAAACAACCTAATTCCCCCCTCGACCCCATAAACTTGTCAACTCTTACCCCATGAACCTTCCGGGTATTATGTTTTAAGCCCGTAGGGGTTCTTCGGGTAATTTACAGGGTCGATGGGGGGTAATTACGTTGTGAAAAAGGTCGTAGAGGTATTTTAAAATGTTAATTGGGTCTGCTGGATAAAAATCCCATATTACAAAGTAACCACGATTTTTTAAAAAAGAACGTGTAAAAATTACAAAGGAATGTGAAACAATTACAAGATCCAAAATGTTGCACACTAAGACTTATAAAGGGATCTTGAATTTTATAATGGAGATAGAAGAAAGTACAAATACTTATAATTTTCTTCAAAGGACAACACAAAACATACAAATGTCAATACTAATTTCACAAAAAACTATTGAAATGTGAATGTAAGAAAAGTGTATGATTAAAATTTTACAAATTAATCTAAATTCCAAATAATCTGATTCATGTTTACAAATATATGCATTAAATTGCATTTGATGAGAATATTTTTGGAAATCGATAAATAAATGAATTAACAAAAAATCTAAATTAAAATGAGGGTAAAATGGTAATCAATGCTATAAAATGGAATTCAACTTTAATTTAAAATAAATTGACCAAAATACCCTTTTTGACAACGCACCATTCAATTGAGCTGATCCAATGGATCTCATTGACAGCTCACTAAAAAATCTGTGAGACCTTCGCTTCATTTGAATGGGTCCCTATATATTCTCATTCTTTTAAATATTGATTAGTAGTAGTCCCTTGTTTCCACAATAAATACATGTATTATATATTCTTAATAATATAAACAAATAAGAACATAAATAACACCTCATTATTCCATATTTTAGCTCGCTATTAATAAATCTCCTTATTCTTTATTCTACCTTTCTTATTTTTCTATGCGGACATACTTTTAAAATTTCATTATTAAATGATAAAAAACCATAGCATTGTAAATATATAGTTACCCTTACAATATCGTATGAGTAATAATATGTTGCTATATGCTAATACCCTTAATTTTATTGCGATCAAAACTAGATGTGCAATCAACAACAAAACAAAGTATGTGAAGAAGATCTAAGATACAATGATGGTCGATCTCCTCGTTTGACCACCTCAGAAAAAAATCACTATAAAGAAGAACAAGTACATATTACTATGCTCCCTCGTTCTCTTCCTCCTCTCTTTATCACATTATTTCCTTCTTAGTATCGTGGTATGACTCCACCTATCTTCTCTTTATATTATCCCAACTACAATCTTAGTAACTGTAACAATGAATATCAATTTATCAAGATATCAATCAATCTCAATCAAATATCATGACAAGACTTAATAAAATATAATGAAATCTCTTTTATGAACTACGTGGAATTCAATTATACCATATTAAGAATCTATTTTTGTTAATCCTAGTAATATCCTTATTGAGTTGAATTCCATTATGATATTCACATTGTCTTGATTTTGCAATGGACCTTGTCATTTGCTAGTTACTCTTGCAAGTTATTATTGCATGTCGATACCGCACCAATTATTGGGTACCTTCAATGTGCCTTCTTCTGGGCATGCTTGCACAACTCGATGTTGTTCTTTCTAATGCGTTTCATACATTTCTTACGAGTAAGGGGTGTAACATCATCCTATAGCAAAGTGGACCACAATTTCTTCTTCATGTTTCTACACATATGCCGAAAACCATCTATTATCTTCTCTCTTCATTCAACCTAGAAAAAATTGTATATCCATAATCTATCATGACTCTTTATTTAAGATTGTACACCATGTTTAACATCAGCATGCATGCTCTTGATCTCTTACCAGCCGTCGTTAGTAGAATCCTTTGACAACTCCAATTGATTTCTTTAAGCAACCACCGTCATTATTTTTTACACCAATTTCGAGGAATGCATACTTGTTGTGACATGTTATATCGGCAACATCGAACCTCTCTTTGATATTAGTTGTGTTGTGTTAAATCTGAATGCATAATTAACTACCGTAAAAGCACGTGAAGAAGAAAGCATAAGATATGGCAGTGGTCGGTCACCTCATGACCATTAAGGAAGAAACGTTTTTATGTGTAAGAACAAGAACAACTCTCTCTACTTTCTTGTTCTTCCTTAAAATCAAAGCGAAAAGAAATGCTAAATCGAAGATAAACTACCTACGTCACCTATGGAGGAGGTATAAGAATGGAATCGCCTCGATTTGCAATGGTCGCGAAGATGTGGAACTATGCAGCGGAGGTCTCCGATGAAGTTACTGGATCACAGCATTTGGTGCTCCTACTCACACTCCCAATTAGAGGACAACTCCTCTGTTATTGGAGATTATCTCCTGTCACTTAATCTCAGATGAAACGTGGCCAAAGTCTGATCAAACCCTCGCCGGAGGTGGAAGTTAGTTATTTATAGGATGAACTCCATCAAGTTTTGAATTTTAAAATGGGTGAGATCAGAGGCATGATTGGCAGATATGAAGGGTTGGTGATGGAGAGAAATGATCAGGCAAAAAGATTGGAGAAAGAAGCGAGGGATGTTAGTGACTGAGATGCATGGGAAAAAGGAGTGAAGAGTGGGAGGAATGCGAGAAATGAGCGGGCGACAGGGACCAACTAGTTGACTCGAGTCAACAGACCCAAGCTGGCCAATCAAAGGGCGCACGAGATAATGCCAAAATAAACTAAATGACAAAACACTGAGTAAAAGTTAAATAATTGAATAAAAATCAAAAAATGAATTTAAAAAATAAATAATATAAATAAAAATTTTAAGAATAAATGAAAGTTAATTTTAGGATTTTTAATTAATTAAATAATACATATACAAGGGTTAAAATAAATATAAAGTGTTATTTATAGGTATATACATCTATATATACAAAACTTTGATTTTTAATTATATATATAATTTAATATTTTATTTATTTACAATATTTTACAATGGTTTTATGAAAATTTTAATTTATTTTTCAGGAATTAATTTGTTAGTTTAATTAAATGTGTATAAGTACAATATATACATGGTGATACATATACACTATATACATGATTTTATTTTTTAATTTTTGATTTTGTGATTTTTATTTGTATTTTATATGAGTTCAAAATTACTAAAAAATGCAATATGCACAAGAAAATAAATAATTAAATAATATACATAGTATATATATAGGTATAATATACAATAGTACCCTAATTGGCCACATTTCACACCTTAACTCTGAATTTTTATGAAGTCTCCTTCATTTTAAAGATAATTTAATTTAGAGTGCAATGAAAGAGAGCTTGATGAATTTGGAGTTCGGGTGGAGTAGATATTGATCTCAAAAGTTTCTACTTTATACCTTTTGGAGAGTGATGTGATTTACACAATATATACAAATTTTTATAGCAATTATTTTTATTATTTACAAAAGAATTTTATTCACAAATTTCAAGAAGAATTACCTTTTATTTACAAAGAATTTGGTGATGGATAAACTAATGAAATAATGTGTGTAATAGACAATAATGTATATATGATGAATATATACATGTGACAATGAATTTTCTGGATTTTAGCCCTTATCTCCCCCTACTTTATTCCTTATCGATCAAGTCAAGTCTTGATCTTCTGTCAGGGTGTGATTTAGCCTGTATCTATTACATATATACAATCTTTTATTTCTTTATTTATTTTTTTAGGTTAAACTAGGGATAAATATAAAATATTTACACAAAAATCAGAGTTAGTAAAAGAATGAATTTAGTGATATTTACAGATGTTTTATAATGTATTTTAAGCTAAAATAAATGAATAAAGATGATGAAATGCATATTTATCACATGGCAATACAAATCAACTTTGAAGTTGATGCCTTTGATATGAATGGCGACGTTCTCTAAAATACCCCTCAACCTCTTTATTGATCCATCAACAAATTGACAAATCATCTTGGTTTTCTTGAGAGTCCCAAGATGAAGAGACTATACCAGCGAGAAGCGTAACATATTAATCAAAGCACTGCCGTCAAGGAGAGTATGATCACAAGAATAGTCAGAAATGGTGCATCTCACAAGAGGTGTAACAATGTTCCCTTTCCTAATGGGTAGACGATTGGTGATAGCGTGGGTAGTGGCCAAGGTTAGAATGTATCTCTCGAACATGGTTCTTTGTTTTCTTTTCTTGGGCATGGGTGCAGATGATTAGTTCATGGCCTTTTGAAGTGGTGCCTCAATAATATCATGAATAGTTGAAGTCTCTTCTGGATGAATCAACATTTTTTTAAGATTTTCTTTCTCTTCCATACAAGGGAAGAGATTGGAATCATCATCTACACAAGGACGACTAAGAACAGTCTTTACAATGTCATCCTTGGGGAAAAAGGTGGGAACTATGGTGGATGTGAGTGTAGTCAAAGGATCTTGCAAGGGTGCCCTCTCCTCACAAACTGACTTGGCTAGGTGTCTCCCAAAATCTTTTCGTATTTTTAAATTTTTATATTTTTTATATTTTGGGCGTTGCAAGCTCTCATAGGAATCCTCAAATGAATCCATGAAAATGGACGGTGAAGTGGCAATGTGGCTCTTATTTATACTAGTGAGTTCATATATCCTATGATTCATTTTCTCCACTAACCGAGTCATGTATTCAAGAGCAATATCTATAAGAGGTGACTCCAATAGCTCAGTCTCTGGAGTTTATGATGGTGGGAAATGTGAAGGTGGTGGTGGATAAATGTCTGATGCCCGAAACTCTGAATGAGGCAGATATGTACAAAAGGAATAATCAGGAGCAAAGTCCTCTTGATAAAATGGAGATGTACCGGTTGGAGAGTAAGAGGATCCATGAAGTATGGATAAAAATAACTCTAGTCAACGATCTCCGAAACAAAAGATGGGGATCGGGAGAGCACAGAAACCAAGTCAAGATATGCAAGAAAAAAGGCAAAAATTCATAGAGAAGATCTAGTATACACACAAACAAACATAAATATAAACAACAAATCCCCTCAATTCACCAACTCAACATAATGTTGACTATGAAAGTTCGATCTTTTTATCTTTTCAATTTTTAGAGATAAGTGAATTTCAAAAAGTTGTACAAGTACACATGTAGACCTGGGAGAACTAATCCTTAGTGTGTACATATCAAATATGAAATATTGAATATAATGAGGGGGTTACTCTCCCCAAAGCAAGGATTTTTGTCTTTTTGATTGTAGGGTCGGGTAGAGTTAGCAGTCCCAATTTATTGGTTATCACTTTTTTGGATTTTTTAATAAGAATGCACGAATCCTAATGAGATGTCAATTCCTTTAGTATCCTAGGTGATCAAAATCAGATGGAGAGAGTCGGAAAAGAAATGCAAGCAAAAATCAATGATGAATGCTCATATAGAGATGCTCACCTTGCCTCCATCTCTCTTCATGCATGTTGCTAAGCATATTTCAAACCTACTCTATATGCAATGCAAGTTTATGAAATCGCCCTAGAACATGAGCTGCTATTATCATGAAGAACAAGAGTTGACTATCTAGAAAAGAAACCAAAGATCTAGTCTTGGAGACTCCTCGATGCCAACCATAGTGGGTCCTGCAAGCACTATGTGGAGTCTCTCGTAATGTGCGGTCTCGAATCCAAATAATCAACTATTTGATTTGGCTAGATCCAAGCGTGACTATAGGTACATGCAATTTTAATCAGGGCTTTGGACCTTAATCTATCAAGCATGCAAGTCCTAAACTAGGGTTCAATCACATAAAACCAATGAAAAGAAAACCGAAAAACTCAAAACTTGTAAAAAAGAAGAAAAGCAAGAAAAATGCGAAAAACACGATGAGTCCCCCAGGTGAATAGACACCCGGGCAATGGATCTCGTGAATTGTGAATGTCCAAGTCCTAAATATTACAATTTAACTTTACATGAATAAAAAGAAAACTCTCCTCACAAAATAAAATAAAAAACTAAAAGAGACTTCTCGGTCTCCTGCTCTCTTTGCCTGCTTCTCCTGCATGCTCCTAGTTGGTTCAGGTGTGTCAACCTCCTAAGAAGTCGTCGTTGCAGTCCATTACCTTGCAATAAATATCAACAAAGAAAGTGATCAGAATAATCAAATAAAATATCGAAAATAAAATGCAAAAAATAAAATGCAAAATAAAAGAGGAATAATGCACAAAATATATGCTACAAGGTCTGCTAATCAAACACGACTAGCAATTGCGGTGTGACCGAGTGTCCCTCTGATCAACAGTCAACCCACAGAAAATTGAAGCGATCAATGTGTGTGAATTAAAATTAATTATAACTCTACTATAAATAATAAAGGTGTAAGTATGCTAGAGTATTGAACAATAGGAGAAATACGTGGTAGCAAGAGTTATTATCTATAAATAAATAATGAATAAATAATAATAGCTATTTGTACAATATTCACTCAAATAATAAATGAATAAATGTTGGATTCTAAATTAAATATATTTTTTCTTTTATATTTTTAATTTGTAATTTTTATTTATTTTTATAATGATCTGATTTTTAGTTTCTTTTTCTTTTCAATATATATAATTAAGTTTTATATATAACTATATACACAATAAAGGATAATATAATTATAAATATAACTAAAAATAATCAAAAATTACAGAATAAAGTATTTTTGTATTTTTTATATTTTCCTAATGTTTTTGTGATTTTTAGGAATTTTTGCTTATTTTTAGTATTTTTAAATTAGAAATAGCAAAAATAGTGACTAGATAAATATGTTTATTTGTTTTGGATTTGAAAATAATAAATAATATCAAAATTTTATAAAACTATGTTCAATGAATAATATATAATAAAATAAAATTAAGAGATAAAAATACATATTTTTATATTTTCAAATCGTTTTTAATAAATTTTAGAAGGATTTTAGAGTATTTTAATTTTTAGTGATTTTCTTTTTTTATTTTAGTGTTTTTTCATCTGGAGATACACAATACAATAAGAAACGAATACTATTTTTTGGATTTTTCAAAAAGGTTTTATAACTTTTCTGGATTGTTTTAAAGCAAACAAGGAATACAACGTGATTTTCTGATTTTTTAATAAAAAAGAAAAATACCTAAAATGCAAAACATATTAGAGCATGCAAAGAGGCACAAAAGCTAATTATTTCATACTTTTTGGAGCACAAATGATATTTTTAGAAAATAGAAAACAATTACAAAAACTAATTGAACTAGAAAGGGTACATTTGCAATTCAAATAAAACTCAAGGACTACACTTCAAAATAACCAAAAGTTCACAGCTAAAAATCAAATTTTAAATACTAAATACAATTCCAAAAACCCATGAGGGTATTTTGACAAAATGCCCAGCTTACGTGGGAGGCCATGTAAGATGAACTAGACTGGACACAACTGCAATAAAAGCAAAGTGCAAGGAGCTAAATGTAAATATTACAAAGTTTTTACAGTGAGAAAAATGATTAATATAATAAATTTAATTACAAAGATCGTGGGGTGAAGTGTGAAGTTTACCCCACTTGCACGATGCTAGATTCTCCAAATTAATCTACTTGTCACGCGTCGCGTCCCCAATGGTTGTTACCGATTCGATGGTAACGCCCCAAATTAGACCTCTTGGAGGAGATCGACAATCATGGGCTCTTCAATCGGATGCCACCTGCTATCATGGAAGAACTGAACTTGATCTAATGACTAAAAGGGGGATTGGAAGAACGCACGAAGAACAAAGCTCCTGGCAGCTTCGATTACTCGTATCTCGCACCTATGACTTCCGTTCTTGCTGCTGAGATGGGGGAAAGCTTGCTGGCAATGATGCACAACTTAGTGGTAATCATCTCTCCTAACTCAGGTTAATGAATTAATTATAGTGTCGTTCTCACCCAAGATAATCGAGTCGAAATCTAGAAAAATATTCAACCACAAATAAATCAAGAAAGTAACACAGTAACGTAAGCTACTTTTATTAACTTGGCATATCGACCAGGGACGAACATAAGGAGCACAATTAAACCTAGGCAGTCGAGTCACAAAGATTCAGGGGATTTTTATTTTCTTTTTAGTGGTTTTTAATTTTGCAATTTTTTAATATTTGAAAACAAGGCAAATAAAGATAATGAATCAAAAGGATGACACACACTCCTTTTGTATTTTTTAAATAGGGTAAAAATCACTAGAAAATCAAGTAAAAATATTTGTGTGTTTTTAACAATTTTATAACATTTTTATAGTTTTGGGGGATTTTTGGATATTTTTAAGATTTTATAAAAAAATCAAAAACTAAGAAAATGATCAAACAATGCACAATCAGGAGTGTTTTTCAAATTAAAAATATTAAAATGCCCAAAACTAATGGTAATCAATTTTATTAAAACTATAAGGAAATATCTACAAATAAAGATCGAAATCACAACTTTTGGATTTTTCCTATGATTTTATATAAATTTTATGGTATTTTTAGGGTTTTGTAAACTGTTAGGCTTTTATAAAAGCAAATGCAATGAAAATTGTGTAGAAATTCAAACAAATCAAAATAAAGCCATTTTATTTTTTAGAATTTTTAAGCATTTTCCATTTTTTTATGAAGTTTCTAAGGTAAACTAGGACTTTTTTACTATTTTTGAATTTTTAATAATAATAAATAAAAGGAAAATAGCAAATAAAAATTACCACAAATAAAACACACTAGCAGGAGCTACATGTAATTTTTATGCAACTTTTGGAGTTATTTTACTATTTATTTCAATTAATAAAAGAGAGCAAAAATTCAACAGTGCACAAAGGACCTAGATGCAAAGATTCTAAGTTTTAGGGCCAAATTGTAATAAGCAATAAAAATCCAGGGGCCTTAGTTCAAATAATCCAGTGAAAGCACGTGACACACATGACTCAGGCACAAAGGGGCATATATGCAAATAATGAAAATACTTTCTATTTCATTAACCAATCAAAAGCACATGATTAAGTTTGCAAATATCACAAAAACACATGTGAGTGTGCACATAAGTAGGGCTCGGCTAGCCTAAAGTGCAAATAAAAAAATGCATCGTCCTAACTGCAAAAGTTTTTAACTAATTATTATAATTAATGTGCTAAAGAGAAATAAAGTAAATGACGGGTAAAAGGTGCAATATACCCATAGCGGTCACGTACGACATGTGGCTCTAGCGGGATCTGACGGTTTGGACTCAACACAGGCGTACGATTGTGATCTAGTCTGGAAAATATTTGACAGCTCAAGGGAATGTCGGGAACGTGCGATCAGATCTGGGGTGCATGTACAGATCCAACAATATGAAAAGCTGGCGCTGACGTATGGCATGGATGAGCCGCATATCTGATCCGAGCACTAGTATTTGGGCATGCTCAGACGTCTTAGATCAGATCTGGGCACAAAGGTTCTTCATCTGACGACCAAGAGGCCTGTTGGAAGTACTGTGAAGAAGTTGCGGCCGAGTGAACTTTGACCAGCTATGTATGACTCTCAAGAGCTCGGTTCAGTTGGTTACAAGATCAATCACCCTCCTGAAGATGGTCTACATTGAGTGAGTGCCCCAGATGGCTCGGTGAACGGCTGGATGTGGATCCGAAAGGTACAACACCTGGAGGTGCTCTGCCGCTGATGTAGAGATTAGAATCGAGCCTCGAGCTTATTACACCTAAACTTGCAAGGATATCCTATGCTCGAGGGGGAAGACTCGACAGAGTTTATTTGCGGCTAAAAATAAAAGAAGCGGATGGGGAGTGGATTAAACTTCCGGCGGAAATAAAGGATGGAAGTCCGAGCCTAATTTCGCTCCGATGAGCAAGATTGAGGATGATTAGAAGGTGATAGAAGGTGGTCAATAATGCAGCAAGTCAATATGAATGACTAGATGGTTGAGGTCGAGCTCCGACCTGATGGTTAGAGTAGTGAAAATGTGCAGCAGTGCAAATGAAAGAATCGACGATGAACGACGAAATGGAGTGAAAATGAGTATACCTTAGATGACTGGAGTGGAATGAGAGGCAAGGCGATGGTGGAGGCGAGGTCATGGCCTCAAGCAGGGGGTGGAAGACCTAGGAGGCTGAACGTGGCAGAGCTCTCAGGCCACGTATGAGCTATCATCGACTCAGCACCAATCCAGACTCCAAATAGGAGCTAGAGGAAGCTGTCACTATCCTAAAGACTCAAATGGAGAAGAGGAGGCACGGGGATCGGGCTGTCCCGTGGAGGAGGGGATGAGATATTTTATAGGTGTCCCATGGTTCTAGAAAGATCAAGCGAGAGCACGCAACCCTAGGGGGATCTAGACCTAAGGATCTACGAGGATCACTGATCTGTAGGGAAGAAAAGGGTCTGCAATCCAAGGCAAATGGCAGTTGGAGTCAGGCGGGATATAATGTAGAGAAATAGGGACCAGCGAAGGCAAGACGGGTCGGACCTAGTTGGAGGAAGGGTTGACCCGGGTCAACAGACCGGGATGGACCAATCAGAAATTAGGAATATACATAATAAAAGAAAATTGAAAAATAGTAAATGATTTTAAAATAAAAAATGAATAAAATAAAGAATGTTTATTATTTTACAGGCTATTTTTTGGGATTTTTTAATAATTCTAATAATAAATATATAGTATTATATATAGTATATGGTATTATGTACAGTTATAATATACCTATATATTATATACATGTATTATTTATTTATTTTTTTACAAAAATACATTGTATTTTATATTTTAATTCTTTACAAAATAATGTAAATATTATAAAAACATTTTTATTGGATTTTATAAATTAATTACATGCATTAGTAAATTAAGTTTATGCACAATATATACAATATTGGTGATATTATACAATGAAGAATTGATTTTATTTTTATTTTTATTTTTATTTTGTATTTGATGAATTTTATTTCAATTTTATTTAATTATTGAGAGTATATACAGGTGTATAAAAATACAATATGTACTAATTATTTACAAAAGAAATAAATCAATATATATACAAGTATAGGTATTGCACAATTGTACACATTTCACTTTTGCAATTATTTGTATTATTTACATCACATTTTTATTTACAAATTTTATTAAGGGAATTTAATTTATTTTGAGATTATTTTAATTAGAAATAAAAATAGGTGAAGGATATATACAAGATGAGTAGTGATGAATATATACAATGAATAAGGACCATATCTCTCCCTATTTTATTCCTTGTCGACCAGGCTAGTATTTGACCTTTTCTCAGGGTTCAGATCAGTCTGCATTTATTGCATAAATACATTCTTATTTTATTTTCTTTCTTTTTCTTTTCTTCTTTATTCTTTTATTTTGCTTAAAAAGAATATTAAATACACAATATTAACACAAGCATGGTGGATGCTTATTTATTGTATTAGATATATATTTACAAGTATTTTGCGTAGGGAATTTGGCTAAAATAAAAGAATAAAGGATGTTCCCCTATAATTTACCTTTTCTAGTCCCCTATCAAACACTTATTTGAAAAAGAATGAAAAAGAAATAAAGAAAAGAAATAGCAAAGAACTTAGAATAAAATTGATTATTGAATTTATCTTCATAAATTTGGAGTATGAAGCTTGGTCAAACCTTTGGATTATTAGTTTGGCAGAACCTTATTGTTAAATGGACTTAAAACTATCAAAATATAAGTTTTACAAGACTCTTATTCAGGTCGCCTAAACAGTCAGGTTAGAATAAGTCTACATATGTAAACTCTTATGACTATGAATCTTTACTTATACTGTGTAAGTGAGATATAGCTCCCCACCTCAGAAATGTCAAAGAAACAACCTCCCTCAATAAGGTAACTCCAGTCCCCCGGTCAAACAACTCTTTCCTCACGGAGTGGTGTATTCCCTTCTAAGTTCAAGTGTAACCAGATCAACAAGAGGGGAAAGAAGAGAATGGACCATGGCTAGTGTAGCCACGTATCGCTTGGAACTTGACCACTGTAGCCAAGTCTCCAACTGCAAGCTTCCATAAGATGAGACAATGAATGACATAAGCTTTGCTTATTCAACTATATATACTCTGCCAAGCATTTTATTTGCCACCTTTTTTGGAGTTTTTGCATTTTTATGACATATATATACAACAAATCTACAAGGAGCATCATGTACATAAGGAGTTTTTTTCTTGAGCCAGTAGACTATTCCTCTTTTGAAGCATTATCGCAACCCCACGGCATCCTATCTTAGACCTTAATGCTACTAGACCATGTTGAGATGCACTACCTTCCTTAGAGGAAGATGGATGCTCCTACTAGTTGTTACACACCCGTGTGCTACCCCAAGACAAAGGATCTGTCCCCTCACCACCTCAACCATGAAGAGCTACATGTAGAGTGGTTGTCCAAATTAAGCAACTTTCTAGAATAATCATATGTCTTTCATGAAGTATTCTACTTAGACAAATAAAGATGACATGGGAACATAGTCTTATGGACTCAAAGAATTAAGTCGCTAGGACCTGAGAAGTCTAAACTCTAGTTCCTATAAGGTTCCTCTGAAATTAAGTGGATTAAAATCTTAACCAAGCTCCATTCTTCAATTTTATTCTAGATTAGTTTATGTGTCAATACTATTCTGAAAAATGAATATGTACATGCAAGAAATATTTGCAAAACATTTTAAAAGAAAATAAAATAAAATACATTTTTTTGAAAAAAATTTATGTATTTTGTTATTTTAAATTTTTATGGTATTTTTAATAAGAAATAAATAAAGTTTTTACAAATATCTACAAAAATATGTATATAGTTAAAAGAGTTTTATTTACAAATTTAATATACAACTTTTATAAGTGGATATTATCTACAAGAATTTTCAAAGGGATTTTATATACAAGAGTTTATATACAAAGTTTACAAATAAGTATAGGTTTTATTTACAAATAATTTACAACTACTTGATATACCCATAATTTATTACCCGTGTGATAAAATGTTTTACAAATATTTCCCAAATCATTTTACAAATTTTTTCGAAATATTTTCAAAAATGTTTTCAAAACTAGTCTTACAAACTATTTTACAAATTCTTTACAGATAGTTTTCCAAAAATATTTTTGCAAACATTTTTCTGTCACAATTTTACAAACATTTATACAATATACATAATTTTGATACACAAAATAATTTACAAAGATTTTATAAACAAAATATTTTACAGAAATCTGTACAAACATAATTTTACAAAGGTTTTTACAAACATTTTTACAAAATGTTTTGCAAAACTTTTTACAAAAATTTTACACACATTTTTGCAAACATTTTTCAAAATATTTTTATACCAATTTTATAAATAATAGCCATATTATTAACTCCAAAGTAAGAGTTATGGCTAAAGTATATATACAATATAGATGATACCCCCTATACTTTGCTCGAGCAATGTCTCCAGAGTGATCATAGAGCGAAAAAGGATGACATAACTCGTGCTAAGTATATAAAAGTGAAAAGAATACTATACTACAATGACTCAATGAATGAAGAAATTGAATAGAAGTTGGTGATCCCCCCTATACTTAGGATCAAGTAATCCTAAGTATAGAAGACTGTACAAAAGGGAAAAACCAAGGAAGAGGAATGTACATAGAACCAATGACTCGACTTGTCCCCCCTATACTTAGGGTAAGAGATCCTTAAGTATAGAAAAAATATCAACAAGTGAGGTACAAGTGAGAGAATAATCAACAAAAAGAAAAACAGATATTACCTGCCCTATACTTAGGATCAGATGTTTCTGAGTATAGGTAGCAAAACAGAGGTAATAGAATAGAAAGAAATATGAACAACATAGGTTCAACACCCCCTATACTTAAGATGAAGCGCATCCTAAGTATAGCAAGAATCCTAAGTGAGACCTGGGGTGTTAAACAGAACTGAAGAATGAAAGAATAAAATAGAAAACATGGATATACAAAGAGGCAGACAAAAGTGAAAATCAGGTATGAGACGCGGGAGATTAGAATCAAAGAACACATCTCATACAACATGAATCGAGGCAACATCAACAGTCAACAGGTAATGATAAAGAAAAGGCTTCAGGCATTGACCGTTGACTCGAAAGGTGGACTCAGAAGATAACTTAGATATATCAATATTGCCATTGTCGTGCACCTTTCTGACCAAATATGGACCTTCCACTTGCTCTATCATTTCCCTGGAAATAATCTCAGTCTATCATGGAATAACCATACTCTCTGAGTTGGCTCAAACTGCTTATTGTTGATGTGAGAATCATGCACTATATTCACTCTATCCTTATACAGTAGGATACTCAAAAAAGTTATCTCTAAGCTCCTCCAGGGCTGCCAACATTGCTCTCCTATGATCTCCTGCACTCTATGGATCCAATAATATCTCTGTGACTTCCCATAGTGACTTGCGCTTAATCTCTATAGGTAAGTTGCATGGCTTTCCATAAACGAGTCGGAATTGAGATGTACCCCAAAGTATTCTTGAAGGATGTCCTATTAGACCACAAGACTGAGTCCAAAAGTTGTAACCAATCCTTTCGATCTGGGCGGACAACCTTCTGCAATATCGTCTTGGTCTCCCGGTTCGAAACCTTAGCAAGACTATTCATTTGTGGATGATATGGAGTGGCAACTCTATGGTCTATGCTGAACTCGTTGTCATTGATAAATTCAGTCCCCCCGTCAGAAATCAAAACTATAGGAACTCTGAACCATGATATGATATTCTTCAAAAATATGCAAATAGTCCTCGCATCAATGGCTCGGGTGGAGATGGCCTGAACCCAAAGACTCATATAATCTACAACCAACAAAATGTACTTGAATCCTTGACTCTTAGGGAATGAGCCCATAAAATCGATGCCCCATGCGTCAAAAACCTCACAGAAGTGAATAGGTTTCATCGTCATCATGTCTCTATGACCACAACTACCCAACCTATGACAGTCAGTACACAACTTCACGAATTCATCTGAATCCTTGAAGAGTGTTGGCTACCAAAGGCAAGATTAGAGAACCTTTTGTATTGTCCGTCTCCTAGAGTGATGTCCTCCTATCTCAAGCTTGTGGTAATAGGTGAGGATGTTGTGGTGCTCCTGCAGAGGAATACACCAACGCCAGACACTATCCCCTCCTTCATGGCAAAGGGTGGGATCCTCCCAATGGTATGACTTGGCCTTCACTAGGAAAGTCTCAATTCGCTACCTAGTCCAACTTTGTGGAACTTTCTTGGCAACAAGATATTTTACAATGTCAAAATACCATGGGAGAGAGGTGATAGAGAGAATCACCTCGTCTGGAAAAGTCTCAGTGATATGTGTGGTTGTCTTAGACACCTCAAGATGCTCGCCACAACATTCTAGACTATAGGATTATCCTTAATCTCAATATCAAACTCCTGAAGTAGAAGGATCCATCTTGTCAAGCATGCATTGGCAACCTTCTTAGCCATTAAGTACCGGATGACGGTGTGATCAGTGTAAATAGTAATTATAGATCCAAGAATATAAGATCTGAACTTATCCAAAGCAAGGACTACATCTAGTATCTCCTTCTATGTAACAATATAATTCCGTTGGACGACATCCAAAGTACTTCTAGCGTAGTGTATGGCAAATGCCAATCCACCCCTCCTCTATCCTAGCATAACCCCTATGGCAAAATTAGAAGCATCTGTCATGATCTCGAATGGGAGAGACTAATCGGGTGGCTGAAGGACAAGAGCCTACATAACCAAATCCTTGAGAGTCTCAAATGAGGAAAGACACTTATCATCTACAATAAACTCGATGTCTTTTGTGAGAAGATTAGTAAGCGGGCAGGCAATACGACAGAAGTCATGAATGAACCGACGGTACAAATCAACATGCCCTAGAAAAGACCGCAACTGCTTCAAATTGGACGGTGGATTGAGCTTCTTGATTATATCCACCTTGGTCAGATCAATCTATGTACCCATGTTGGAGATGATATGACAAAGGACCATCCCTTGAGTCATCATAAAATGACTCTTCCCCTAAGATAAAACAAGGTTGACCTCAATGCACTGCTGAAGCACACAATCTAGGCAAGCAACACAAACGTCAAACCCATCGTCGTAGACCAAAAATTCATCCATGAAGACCTCTAAAAATTCACCCACCAATTCTGAAAAGATGGAAAGCATACACCTTTGGAATGTAGCTAGGGCATTACATAGTCCAAAGGACATCCGTCTAAAGGCATACGTCTCAAACGGAAATGTGAATGTCATCTTATCATGGTCTTCGTTCGCAATGGCCACCTGATTATACCCCGAATACCCGTCTAGAAAGCAATAATGACTCTTCCCAGCTAATCTTTCAATAATATGATCAATAAATGGTAGATGGAAGTGATCCTTCTTGGTGGTCTGATTCAATCGTCTGTAGTCCACATAGACCCTCCAAGAAGTGGGTACACGGGTAGCAATCTCCTCTCCAGACTCAATCACAACTGTAGTGATACCCATCTTCTTGGGTACCACATGTAATGGACTAACCCACTTGGCTTTGGAGATGGGGTAGATAAAATCAATGCTCAACCACTTAGATATTTTCTTAATAATCACATCTCGAAGATTCGGGTTCAACCTACGCTGGAACTCACACAAAGTCTTAGTGTCATCCTCGAGATAGATGTGGTGGGAGCACAGGGCTGGACTTATCCCCTGGAGATTTGCAATAGACCAACTGATTGCCCTCTGGTTCCTCTCAAGAACCTCCATCAAACGAGATTCTTGGTCATCAGTCAAATCCTCTGAGATGATAACTGGAAACATATCTAGATCATTCGCAAAGAATATGTACTTCATGGTGTGTTGTAAGGTCTTCAACTCTAGGCATGTGGGAGTTGGCAAATCTGGTCTCTGAAATGTTTGCACGAAGGCTACCAGATCTAAATGGGATAACTCTTGATGCTCATCGGAACTCGACAAAGATGGCCCTACTGGTGTCTCTTTGAACTGCACTGGCCCTATCTCTGTCCTGGCTGTAGTCTCACTAGACATCAAACACGACAAATACTCATCAAAATCATGCCAATCAAAATCTGTATATGAGTCTGAGGGATCTGAATGTGAATGACATGAAATGAAATCAACCTCGCTACCAGAATCTACATTGTCAGCCTCTAAAGTATCCTGCTCCACAAGTGTGTTCTTTGAACTCTAATTAGCTAGCATCTGTGAATCTGCAGAATCTGAAGGTGTGATAAGAGCTCGTGAAATTGGGTCTGCTCAATCTGCCCCATCACCTGTAATCAGAAAATCACACTCGTGGTGGATGTCTAGCTCTACATCTGTCGTCTGATCTGATCCCTGCTCTAAGGTGGCTAAATATATGTCTCTCGTCTCCTTAATCATCTCTATTTTTATAATCTCACCCTCGACACGAAAGTATACCTTCCCGCTATTATGATCATACACGCCCTTTGTTGTCGCCAGGAAAGGTCAGCCTAATATGATGGGGGTATCTGTCACGTATTCAAGGATCTCCATGTCCAACACAATGAAGTCCACGGGGAATTTCAAGCCATGAATGGTGATGACAATGTCCTTCAGTAACCCCTTCGGCTCTTGGCAGATCTGAGGTACTATCATGCTTAGTCGAAGAGGTCCAAACTCTAAGCAATAAAGTAAGGCTGTCGAAAGAAGGTTAATCAAAGATCCAATGTCTAATAGAGTATGATCGAACTGTTGCTCATGAATGTAGCATCTGATATACGGAGCCCCTGCTTATGGCCTCTTAGCTGGAAATCAATTTTGATTAGTGAAGGACATGGCACGGGTGAGCGCATGAATCTCTACACTGTGGTTGTGCCTCTTCTTCCTGCAGACTGTGGTCTTCTCTCTAAGGTTCTTCTCGAAGAGAGGGATGTGCTCTAATGCCTTCTGTAGAGTTAACTATTTGAAATCTGTCTATCATCTGCTCGTCTAACTCTAATTGTTTTTTCCTATTTTTTGGCCCATCCATAAGCAGAGTGCTTGAGGTAAGGGAATAGAGGGACCATCCTCAGAAACTAGAGGGTCTGAAGTAGGAATAGGTCTCTGAACATGCAAATGGTTTGAATCCATATTAGCATCATCAATCACATCAGATGGACCAAGAAAATATATAGAAAACTTTCCTTTATTCATATTTTTGTTTTTCGGAATTTTTCCATTTTTTATATTTTTCTAAGAAAATCATCCTCAGGTAGAAGAATAGGGGTCAAAACAACTGGAGTATATGTACATGGACTTTTGGTGGCATTAGTACCACCTACAACATCTAAAATAACGACATAAGTACCGTGCTTGGGCCCGTCATATGGTATCGTTGTGGCATCATCACCATCTTCAGCATCTGGAGAAGGGATGACATCAGCACCATCGAATGGATCATCCTCAAAGTGGGTGGCATTAGTACCACCATCAGCATCAATATCAGCAGCATCATCACCGCTCTCTAGCTCATCTAGCGCTCTGGAGTCTGCATCTGAATGTCTCCTAGATGAGTTGCTACCAGCTGGCTTCCTACCTCTCCTAAGTGTCACAAAATCATCATCAAATCAATAATGCTTATCATCAAGTACCTCACTAGGAGTGCCAGACTTTGTAGACTGTACCTGCTCATATTTCCTCTTCAGATTGTTCAGATTTGGCTCGATCTGTCCAGGTATGGCGGCCTTTCCCTTGATGATCTCTCTCATTTCCTGCATGAACTCATCCATCTCTCTCTTGAATGTAGTCTACCGCTATGCTAGCATATAAGCGAGATCCTCTAAAGCTGAGTTCTCATACGAGGGTGCATGGGAACCGGATGGGTTGACTCTTTGAAAGTGTTAAGGTTGGCCATGTTGCTGCTAGCAAGACGGAGGTGGAGGCTGGTGAAACAGGGAGTGAGGTTGTTGCTGCCTCCACTACTAACCATGGTATTGGGTCGAGGAACAGTGTGCCAGGAGTACTAGGGATGTGTCTGCTGCATGCCCTGCCTTGATTGTTCCGGAGGCTGCTGGTGGGACTGAGCACCTCTAGTGGACCATTTGAAGCTCGGGTGATCACAGCGGATAATAGGATACGACTGGTACTGGGAATATTAAATCTTGTTGACTTCCATCAGCATCTCTGTCTGCTCGTGCAGAGATGGGGGAAGAGATGCCAAGGGCTGATCACTATGATATACCACCATATGTGTGTCTGGTGAAGGTGGTGGTGGAAACTGTTACTGGGTTGTTGGATTAATGTGCTCTGCCTGAATAGGGTGAACCTGTCTATATGAGGTGGATGGTTGTGATGATCGACTCCCAGATCAGCATGTGACCTAGACTTGGCAAAGAAGCCGTATGTGCCTCTTGGAGGCATATGATCCATGTATTAAGGTCACTCAAAGTCTGGGCTCGTCCATCCTGTTGAGCTTGTCTAGGCCCTAGCATATCTTCTTCTCTATAATCTCCATGCGGTCCAACCTCTGGTTAATGATGCCCATGTCTGCAGCTGATGACTCTGCTAATTTTTGTTGTTGTAGAAGATGAAGATGGACATGTCTCTGTACGTGCAACTCTGTGGTGAGACAATGCCTGTGGGGGAGTCTTCCCTTTAGTGTAGACACAGGCCTGAGTCATCACTATGTATATCTCAACCATCTCCTCATATATGGCACAGATTTGATCCTCGTCCTTAGAAAAATATGACCCTCCACAAGAGGCATTCACTAGCTCCTGCAACTCAGGTGTCATCCCACAAGAGGAAATCTAGACTAAGCTGGGCTTGCTAATATCGTGATGTGGACACCTGTCAATGATCTCTCTAAAATGATCACAAGCCTCATGGAACTGCTCATTTGGGATCATGGTGAAATTGTTGATCATGGCCTGCATTGCATTCATCTGACCAAGTGGATAGTACTTGTTGAGGTACTCGGTTCTCAACTCCTCCCAGGTGGTGACAACCCTCCTCAAGTGCTTCATCCAGTAGGCTACTTTGTCAATCAAGGAAAATGTGAAGGCTATCAGCTTGATCGTATCCTCATCCACCAGCATGTTGTGGACAGTGCTATAAATCATCTTGAACTCCTGGAGATGTAAATGGGGTTCCTTGGTGGCGTGCCCATGAAACTGGGCCAACAATTGAATCGTTTGTGGACAGAGCTCAAAATCTCCTAGCATAGCTGGCAATCGAATCCACCTGTGGGTGAGAGTTGCACTAGGGTTGTGCAACACTCTCATGGTGTGTAAAGGTCTTTGTGGATCATGGTCCTCCCCCTGGCGTCTGTATCTGTCATATGATCGGTCCTCGGGTATCTCTCCTCCCTCACTGCTGGGTCTGTCATCTCTCGCATATGATCTCCTATCTCGCATCAGTGTTAACTCCCTCCTTGCCTCTATCATGAGCAACCCGCGGTCCTAGATTTGTCTCTTCATAGCCTCTAGGGATGCCAGGAGGATGTTGTTGATCATTGCCTGATCAAACACATCATGAATATCTAGATGCTCATCCTCTCTCCACTCTTAGGCTATCTCGTCAGACTCTAAAGAGGAAAAAGAACAGACGTCAGGTGTAACCAAGTCAACAAATATCTACTTTGGCTGCTCTGACTATTGTACCTCAGGTGATGGGTGGAGAAGGTCGAGGAAGAAGGAGGTAGAATACTCAGGTTTTGAGAATGGGTCTGAGCTCTCAGGAATCGTCCTAGATGAATGGACATGTGTGCCATGAAGCGGTGCCACCAAAGGTAGCCTAAGAGACTGCATGCCCATCATAGGGATGTAGGAAGTAATGAAGAGTAGATCCGGACTGAAAACAATGATGAGAAATAAAACCCCCAATTCGCCAACTCAACGCAATGATGATCGTGAAAGCTCAGTCGTTAAACTTTTATATTTTAGAGTATAGTGAGAATATAGTTACTTAGTCAGACTCACAAGTGAGGTCACCTAGGGTAGAACCTGACCAAGTAGGTAGTGCACACCCAACTTGGTCAAGACTACTTCTGTTAAGGGTCGAAGGCAAGTGCTTGCATATCAACCATACATCAATGAGTAATGTGCAGAAGCATAGGGCACAAGTCTAGGGATTTAGGCTGTAATCCTTAGCGGATACATCCTCACCCACTCTATCTGGAGGTAAGTACCTGAAACAATGAGGGGGTTACTCTCCCAAAACAATGAATGTGTTCTTTACGTTTATTTTATGGATGAGCTTGTTTAGTAGTCTCAATTTTATTGGGTTATCACTTTTTTTGCATTTTCGAATAAAGACACGTCTAACAAATTTTCTGATTTCCTATTATTCCTAAGTTCAATAAAACATGGGGAGGAAGATGGAAAAGCCGATGCATGATGAAATCAATTATGCATGTGCGAGATAGAAGGCATACCTTGCTCTAGCAGTCTACATGCAATATGGTTTGCACATAACTGTAAAGACAGAAAATAAACTGCCTATATAATGCAAGAGGAAATCGCCCTAAACAATAAATTCTATTACAAGAAGAACAAGGTGTTAACTCTCTAGAAAGCATTTTTTACCTTCTCTAACTATGTTATGGAATGATTCCACACATCCTCTCTTTCTTTAGGCCAAAGATGATATTTGATAGATGGTAACGATTATTCTCATATAATCAACATCTGATTTAGTCTACATGTCATTTTTTGTATTGTTACTTCACCTACCCTCTTAACATGAGCTAACTAGCAGTATAGAGAAGCTTGAACGTGGTAGGTGAGGGATATCCTGCATGGGGCATCATCATGGTTTGGCAAGAGAGTTGTGTGAGTCCGACACAAGAGGTTGGAGAATTGTGAAATATACAATTTGTCCAATAATAATATCCAAATAGAAAACATTCATAAACCACTGAGATGAAAGAATATCAAGCCACAAAGACACGTTGATTTTACAAGGAAATCCAAGTGGGACAAAATAACCCAATACCCTATAGGATTTCTCTTTCGCTCTCTCTCTCTCTCACCGAAGCTTGTTTCCACTATTCTAGCACTACATTAAACTGAGGGAAGTACAACCTCTTGTATAAGCTATACCCCTTCCTTGAATAGCTTCCAAAGGAAGATTTTATCTCTCACATATAAAGGAATCCACAACTCGTATACCTATACAAAAATACTGATCAAAAAAATAGTTAAGCAATAAACTTGAATTCACAAGCTTATAGACTTTCAGTGTAGAATCTTCTCTAGAATGATGATGATGATTGCATTGAGCACATAGGGCACAAATAACTTCAGCATCTGGACAGATTTGGGTTAAAGAAAGCTCAAGAGCACAAAAACGCTGAAAGAACTCAAATATTGCACAAGAACAACACCCTTTCGTTTCTTTTAAGAGTAGAGAATGTTTTTCTTAGTTATGTTTCTCAAACAATGAGCCATAAGGTCCCTTATATAAGGTTAGACTCAAAAGAGTCGTCAGTGTGTGAAAAAGGAAACCAATGTTCCAAATTTTAAAAACCAGCAAATGATCGATCATACGAAGAGGATGATTGATTACAGGTGATAAGCCAGTCTCACAAACCAGACGTTACTTTTGAACATAAACTTGAAAAGTGATCGATTTTGGTCTAAAGGATGGTTGATTAGGGTTGAATAATCATGATTAATAATATGGCCGATTGGGTCAGAAAATCAATAATCAAGAATTGATTGATTAGAATTCAAAAATGCTATATCATATGTCCAAAAATTGAATTTGAGATAACGATGATTCTGGATTAGGCTTGCTTGCTTATCAATAATATGGAAAAAAATATAAATTAGTTTCCAGTATAAAATAAAAACTATGTATTATATTGCACTAGCATCCAAAGTCTTTAAATCCCTTGGACTTTTAGAATCCTTCTTTGAATTTTTTTTAATATGTTTCTAAGTCTTGAGTCTTCAAGCCGAGTCTTTTAGAAGTGCTTTATACTTTGAGTTGGCATCGACTTTCTCTACAATTTTCATCAGAGAGTTTCTACTTGAATAGTTAATCAATCTACAAAAGAAACATATGACAAAGTCATTAGCAAAATCTACGTCACTAATAGGTTTTTATCTTTTATGCGAGTAAATTGGCATTAGGTCCTGGAGTGCGGGTTGGTGCATTTCATTAGTTCTTTTCTATAAGGGAAAATGTAAAGCAAGAAAATTAACATAAGAGGTTAGGATGTTCAAAGCTTGTGTTTTATGATAGTTGGTCAAACATAAATAGCGTGTCTTTCGTAATATTCAAGAGTGGATGAGATATACCTTGGAATGTCCTCGTAAATCGCTCCTTCCAAATCAACCACCATCATATACTTGTCTAGCTCTCATCTACAAATATGAAGGAGTTCATGAAAAAGTTTAGGATCAAAAGAAAATCTATTAATAATACTCAAGGTAAGAATATTCTTAGTGTAAGGGCATTTCATGAATAGATGGATTAATGATTCAATGGACAATAAGAAAAGGGTACATCCATTCAAAAAGGAGATGTTAAATATGTGAATCTCATCTTACGTGATGAGCTTTGAATGTATCACTAACCACAAAAATAACGAGACTCTTTGGTGGAAAGAGTTTGACCTGAACTTGTTGTAAATTCTGGCTACAACACCACCGTGCAAAGGGTAAGGTATAGTTGTTTATTTAATTTTGTGGGCCCATCGATGAACGCGCATCTAGCTATCTTAATTTGGTCTCGTTGTAGTATAGCCATATACACATAAATCAGAACCGAGCTGGATATCTCTGCGAGGAGTGGCTCGGTTAAAATCATTTAAGCTGGATTGGCCCAAGGTTGATCTCAGGGATGCGAGCTATCAAGGTGATCAATTGAATTCTAATAGTAACTTAAGTTATCATTAAATTATCTAAGTCAATAATGCACATTAAATGATACAAAACATAACAAATAAATATAATGCATTTTTTGCATTTTGGTTGATTCATGCAAGCTAGATTAAATGAACAAAATGCAACACAATGAACTTAAATGCGATGACTATTTCATCACTTATATTCTTTCATTTTGGTGTTTAAACCCTAGCTAAATACATGTCAAATTCATTATTTTGTACAAATTAACATTCATTATTTATTGTATAATTATTATGTAAAATACATTGATTAAAGCCAAATAAAATAATAAATAAAATAAAAGAAAAAGAATAAAATGCCAAAGGTATTTTATTACCCTAAACCCCGAGACCAAGTCAAGAATTGATTTGGTCGACAAGGAATAAAGTAGGGAGAGATAAGGCCCAAATATACAATAAAGATCCCATTTATTTATTCATTAATAATTCATTTTCAGGACCCATTTTATTCTTTATTATATATACCTGATAAATCCCGTATTTATCATCATTATTTACCATATTATTTATCTCCCTTACTTAAGTTAATCACAAAGATTCAATAACAAATAACACTAATAACTAATTTATGTGTTGTAGATTATTGAAACTAATTACTATATATCTATATAAACTTATTATAGTGTATTATTTTATGTATTTATTCCTTATTAAAAATCAAATAAAAATTAGATTAATTTGTATATAAATAAATAAACATAAATCAAAATAAAAATACAAAAAATAAAAAGAATTTGTTTTATATGGTTTTAACTAGTATTTGATTTTAATCTAGAAATAGATGACCTCTAATCTCTTTGACTCCTACATGAAAGATGTAGATCTCATCGAGATCTACAACTTTCATTTTCATGACTTTATCTGATTCATTTTCTATCTAATTATTTCTAATTATTCTTTATTTTCTCCAAATTCTTCAATGCTGATTGGGCCACGTGGCACATCAGATGCCCGCCACGTAACCTGTTCCTGTTGTGACACCTGCCTTCAGATGTTCATCGTTGGATCCTTAATCAAATCCAATCGAGCCGTTCATTCTCTCTTTATCCTCCGCCGCTAGATTCGATCTCTAGATCATATCTGAGTACTCGTTTGCACATGAGTCTGCACCACCTGATCTTCTGATAAAACGCATCTCATCCGATCTTCCACACCTAATTATGGTCCAATCAGATCTAGATCCAATGACTGAAGCTTCTTCTTCAACCTCTGCCTACTTATCTCCAATAGTCGCAACCTTTCGTACACATCCGTCCTCTCGCCATTTTCACAAACTTCCTCCTACATCATTCTCCCTCACAACCATCACCAGTTATTCACCCTTCGATTGTCATCCTTTCCAACTGCATGGAGTTTCTCATCCTTCTCTTCCCCAAACATAAGCGATGGTTGAAACCACCTAAAACCCACTCATACCTTCACTTATAAATAGCTAACAACCAGCCACTGGCGTCGGCTATCTGCCACTTTGTGAGCCATTCTCCTAACTTCTCCACCTTTCAGTGACAGTAAGGAGGTCTTGAGATGAGCGACTGTGGATGACTTTGCTCCGGCGAGATCCACGAGGTTTACCTCGTGTTGTAGACATCATCGGCGATGCTAGATCTTCCACACAAGCCCTCGTGGATAAGCAAAGATCCCTAGAGCTTCTGAAGCTCCAAATAGGCGTAGATTCATCACAAATCACTCGAAATTATCTCCCTTTCATTTTCCAGGTAAGTATACATCTTATTTGTATCCTGCCTATTTCCTAGTTCATCTTAGTTAATATTTTCGTAGATCTTGTCATTTTGAATCCTTCTTATAATATCTACAATCCACGCAAGATTTATCATGAATCGTCGACTCTTCTTTATCAATGTTACACCACCAATCCAGTCCAGGATTTGGAAAAGCCTGGACTAAATTTAGGGCTTGAATATCTCGCTTCCAAGAGCCCTCTACTCCATTTCATTTTTTACCACATACATCCTTAAAGATTCGTATCTCACTTCGACTATATACTAATCCTCGTAGGTCTTCAATGGACGGAATTCAATCAGAGCTGAGATGCTAATTTTCGTCTCCGACGAGCATGCACTAAATAAATGATCTTCAGGTTCTGGTCAGATTTTAAGAGTATCATCATTTTTGATGGATATTTGTGGAAGTTCCTTGACCTTAAGATGGAGCAGTGAAGCACGAACAAGAACAGTGACCTTGGTCGGAGCCCAGTCACAAAATCACCACATGCGGAGGAGCTTGATTGGGAGATGAAGTACAACAACCGTCAAATCAGATATATTGGGCGAGATCTAAGGAAATATATCAAGCCACGTATCCAGACTGAAGCAGTGCTTCAAGCCTCAGCTTAAAAGTGATCGAACCTATTCGGAGCCTTGGGATTACGCCACATGTTTCTACTACGGCTTGGTTAGTCTGGCTTAGATCACGTGCTACACGTGTGTGACTAGTGTAATTTGCAGTAGAGCCCCTGCAGATAGTAGAACTACAAATAAGACCCCATCCTTGGAAATTTGCAAATATATCCAAGAGGTTTCATGTATTTACATTTCAATACCTGCTTGTCCTTATTTGTAATAAAAATAGGAGTTTTTCTTACATTTATGCCCCTAGATTGATTGTGAAATAGAGTTTTATCTACAAATCCAATTAAAGTGATTTTTATCTCATTTGAAAGCAATTGTGTTGATCTTCTTATTGGCATGCTTTGTGGTTATTTTTGATAAAAATATCACGCATTATTCAATTTATCTTCTAAATACTCAATTAGATCTTTAATGGAAGTTGAAATTGTCATTATTTTGAGTAATTGATCCTAATTAATTTCTTGCTTATTTATGGATAATTATTAGTTGATTTTTAACATTACCATTAAGATAACAATTGATTTAATACAGGTTAAAAAGTATTTGAGTAACAAAGTGGAAGTGAATGTCATTATTTATTTGAAATGCTTTCTAGATCAAGTACTAATTAGAATTATCTTCATAATGGATTTTGGACTTAATTGAATTTTCAATAAATTCAAGAAATCATTGTGATGAACTCCAATTGTTTGTTGAGTTTGTAATTACTTTGTGAGTGTTGTTCTATCATCATTGTGCATTATTGTTTTCATATAATCTAAGAGCATAAAAACATGTGTTGAAAATGTTCTCTTTCGTTAAATCTGCATTTCTCATTATAATTATCCTATAAATTACCAATTTACATATTTGACATTTATATTTAATCACTAAATTGCTCCGTCCTTGTGTTCGATCCTGGACTTCCTAGGATAAACTTTAAAGTTGAATCGTCTTCATAGATATTATTCATTCAGTTTTATATGACATGCTAAGTGCTTGTGCTACAACAGATCATTATTAATATATGCATTTAGCGATTCATCAGATGGTGCCGTTGTCGGGGATGCGGTACATTTTGTGATCATTCCTTAGTGTCAAATATTTATTTAGTGATTTTTAGGCTTAACTATTTTGAGATTGTTTGGTTAATGTTGTCGTGCTACAACGGATCATTTTTAATTTATGCATTTAGCGATTCATCAGATGGTGCCGTTGTTGGGGATGCGGTACATTTTGTGATCATTCCTTAGTGTCAAATATTTATTTAGTAATTTTTAGGCTTAACTATTTTGAGCTTGTTTGACTAATGTTGTCGTGTATTATTTTGTGATTCATACTTAATTAATTTATTAATTCAATCTCTCTAGAATTTTTCTAACAAATTCTGTAAGTATCTCTAAATGACTGCATGCATCATTGATTTCTGATTGCATTACATTTTTTGCTTTCTCCCTCAGTTTTCACAAACATAAGGATAAAGGAAAAGGGAATGTATTTTAGGCGATTGTTATGGTCACTTAAATTCAAGCGACAATCAAAACTCTCAATCATGAATGAATTGATGCAAGTTAACCAAAATTATTTGTAATAAAAGCAATCATGTTTTACAGGCGTATAAGACCTTAATTTGTTTGCAGGTACTTACCAAGTGAGAGAGGGAAGACATTAGGATAGAGCCAAGCCATGAATTTTCGTATAGACTGCTTGTTCTATAAAATTGATTAGCCACTTCTCAGTGAGGAAATATGGGTAGTCGGTAAACGATAAGGATATACTTTACAGAGTGGAGGTTTTGGAGGACACGGTGTAAGGCCAGGTCCTCAAGTAGCCATATTTATACGGTCCCCACTTATTTCCATACTGGCTGAAAGTGGATGCAACTAGTCATAAGAATCATGCCAGTATGTAAGGAAATTTAGGCACTTAACAGCTCGTAACTCTGTCAAATTTTGTATTTGATCACCAATTAAAAATTGACAGGATAATAAGGCCATCTTCTCAGCCTTTAGTATTGAGTTGGTGAAATCATAAGGGTTTGTATTGATTATTTTATTTAATTAATTATGTACATTTCAAGTGCCTAGTAAAATTAGATTCTTTTATGTATGGTCGGATATTTGCGAGTTTGTCATTGAACTGCCCAAATATCATGCCTTCACCGGTCCAGTCTCCTCCTTCTCCTTCTTAGTTGGACCATCCCAGTGTGAAAATAATCCTATTTTCGAATCGGAGTATCATGATTCCCTCCTTGGGGTTGGTCATATCCCAACCAATTCCTATCTTCCTTCTTTACTTACTGAGGAAGATCATCGCCTTGGTGAGATAGACTTGATTTCATTATCTTCTTCTACATATCACTCCAATCCTTTGTTTATGACGGTGACAACAACACACTAAAGATGACTCCTAAAAGAAAGAACGGGAATGGAGAGGAGGAAGAATGGGAGGACCCATTGCATGTAGTGTTGGCTAGGTTGGTAGAATTCAAGCACTTAAGGGAACACAACTAGGCCAATTGCAGTTGGGCCGAGATGCACATATAGACGCGACATAACCTAGGCAGTTTCAGATGACTAATTGGTTGAGCCCAACAGAACATGATGTCAACTATGAATTGAAGCTGTAGTTCTTTAGCTTGCTGCCACATTTTCATGAGAATGCACATGAGGAGACATATGCATTCCTTAGGGACTTTGAGTTGGTTTGTTCTTATCTTATACATCCTAGGGTTAATCAAGACTACATTAGGTTCAAAGCCCTTCCTTTTGCCTTGAAGGATAAGGTAGATTACTGGATGAAGAACCTGGGGGTAGTCGTAACTACCTTTGTGCAATTCAAGGACCTCTTCCTGAAGAAGTTCTACCCTTTGAGTAGAACCAACTTGATGCGTTCATACATCACGAGTTTATCTCGGCTTCCCAATGAAGCTTTTTGTGATCCTTAGGAGAGATTCAAGGACCTCTTGCAGAATTGTCCTTTCCACGATTTAGAGCCTACCATCTTGGTTTAATCTTTATGTAGCAGTTTACACTCTAAGGTGCAGGGTTTGGTTAGTGTTTCTTGTGGAGGCATCTATACATCAAGAGGTGTGGACACCATATGGAAAGTGTTAGAGAGAATGGTCGAGACAAGTAGGGTACAAACTGCTAGTAGAGCTCAGTTAGAAACCCACAATCCATTCCAATCCAACAGGGGAGTGAAGACTACAGTGGATTCTTTTGACATGAGTTTAATAGCATACAAACTTACAGTGGATGAAAGTATCAATAAACAAATGGATGAGTTGGATAGTAAATTATCCAAATTACCTAAGCAGATGGTGGGGCTTACCGATAAGGTTTCCAAGATAAGGGTACCTGCCGTGACTGCATATGATGCTCCAATTTGTGGTGTTCATCAAATTCAGGAGCAGCAGATGTTAGGGTCGTCCCAACCATGGGTAGAGGATCAGCCTTTAGCCCAGTCTTGTCAGCAACAACCTCCATTTGTAGAGACAGTCATTGAGGAGCCTTCCCAGGTGTGGGAGGTAAATGGTGTGTGGTACATGCATGACCCTTCGAAACAGGGTAGTTCTCGGGATCGTTTCTCATACCAACATCCCCATACCTTCAATAACACATCGTTTAATCCTACACCTCTTCAAGCATTGAGCTCTAGAATCATTCCTTATGAGGCATCAAGGAAGTAGGAGCAATACGAGCATCAACAGACGTACAATTCGGGCTAGCAAGACCCACATATTTAGCATCATACCCAACAACAACAACATTCCTATGGTCATCAAGCTAGTATTCTTGTCCTTCCTTTCCTTCTTATTCTTCTTCATAGACACAATAGTCATCTTCTGGTCCTATGGATTTTTAGCGACAAATTTTAGAGGAGTTGCATTCCTATAGGAACGAAGTGCAGGATTTGAGGGTTGATCTCAACCGTTTATCCCTTTAGCATGATGAACACACTGCACCTACTACATCCATTCCCGCCTAGGTTCAGGCTAATCCAAATAGTCTGAATAGATCTCACCAGCAACAACAGTTAGATTAGGTATACTACATAGATTCTCACCAATCTAGGCATGAGATCTTTCCGTTTGATTATGTTAATCATATGTCTCTCAGGAGCGGACGGACCGTGGTCGTACCTGACTAAGCTAGGGACATGAAGAGGTCAGACTCTGAAGCTCAACTTGAGGATACTTCATAGGAGGATGAAGCTAGGCATCTTATGAGAAATAACTAGGAGATGAAGGCTTCCGGGAATAAATCAAGGAGGAGTACAAGAGTGGAGCAGCACACATCAGATTCAGTCTATGGAGGATCTTGCACCTTCGAATGAGGAAAATGCACATTCAGTAGGCATTCTCCATCCTATAGTAGATAATTCAGTTGTTATTCTAATTGTAAAAGATTCAAGTGTGAAAAACTCAGTTTCTCTTAATAATAAAGAGCATGTTTCTATTCATAAGTCTGAGTCCTCACATCATTCTTTACCTATCCCTTCCCCCTGTGCTCTTACGAGAGGAAAGCGCATCATTAATAAGATTCAAAAAGATAATCTTGAAATGGCACGATTCTGTAGAGATAATATCATGGTTGAAGTGCCATTTGATGAATACGTGGCCAGTCATCCTGCATTCCAAATGTACTTCAAGGTGAGATGCACACCTAACAGAGTTAGAAGGAAGAAACCGAACAACTACGTCAAGATTCACGTTTTGTCGGTTGCCACTACATTTTATCTTAAGAACCAAAAATTCCCACGGAAGAAAAGTGATTTAGGTGCACATTATGTTGTGAGTCATATCGATGACATAGCATTTGCACGTACTCTCTTAGATAATGGTTCTTCGATCAACTTATTACCTCTTGCCTTAAATGAAGTTGGGACCTTTATGCTGATCTAGAGCATTACTTAAGTTTGCAGATAAATCAATGAAAAAGGCTAAGGTTGAGATCAAGAATGTCATTATCTCGATGGAGGGACAAAACTACAAAGTGGACTTTACTGTACTTGATATGGATATCCCCAATCATTGGAGAGATTCACATATTATCCTTGGGCGACCTTTCCTTAGGACCACTGGAGCTTCATTTGATTACCAAAAAGGGATGATGAAGTTCTGCTTTCCTGGCGAAGAAGTAGAACTATAAATGAAGCAAATGAAATGGCAATGACATGATTCTGAGTCTAGCACGGATTTCCCATCCTATTCTGAGGTCGACTGCGATGTAGTTAGCACAGTTGGAATTTGAGCACAGAATCCAATAGTACAGAGCAAGACCCTATCATCTGGAGAGGATAGTGTACACAGAGAAGTGGTTGAAACGTTGTCAGAGTTCTTGAGTTATGCATTCCCCTACTCCCTTGATGACTTAGAAATCCCTTTGGACTTGTCAGTTCCTCCTCCTTTGGAACAATCAAGTGAAATAAATAATGAGTCGGACGTGGCTTTGGTCGAATTACCATACTTCTTTGGTGATCCAACTACCTATTCTTCAGTTCAACTGATGGACAGGATTACAGATGATTCATCTCCACTAAGCAGCACAAATCCAGATTCAGTGGTAGTTCAGCCTGATGTACTTAATGATTCATCTTTACCAGAGTTGAAGCCACTACCTCCTACACTCAAGAATTCCTTCCTTAGGGGACCAAAGAAAAAGTTTCCTGTCATCATTAGTTCTAAGTTGACTATAGATCAAGAGACTAGGTTATTATAGGTATTATAGAAGTACTGTAAGGCTATAGGATGGATTGTGTCGGATCTCGTTGGTATAAACCACACACTCTGTTCACACTATATTTTAGTTTAGGATAATGCTAGAACTTCCTACGAGTTCCAAAGTAGACTTAATCCAAATGTATGGGAAGTAGTAAAGAATGAGAAAGAGAAATGGTGTGGTGTTGGCTTTATTTACCCAATTTCTGATTCCAAATGGGTGGCACCTTTACATGTAGTCCCAAAGAAGTCGGGAATTCAGATGGTCACCAATGAGGAGGGAGTTGAGATCGCGATAGAGTACCTACGTCGTGGCATGTCTGTGTCGATTACAGGCACTTGAATGCTGCGACCAAGAAAGATCACTTTCCCTTGCTTTTATTGATCAGATTTTGGTGAGATTAGCGGGGAAGGAGTTCTTTTGTTTTCTTAATGGGTGCTCTAGTTACAATCAAGTAGCCATTGCCCTTGAGGACCCGGAAAAGACCACTTTTATATGTTCCTTCGGCACATACGCATTCAGAAGCATGCCTTTTGGGATATGCAATGCCCCAGGTACATTTCAAAGATGCATGATTGCGGTATTTGCCGAAATGGTTGGGGATTTCCTGAAGGTCTTCATGGATGGTTTCTCGGTCCATGGTGATTCATTTGATTCTTGTTTAGCACACTTGAAGCGAGTTCTTCAAAGGTGTATAGAGGTGATTCCTGTACTCTCCTGGGGAAAAAGCCATTTTATGGTGAAGGAGAGTGATGAGCGTTTGATCAATCAAGGTTAAGTATCAAGTAAAATCCAAGGTCGTTGTGACCCCAGTAAATCAGCCAGGCTCAATCGAGAAAAATAACCACTCAGAAGGAATATCAAACGATCAGCACAAGTAAGCGATTTGCTATTTTATTTATCTACTATAGCCACCAGGGCCGAACACAAAGAGCATAGAAATTCTACGAAATAGTCAAATTTCTCAAATAAAAATAATTTTTAGTGGTTTTTAATTTTGCAAATTTTTAATTTTTAATAAGAAACCAAAATCAACAAAAATGTGAGAAAGAAAGTACAAAGATATTTTTGGATTTTTCTAAACTAATAAAAATGCTCAGAAAATTCAGATAAAAATATTTTTGAATTTTAGAGGTTCAAAATGCTTTTGGTAATTTTTTGGGATTTTCCTGATTTTTTTATGATTTTATAAAAATCAAATAAACTAAAAAAGGCAAGTAGTGCATAGTCAGGACTAAATTGCAAGTTAAAAATATTCAATATGCCGTAAAGCATGGATACCAATTTTATGATAAAATATAAAGAAAAACCTACAAATAGGGACTAAAAATGGAATTTTTGGATTTTTCTTGATTTTATATGATTTTTATAATATTTTAGGTGTTTTTAAATTTTTAGGGTTTTTAGAGTGAATTTTCAAACAAAATTAATACTAGAAATAAAACACACAAAATACACACATGATTTTTTATAGAATTTTTGGAAGATTTTTCAAATTTTTATGAATTTTCTAAGACAAATAGAGATATTTTTGAAGGTTTTCGAATGTTTAAAAATAAAAAAAGGTAAGGAATTAATCCAATAAAATTATAGTAAATATCACACACCAACATGAGTTAATGGTAATTTTTAGGTGATTTTTCGAATTAATTAACTATTTATTACATCCAAAATACAATGTGTAATTAGGCATAGTTAACAGGGACTAAATAGGAATTATCTTAAGTTTATGGACCACACAAATAACACGACTTAAAATCTTAGGGTCTAATTTGCAAAACTCCCAATCAAATCACACACATGCTTAATATTCAACGCACAAGGGTATATATGCAATTTCTAAAAAAACATGCCATCCATTCATTAACAACATAAAAGTTCCTAGCAAAATGTGCAAATAACCCAAAACTCACGCGGGACTGCACGTGCTTCAGATTCAGAGGGACTAAAATGCAAATAACATAAACTCTAAGGTACAAATTGTAAATATTCTTAACTACAACATTTATTTACTGAACTAAAATGAAATATCGAAACATGCAGGATAAAAAGTGAAATATACCATGAGGACACGTGGTGCTCGCACACGAGGGCAGAGGTGGATGACTCTGATATTCCCTGACAAAGGGATCTAACGGCATAGGAGCATGGCGCAGTCGTACGGTCAGGATCGGCTGTTATTGAGTGCATCTGACGGTTTTGACAAAAGGGAACAATGTACGGTTTGGATCAGAACTCGTAAACTGCATTAGATAAGACGACATGGAAGGATGATGGACAAACTCCTCCCAAGTGAACATCACTGGAGTGATACCGAAGGTAGGACGCACCGATAAGTATGCTAAGGATTCCAGCACAATCGTGGAAGTGTTGCACGCTGAATGGCCAGGTCCGACGAAGTGTATGGTTGGCAGATGAGCGAGACGAAGGTGTGCATCGAGGAGTTACTCGTCTTGAGTGGGAGATGCTCCAAATGGCCATCAAAGTGCCTTAGACCTGCAGGATATACTCAAGGCTTGAAGACCAAGCTTCCGGGGTTATTGTGCGAGGAAACGAGAGAAGCGACGTGGAATGATGATTTGGGTCTCCAGCGAACACGGATTATGGAGACCCGACTTGATCCTGCTCCGATGAACAGGATTCAAGGGGAAAGGTTGTGGGAGAAGATGGACGATGATTAAGCGTGTCGATCGGTGCAGATAAATGGGTGAGATGGAGCTTCGACCAGCTAGTCGGAGCAAAGGAGTGTGCGACGGAGTGAAATGGATAAATCGAATCAAACAGGGAACTGAGGTGGATGCAAGCTATACTTGAAGGTTCGGACAAACTCCTAAGCTTCAGGCGTAGGCGAGCGTTGGGGTCTTGGCCTCAACCAAGCTGCGGCTAGCCGAGAGGCTTCACACGGCCAAGGAGTCCGGCCACGTATGAGCTACGAGCCTCCAAGCTCCTCCAGATGATCCTAAACGACACCTCGGGTGACTCTCACCACTTATGGTATCTAGAGAAGAAAGGGGACACGAGGGACGAGCTGGAGGGCTGGCAGAGCTGAAAAGAGTTTATATAGGCAGCACAAGGATCCTAGAAGATCGGAGCATATCGTGGAACCCTAGGTAGATCCAGATGTACCTAGGGATCTGCGAGGATCGTGGGAGTTTGGGCTTCAATCGGGCACAGAAACCGGGAGAAGAGGAGGTTGGGTTCGGGCGTGAAAACTCGGAGAAAAAGCTCCGGTGAGTGAAGAGTAATCCGACCTGATTTGGAAGAGACCGTTGACTGGAGTCAACAGCCTGACGTGGGCCAATGGAAAAATCGAGATTTTGAAAAATAAAGATAATTCAAGTAAAAATAGGAAATGAATTTAAAATAAAATGTATATAAAAGAAAAATGTTTATTATTTTCCAAAATATTTTTCTGTTAATTTTAATTATTTTTTATGAAAAATAAAATAACCTATATACAGTATATGGTATTATATACATGTATATTATACCTATGTATTATGTACAAGTATTTTTTATCATTTTTACATAAATATCATTATTTTATATTTAATTTTTTTATAACAAAATTTTAGGAGTATAAAAAAAATTTATTTTATTTTATAAATTACTAAGGGTATATACTAAATAGTGGATGTGATATGTACATGTGTCTTTTATACAAATGTTTGCTGATTTTATTTTTATTTTTCTGAATTTTATTTTACTTTTATCATATTATTAACACTATATACAAGGGTATAAAATAATTCGTTTTTATACATAAATAAATAAATAAATATAATATGTACAAGTATAGATGAGTAGACCCTATCTCTCTCTACTTATTTTATTCTGCGATAAGGTCAAGGCTTGACATTCTCTTGGGTTTTGGGTCACTCGGTATTCATTCTAAGTACATCATTCTTATAAATAAATAAATATAATGTGTACAAATATAGATGACTAAACCCTATCTCTCTCTACTTATTTTATTCTACGATCAGGTCAAGGCTTGACATTCTCTTGGGTTTTGGGTCACTCTGTATTCATTCTAAGTGCATCATTCTTATTCTTTTTCCTTTATTCTTTTTTTTTGCAAAAATACATGCTAAGTATACAATATTAACAATGCTATGCAGAAAGCTAAGTTATTATATTTACAGGTGTTTACAGGGTGTTTTGCCAAGAAAAAAGAACTAAAATAAAAGAATAAAGAGTGAGAATCATGGAATCATCAGAGAGTATTGTGTTGGGGCACGTCATTTCCAATAAGGGAATGGAGGTTGACCCTGCCATAGTGCATGTGATTAAGAAACTTGATACGCCAACAAACATCAAGTCAGTAAGGTCGTTTTTGGGGCATTGTTGGATTTTATAGAAGATTTATTAGGATTTTTCTAAAATTGTCTGACCCGTGACTGAGCTCTTAGGCCTTCGACCCCTGACTGACACTAAGTTCTTTATAGATTATAAGTGTCTTGAGGTCTTCGAGCTCCTAAAGAAGAAGATTGTGACTTGCCTATATTGCAGGCTCCTGATTGGTCTCTTCCCTTTGAGATCATGACTGACACTTTGGATTTTGCTATAGAAGTCGTACGGGGGGAAAGGTGAGATCGAATTCCGTTTGCTATTCACTACACTAGCAAAGTTTTGGATCCAACACAGAGAAATTATACAGTGGTCGAAAAAAAGATGCTTGTTGTAGTCTGGGCTTTAGAAAAGTTTACATATGTGATTCTTGGCTCAAAATTGACAATTTATATCGACATTCAATTGTTATGTATCTCATGGAAAAGAAGGACGCGAAGGCACATATTCTTAGGTGGATATTGTTACTCCTGGAGTTTGATTTGAAAATTAGGGATAAACTTGGAGAAAAAAATGTAGTGGTTGGTCATCTTTCAAGGATTGAAACAAAGGATTCCTATGATATTGAGCTTATTCGAGAGACCTTTCCAGATGAGTCTATTTGTGTTATAGACTCACTTCCATGGTATGCAAACATGGTGAACTTCCTTGTCTCCAAGCAAGTTCCCCATGGTTGGACTAGGAGCAGTATCGATCGATTTAAGTCGGATTCAAGGAAATACCATTGGGAGGGTTCGTTCCTTTTCTTTGAAGGACCGAATTGTATCTGGAGAAGGTGTATTCCTCTGGAGGAATAGCAAAGTGTTCTCATGTATTGTCATTCACTTGAAGATGGAGGACACCCTTCAGAAAAGAGAAAAAATCACAAGGTGTTACAGTGTGGTTTCTTTTGGCCGACCTTATTTCAAGACGCCTCTGATTTTGTATGGTCGTGCCCAGTTTGCCAGAGGATGGGAGAGATGTTGGTTCTATAGATGAGATGCACATGCAACTTGTAATTTATTATGATGTTTTTTATTCTTAGGGCATAGATTTTATGGGTCCCTTCCCTAATAGCCAAGGTTTCGAGTACATCTTGTTAGCGGTTGATTACTTATCAAGATGGGAAGAGGCTATCCCACCACGACCCGCATATGGTCGAAATGTCTATAAGTTTATTAAGGATCATATTATTTCAAGGTTCAGAGTGCTAAAAGTGTTGATATCTGATGAGGGTAGCCATTTTATGAATGGAAATGATGAAATATTTATTAAAGGACTATGGATTTAAGCATAGGACAACTAGTCCTTACCACCCTCAATCAAACGACAAGGTAGAGATTTCAAATAGGGAGGTGAAGAGTATTCTTCAAAAGTTAGTCTGTCTTGATAGAAGAACTGGTCCCAGTTGTTGGACCAAGTTCTGTGGACTTACAGAACGACCTACAAGACAACTCTTGGCACTTCACCTTTCAGGATGATTTATGAAAAGCCATGTCATTTACCTGCAGAGTTAGTACACAAATCTGAATGGGCAGTACAAAAGATAAACTGAAGCCGTCACTTAGGGAAGTTATGTAGAGGCCTCAACTTAAATGAACTGGTGGAAATCCGTAATAGAGCATATGACAACAACATGATCTATAAGGACATGGTTAAGAAGTGACATGATTCGTATATTAGATACAAGAATTTTATCCCTGGACAAAAGGTGTGGTTGTTTAATGCAAAATTAAAGATTTTCCACGGGAAACTTAAGTCAAAGTGGACAGGTCCTTTTATAGTTAAGGAAATGCATGAGAATTGTAGTGTATAGATTTCAGAGCTTTCAGAGAATGCACCTTCCTTTCTGGTTAACGGGAAATTACTTAAGCATTTTGTCGAATCAAAGGAAAGGTTAACTCCTATAGAGTTGATTGACTTCACGCCTATTGATTCAGTTTAAAATTTCTCAGGCAAGGCATGACCATCATGATAGATTCACATCAACAGATTCATTTCTAGAGGATTCATACTAATTTTATTTTTGTAAATTCCATTTACTTCTTATTCATTATCCTAACTACACTTAGGCTACTCTCAACCTAAGTATAGGGGGATTTGTCCTTACTTTCTCCTTTGCTCAGATCTCTCCTTTGTATTTATCTTTATATCTTTACTTAGGCATTCTAATACCTAAGTATAGGGGGAACTTTCCCTGTATATTCATTATGACTCATTTGTTTCACTCCTTACACTTGTCTTATTCTCGGCTCAGTTCTTGTAGATTGTTTTATGCTTAGTTGAGCTATGACTTCATGTCACCTTATGCTATAAGGACATAGCAAAAGCTAAGTATAGAGGGATCTACCGCATATATTACATATATAATTTAGCCATAGCTCATATTTTTAACTCTTGGGGATATAGATATCGTATTATACTTTTGAATTGAGTTTTGTATAAAATATTTTGAAATAATTTTTAAAAACTATATACCTATTTGACATGATTTAAGGTATTTTGCATGGTTTGTAAAAAATTAGATTGACATTGATTGGAAAATCATTTATAAAATGTTTTGAAAACCTATATTTATGTGACATTATTTGCAAAAAGTTTTCAAAAATTCTTTTCAAAGCTAAGGGTGTAAATGATACTAACTAATTAAATTTTCAAAATCCAATAAAAATCAGAACTCGGTTGTGTCTCTTCAGTATTCTTTACTTCTTTAAGGTTTCTAAGAGGTTGCGATGATTCCCTGAACCATCTTGTCATTATCCTTTATAATGTGCCTTGCCTTATAGTCTTTCAAAGTTACACATGGAGGAGAGTCTGGATTTTAACTCTATATTTTGGAAGATTAAGTTGATAAATAGTTCTCTAAAAGAGTAAAGCCCATTGAGGATGATGATATATTGATAGAAGAATGAGATATGGAGATGCCCTTAACTTTTCTTGAGGATGTTCAGTCCTTGAATGCTCACCTATCTTGTACGTTTGGTCACCCTACTATGTCTATTTTTTCTCTTCTAAAGAAAACCCAAAGTCTGTTACAACATTTCGAGGTTTGATTCATCTTCCCATAATTGTGAAGTATTTTGAGGCTTCCCATGTAGATATGGATATTACTTTTGAGGAAGAATGACATCATTCTAGAAGGTTGAAATTCCAAGTTGAGTAAGATCTTTCTTATTCAGATTCTGAAATATTCTCTGTTAGGAAGAAACAGTTGAAACATAAGACCACCTATGATTTTAAACCTCAAAGATCCAATCTTGATTTCTAAGGAGCTGAAGTTTGTTATGTTGGGAACCCTAGTATGTTCTTCATTATGTTCTTATGTGATGATCTGTCAAGGTTACCCATTCTGTTGTGTTTGTTCTAATAAAACTAATAATTCACTAACTCTTTGTAAATAATTAACTCACTGACTTATTAATTGGTGTACTTCTCTGACACTTTTACTATGCTCTTAAGGCTTGAGGTTATCTTAACACTTAGTTTAAGGAGTCTCTAGACTTAGAGTTATCATGTATTAATCATTAGGGTCTTGGACTTAAAAATTCACATTGTCCTAGTTTGAAGATAGGCATATTTCATGCGTAATCTCCCTTAAAAGAATTTGACTATCACTCACATGCACGACTGCATTCATGATTGAGATGAGTCAAAAAGTATCACTGAGGAGACTGAGATTGGAAGATTGAATTTGGACTTGATCTATATGATGCTCGAGGATAGGATAAGATTAATGACTTCTTCATGAAACCTGAGTGTCAGCATCTTAGCCAGTATGGGACATGTTCTCATGCTATCTCTTGAATTTGACCTAAAGTGCCAGGGTGTGATCACATTTAATAAGTTGATCATTGTGCGCCAACTCTTGGTGAAAGCAGTGGAGCTAGCCAAAAACAAAAAAGAAAGAAATGTTGACAGAAAAGCTCTCACCATACAAAGTCAAATATCAAAGAGCTTCCACTAAAGGCAAGCGCTCCAAACCATTTTCAAAGTCTCTTGGACCACCGCTATTAGGACCAAGAGTTAGGATAGCACCCAAAAAGGGCTCTGCATCGTAAATGCTACAAGTATGGGTGTAGAAAGTATATTAGATACTCAAAAAAAGGAACACCCCGGTGTACTCCCAGGAAAACAAGTACAGAAGACTCCAACTTCTCTTGACATCATCCCCACTTTGTTTGCAGTCTACTATGCTTAAGATTGGTTAATCCTAAGTATGGGGTGGATGACTGACTTCACATTTGTTCATTGAGTACTAGACTTTTCCTATACTCAGCACGAGTTATGTCTTCCTTTTTCTCATTGATCACTATGAGGGCATAGTTCAAGCTAAGTATAGAGGGTTCGCATATACGTTGTATATAATTTAGTCATAATTGGTACTTGTGTATTTTTAATAAATATGAATATTACCTTAGGTAAGGGTATGTAACAAATTAACTGTAAAAAACACACTAATAAAATCAGCACTAACACATTACCCCATTTCTCTTCCTTTTCAAAAATTCTATAAAACTTTAAAAAAATCTAAAATACCTAAAAATATGAAAAATATTTTCCAAAAGATGCAATACTCCTTGAAAAATCCCATAAAAAGATCAAAAACTAAAAAATGTCTCCTCAAAAATTTCTCCTTACATTGCATGAGCATTTTTCAGAATGATGTTGACAACTAAACAAGTCTAAATAAAATCCGAAGATTGGAGCTTGGTGTAGACTTTAATATACCTAATTTCAGAGGAACCTGTGAAGGATTGGAATTGAGATACTTCAGGTCATTATGACGTATTCTTTAGGCTCTACGAGATAGAGTTCATTAGTCAATTCAACATGACTTACTAGAACCCTTCAAGTTATCCGCATATGATGAACTAACATTATTTTGGAAAATTGTTTGCTAAATATTCTGCATTTTTCGTGATGTGTAGTAAATAAATATTTTTCTCTACTTCCTTTTCTTTGCAGTTGTGGGGTGCAACTGGAGGCTTCAGAGAGGTTCGAGGGTCACTAGTCTGATCCCCAGGGTCGATGAAGAGTCAAAGCTCCAGGTTCCTTGACTTAAGCAAAATTTGACCCCAAATGGGGATTGACCTCTTATACCTGCAAGGTTAGCTCAATACAAAGAAAGAGCAAGGTGTCAGAGGTGTTATTGAGCAGAAATGAGTGAGAAAGGAGGCGGACAGAGACTCTACGGTGTGTGGTGGAAGAGGAGAGCTGATTCCCTGATCCAGCTAGGAACAGGCTGAATGAAGGTGTGTGGGATGCTCAGAACTCGGAGGGGAATGAGGTAAGAGTGTTAGGTGGGTCGAGGAACGATCAAAGAATTGTGGTACAGTGGGTCGCCGGGGCTCAACTCTGATGAATTTTGATTTTGATTTTTATGAAATAAATTGTGAAATCAAGTACAAATAAAAGCTAGACTACTCTATTATAGGTCCTAAGAACTGAAGAAAATGCTAAGTTATGGATCTACCTGTCAAAGCTGGGAGCCTGGTCGGAGCTCTGCCACAGAAGAATGTCAATGCCTGGATCTCTTCCTTCTTGCCTCTTCCTCCTTACCAATCTGTCTGATGAACTCCCTGGTGTCACAAGGAAGATAAGGAACTCAAAGAATTAGGTAATTCGAGGGCAAACAAGGATCAAAATCAAATGGTGACCGGAGACTTATTTTTATACATGGGTTTGTTTGATCGATGCTACTAATCACTTTGACGATCCATCAATCGAGGCATCGATGCTGCGTAAAAGGGCATGGATCAATGAACAAAATCACAGAAGGAATAAAACCGAAAATTTGCAAGAATGGAGAGGTAAAAATCGAGGAAGAAGGGTCGGTGACTTGGTCTAATAGCCTAGGGGGCGCAGTGGGTCTTAATTTATTGTATGTCACTTTTTACATGTACAAATATATGTATATTTACGTATATTTTGGTTATTATATTTTTATTTTTATTTTAGATTTTATCATTTTCTCTATACAATTTATGAATTTATAACTTATTTTAATACATATAAATATATTTTTGTTGTATTTTCCTTTGTTGATTTGTACAATTAATTTACTATAAGTATTTATTATATAGGTATAAGTGAGTATATTCCATCTATAAATTATAGTATACATATTTAATTTAAGGTATTTTTAATGGTTTTATTTTATTATGTATATATGTTATAAATAATATTTGCAAGATTATAAAAACATAAAAGTATGAAAAAATATAAAGGATGAAAAATGATTATCTTCTTCAGGTATAATGTACAATAGGGGTCTAGATCCTAAATTATGCATCGTAACTCCAATTTAAATGAAAACACCTTCATTAAATAACTAATTAAAATTTATATACAATTAAAGTGATTTTGATAAATATTGAGTTCATATGTAGAAGATACATGTCTGAGAAGTTTGGATTTTGGCTTTTTATTTCGAATGTAGAAGGCACAGTATTCATTATTTTCACAAGAAATAAATTTTGTATTTTTCTTTGTATTTTTATCTTCAATTGTATGTACAAAGTTTATTGATTTGAATATAAAAAATAATCAATAAAAATGGGTCCCATATTGGCCTTATTGAGGAATTGAAATTAGGGCTTTTATTGTATCTTTGGCCCTTATCTTCCCCTACTTTATTCCTTGTCCACCCATTATCATGATGACTAGGTCTCGGGGTTTAAGATCATTCAATACATATGGTGTTTTATTTTTTATTTTCTTGTCTTTATTGTTTTATTTTGCCTTTAAATACAGTATTTTATACAATATTTACACGGTAATTAATGAAGATTATTTTATGCAAAATAATAATATATACATGCATATAGCTAGGGTTTAAAGGCAAAAGAATAAAGATGATGAAAAGTAGATTCATCTATATGCTCGATATTGATCCAAAGATATGCTTTTACATAAAAATATCTACATGCCTTGACAACTAGCTTGTATAGATATCACTTACATTCATTATATGGTCTCCTTGTATATTTAAGCTCCAAAACATGCACCATGAAGAAGGACAAACTACAACTAACTGCCATGTTGTCCACACTTTTAATAAATATTGCAACCACAACCTTCAAATAAGAATCAACAACATGGATAACTTCTATGCATGGAATCCTCATTACATGGGAACGTGATCCATCTGTAAAATTGGTAAAAAGACAATCATCTCTATTCCAATTGAATGTTGAATTAACTTCTTTTCTCCCTTGCCCCTATCATATAAGAGAGAAGAAGAAAACATTTCCAAGGATGATGAAAAGAATTGTCTCAAGAGTCCGTGAATTTTATATGTGGTAGTCACCTTACACATGTGCTCGAGCCGAAGTCCATAGAACACTCCTTTGGGAGATCAACATTTGCAAGATTAAGACATGCGCATGAGTATGGAGATTACACAAGACTATCATAATTCAACTTGGAGGCAATGCATTTGTAAAACATGCAACTCCCTCCATGATGTGGAGCATGGTTAAATCGATTGTGAAGCTAGACTTGCATGGCTATTGTTCTGCTCTTGTTACTCCATTTCACCATGATAGTAAGGTTCCATGTTGATCCCGCAGAGAGGTTCCATTATCTAAAATAAGATATATGATTGAAATATTCATGGTACGCAAGCAGATGTATACATATTCAAAATTTTAGTACTAGGACTCACTTAGCATGATAGTTGATTTTGTGGGCTTTCATTCCAGAAATATTATTTTAGGAAAAAAATCAAATTTACTATATTTTTTCTACATAATCTCTACATTTCACTTGGAAGAATTCCTTCCCATAAACTTCAGAAAATTGATCTTGAGGAAGAAAATTCCTAACTACAATTAAAAAGAAATACATCAAAATACACTAGAAGGGTGTTCATTTGAGGAATCGTCCCAAGAACAAGGGTGTTATTCCCCTCATCTATCCTTCCTCGTATGACAATTCTCTCATATGCATCTTTCTCTCTCCTTATCCCACGTTGTTCCTATTTAGAACATAAATAATATCTTATTCCAGCTTATTTTTCAGCCTTATTCATGTTTATTCTGCTAAATGTTTCATCTCAAACTCTTTAAGTCATGTTTACTAGTAACCGCTAAATGTTCCCTCTCAATTCTTCAGTCACATTTAATCTTGGCGAAAGTGTGGGCTGGGTCGAGCCATTGGTAAGGCTGAACAGACCGACGTTCTAAAATCCCTTGTACAAGGCCCATTCCGACCCAGTCCACGGGCCATACTTCAAGGCCCAAGCCTGACCCAGGTCTGGGTCGGGCTGGGCCGGGCCAGCCCATGGGCTGAATGTAAAGTATTTTTTATTAGTTTTTAATCAAATTTGTGGAGATATCTAAGTTTTTTAACATCACCTAATCTTTCTAAATTCAAGTAACCATAATATGTGTTACTTTGCATTTAAAATATAAAATAAGATGTAATATTTATAATGTAAAACAAAAACATGAAGTATATTATATTAAATGTATCTAAAATATAATTTTAAACCTATATTTTTATATGTGTGGGTCGGGACGGGATTTATGGCACATATCCACGGCCCGCCTAGTTGACGGTCGGGCCAAACAGCGAGCAGGGCCGGCTCATTTCTGAAATCTCAAGGCCCAAGCTCAGCCCATGAGCAGGATGGTCGAACCATTGACTAGGTCTAGTCACATTTGCTAGTAAAATGTTCAGCAAAACCACCTTTCCACGGAAGGTGAGATCTTCCCTTATTCGATCCTTCCTAGTTTCCATTTGCAAGGTCACCCACTCCATGTCCAAGTAGCAAATCCAGGCTCAGATTGGTAATGTCATCCTCTTTTCTCACTTCCCTACCCTTCATTCTCCTCTCTGACGTCGTCGACATCATCCTTGCCCTCCTCCTCCTCGTCGACTACCTCCATCCATGCTGCAGCGACATCACTTCTCTCACATCCACCCCCCCCCCCCCCCCCACGGCCACCCCTATTGTCGCCTCCGCCTACAAGAAGCAGCAGCAACAACAACATCATACCAAGTCCCACCAGCACACTGCCAGCAGGGACGAACCCCCCACCCCCAGGAAGCACCATCAACTTGACGTCAACACCCTCATGGGCCATGGCGAATCCGTCACTTCACTCTGCTTCTCCTCTGATTCTCACAACATGGACACTAGTATGCCGACCCGATCTCCATCGCACACAATCTGATGCACAAGAATGATGCAGATGTCAAGTTACTTCCTGGAGCTTGTGCCGATGGAGTGATCATGGTTTTTAAGCTCGACGACGCTGGCAGTAAGAGTTTCAAGTACGTGTGTGTGTGTGTGTGTTTATTCTTACATGTATAGCGGATGGAACTTGCTTGTGGTGAGGTGGTCATATGTTCTGTCAGGTTCCTGAGGATAGAGTTGTCGGTAGGGGCAAACCCTACTGCGGTGACATTTGTCGGTAGGGGAAAACCCTACTGCGATGACATTCTCAGAGGGGGCGTCATCTATGGTAGTGGTGGCTCATACACTTTACAGCGCATCTCTGTATATAAAGTGGAACGTAGTGAAGCCGACAGGTGAGGAGAAGTAGCGGGTGAAGCCATCTCACCCATAAATCATATGGGAGCACGACAGGGTTCATGACAAGAGCTCCATCTTGACATTGGATGGAGTTATCACGAGTTACGGGACTACGGATGGGAACACCTTAATTGTCTCTTGTTAAGAGAAAAGAATGGAATACATTATGAGAGGCCCAAGGGTTCTCTTATATAGGAGAAGAACCTATTGGGTAAACTATAGAAAGAAGAAAAGAGGAATAGAAAAATAAAAATAATATAGATAGTTAATATCTTAACACTTCCCCTAAAGTTGGAGCGTAGATATCAATAAGACTCAGCTTGGAACAACATCTCTAATAAGGTCCTCTCGCTAGGGCCTTTATAAGTACATTTGTTGTCCGGTCTCCATAGCTGACATGAGTAGTAGTGATAATACCCTTTTGTATCATGTCATGAGTGTAGTGACAATCCACCTCTTTGTGCTTCATCCTCTCATGAAAGGTTGGGTTTTTTACAATGAAGAGAGCAGCTTGATTATCACATTGGAGGTGCATAGGATAAGGCACTTCTATAGTCAGGTCAGTAAGAACGGATCTGACCCACATCATCTTTGTACTAGCCTGTATCATGGCCCTATATTCCGATTCATCGCATGGTCTTGCAACCACACTCTGCTTCTTACTCTTCCATGAAACAAGAGAATTCCCTATGAACACAGCAAAGCCAGATGTAGACTTTCTGTCCTTTGGACACTCAGCATAATCTTCCATGCTGCAACTGAGATCTGCGCATGTTGTAACTGAGAGAGATGTGCCTCTACTGAAAAGAAGTCCAGTACTTGGTGAAGTCTTCAAGTATCTCATAATCATATGGACTACATCCATATGTGCATGTCTAGGCTGCTCCATAAATTGACTCACTTTGCTCATGGCAAATGATATGTCGGGCATGGTAATAGTTACATACAGTAGCTTGCCAACATGCTCTTTGTACCTCCTCTTGTCGACCTCCTTAGTATCATCATCATATAACTTCATGCTCGGGTCAAGCGGAGTAGTGGCAGATCTGCAATCTGCCATGCATGTCTCTGACAGAAGATCTTTAACATATTTCCTATGGGTCATCACAAGGCCTCGTTGGTTCCTAGCAAACTCTAGTCCAAGGAAGTAACGTAAATGTCCAAGGTCCTTAGTCACAAACTGCTGACCTAGGAAGTCCTTGGCACCCTGAATGCCCTGCTCGTCATCCCCTATAATAATAATGTCATCAACATAAACAAGAATGACTATAGTACCTCTCAGGGTCTTTTGTACGAACAAGGAGCGATCAGCAGTTGATCTCACAAACCCTTGTTGCTCTATCAAGTCCGAGAGTTTTTGGAACCATGCTCTTGGACTCTGCTTGAGGCCATAGATAGCATTGTGTAACATGCAAACCTTCTGACACTCCCCCTCAACAGCAAACCCAGGTGATTGTTGCATGTAGACCTCCTCCAGTAGATCACCATAGAGGAATGCATTGCCTTGGTAGTGGTCTAAGTTAGAATATCATTGGCTATTTCTTTAATAAGAATCCTACAAAGCCAAACATGCGCGTACACATCATCGTGCATCCAAGAAGCATTTGCCCCAGTCTTATCCGTTGGATCTTGATCTATCAGGATGTGCTCCTTGTTGTTGCACTGCATGAGGGTGAGAAACTGCATGGACCACAACTCATAGTTTGACCCATCCATCATTGCGATGGGAGCTTGTGGGTTATTAAATCAACTAAAACTCAATGAAAAAAGGAGGAATTTCTATGCACATTACTCTTGATTTAGTATATTTTATTTTCTATGGAATTTTAATTTTATATTTTTATTTGGTTTCTGATTTTATATATTTTTATTTTTAATTTTCAAATGATTTTTTAAACAAAATGAATTAGAAATAAAGAAAAATAAATAATAAAAAGATGAACAATGCAAGTTTTGGATTTTTTCAAAGTAGTAAAAATATACGAAAAATCAAGTAAAATTATGTTTGGGTTTCTGACATTTTTCTAATGTTTTTTAAAAATTTTCCAGAATTTTTCGATTTTTTTAAGGATTTCAAATAAATGAAAAATAGGAAAAACAATATATAGACCACAATGAGATATTTTTAGATTTTTAAAAATATGAAATAATGTTAAAAAGGATACAAATACATAAATAGATAAATAAAATTTTTCTAATTTCCAGAAATCTCTTTTGTGAATTTTTATTTTTTTTATGATTTTATATGAATTTTTTGTGTTTTAATTGTTTTGTGATTTTTTTGGTATTTATGAGTAATAATAATGCAAAAATGGTATTGAAATTAAAACAAATAAAAATAAATAGTCATGATTTTTTAAATTTTTCACAATTTTTTTATATTTTTTTATTGATTTTTAAATGTATACATGGACTTTTTATTCAATTTTTGAATTTTTAAAAATCATAAAAATGATTTAAATGCAAAATATAAATTAATAATGCAAGATCTAATTAACAGGAAGATGATTTTTATGGATTTTTTAAATATATTTTGTTATTTTTTATTTCAATTTAACATGCAAAATAATATGCAGGCGTATAGGGACCAAAGTGCAAAGAAAAGTTGTTTATGGACTAAACACATAACACAACAAAAAGTTTTGCGCAAAAAATGCAAAATATACAGGAGAAAGCGTACAGAACCACATGGGTCACACTGGATTGGACTTAATTACAGATACTTTAAATTCAAGGGCCAATTAATTACAACTAAATAGTAAGCTTCTATTGCAATTTTCACAAGAAGCACGTGCGAGGCACGTGTTGCGGTTCAAACAGGACCAACATGCAAATAGAATAAATAATAGGGAAAATAGTGCAAATATTCAAATAATAACAAGCCGACATGTGTCCCCCCTGAGGATTTATTTGCAAAATAAATATAAGCAGGGGTGGATGCGCAAATGTACCCTTAATATACGTGGATGCTTGGACGGTTGGACTGCACTGACTCTCTGATCGAACGGCTACGGTTGAGGCATGCGTAGATGGCTTAGATCAGATCTAGAAGGAAATCGACGGCTGACTTTTGGGGCTCTATCGACGGTCCTGATGAATTCTGGGCATCTTGTTCTTGATCGTGCGACTCCAAGGGGTGTTGGAAGAATATGTTTGAGGGCACCTTCTGGTGAGGTTCGACCGAGGATATTTCGTTCAATATCCGTCTGAAACGAACTCTGATGGGTTCTAAAGCTTCCTGTGATGCCACCCTATATTTTTGATGAATCAATGGAGGTCGGCGATGGCTAAATGAAGTTCTGGAGGGCAATGTGTGCTGCTGCTCTAAACACACTTCCATGTATCAATCTTCTACTCCAATTTCATTCTTTGACCTTGTAATGTAGAGCTCATGCTCGGAGGAAGTCTCAAGCCAAAATATAGGCCAAAAACATGGAAATTATGAGGGAATGAAAGCCTCTAGCAAGGGTGGTCGGAGAGGAGGTCGTTCCTCGGATCGGGTGTGACCTGAGGGGGGATAGACTGTGGAAAAGGATGAAGAACAAGTACGTGAACGTGTGGGTATGGTTGGACTGAATGATAGATGATTGGAACACCTCTGATCGTGCATATTGGAGGGAAATGGGTGAGATCTGACTTCGATGAATAAAGAGTGTTAACGTAAAGTAAAAATAGAAATGACGAAGAAATAGAACCAAGGTTACCTACGGGTGGAATGGGGATGAAATTCAGCATCGATCTGCTGTGGAAGGCAGGAGGACTCCGGCGGTGTGGTGGATCTCATCCTCTGATCGATTCCTCATGGTCCAAATCATGGAGAAGAAGCTCTGTCACTGCTTCTTGCTCACAAACAAACTCAATCTTTGGGAAGAATTTCACAGAAAAATGGATCGAATCGCAGAGCAAGATCTGGGTATATAAATAGGAGTGCGCTCTGATGTTTTTGAAATTCGAAAAGTGAGTAGATCGAGGCGAGATTAGTGGATCTAAGGAGTTGGTGATGAATAGGTGGTAAGGGTGGAAAGTTAGGGGAAGGAATTAGAGTGGGTTAGCAATCCATGCATGCGAGAAAAATAGGGAAAGAAAGGGTGGCACACGAGTAGGCGGAAATGGCGGGTGGACTAGGGAGTTGGCCCGAGTCAACAAACCCGGACCAGCCAATCAGGGCGTGTGTGGAAAAGACAAAATATGCTAGATGACAAAAAAGCAATAAAATGTTAAATAATTAAGTTAAAAATTGAAAATGATTTTAAATAATGTAAATGGATAATGTTAAGTTAAATATAATTAATTCAGGTGATTTTTAATTAATTAAATAAGATATATATACATGGGTGAAAATTAATACAATTTGTTATTTATATGTATTTATACCTATATATACAATATCATGCCTTTTAATTACTCATTTTTACAAATATACATATAAACTAATAATTTATTTATAATATTTTACAAGTCTTTTAATGATATTTTTATTTGATTTTTAGGAATTAAATTAATAGGTTAAATAAATAGGTATATGTACAGTATATACATAGAGATACATGTAAAATATATACATAGATTTTTTTTTGTTGATTTTTGATTTTGTGATTTTATTTGGACTTTATATAAGTCAAATATAATATTTACAATTAATTAAAAATACAATATATACAAATATATACAAGAAAATAAATAAGTAAATAATATACATACTATACATAGGTATAATATACAACAGCACTCCAAATAGCCACATTTCACACCTTAACTTTGATTTTTATGAAACCACCTCCATTTTAAAGATTATTTAATTTGGAGTATAATGAAAGTGAGTTTTATGAATTTTGAATTGTAATGGAGAAGATATGTATCGTATAAATTGAGATTTGCGGCTTTTTTAGAGTGTTGTAATTTACATAATATACACTTAATGTTCTTGCAATTATTTTTATTATGTGCAAAAGATTTTTATGCACAATTTTCATGAAGAAAACAACTTGTGTTTGAGTTGAAGTTGGGTGTGAATAAGTTAATGAGAAGATGTGTATTATAAACAATAGTGTACAGATGATGAAAATATACAAGTGATGGTTGATTTTCTGAAATTTTTTGTATCCAGGCCTTGTCTCCCCTTCCTCGTCGATTAGGTCAAATCTTGACCTACTCTCGGGTTCAGAGTTAGCATGTATTTATTACATATATACCTTCTTTTGTTTCCTTTATTTTTTCTTTATTTCTTTATTTGTTTATTTTTGGTTAAAATATTGATAGATATAGAATATTTACACAAGAATTAAGGTTAGAAAAAGAATACATTTATTGACATTTATAGGTGTTCTATAATGGATTTTAAGCTAAAATAAATGAATAAAGATGATGAAATGCATATTCATCACCAAGTCAATTAATTGATAATAAAATTTGCAACAACATTTTCTATTTATAGAAAATTTGGGGCATGTACTTTAATGTATTAACTCCATATTTTTGAGTTTTTATTGAATAAGGAGTCTAATGTTGTTACATATTTTACTTTAATTATTTAATAATGATTGGAGATAATAAGAAGATAATCTTGATAGAATTATAACTTGGTCTTAGCCCTTGATTTAAAATATGAGGGCTACCAACGCACATGTAGGACGTGTTCCTTAAGTATAAAAGGAGGGCAAGGCCTTCTCCTTTTAGAGGACAATTCCAAGAGCAAGTTCTACTCTAAATTCCGTGCCCCTTAGAGAGAGAGAGAGAGAGAGTCTTGAGAGTTTCCAACTCTCACCACTCTCTTCTTGTTTCCCTAGTTGACGTCTCGTTTCGTGGGAAGCAATGCGATTCATCTTCGTGCCCACGAGAGAGAAGTCTGCAGACCAAACTTGATTTGGGAGGTTTCTTATTTTAGAAACTCATGCTTTGAAGGTAAATCCTAATCTATCTTCATTATTCATTATAAATATTATAAATCCTAAAGGAAATCATTTCCTTTATTTTTTTATTTCTAGATGCACAATTCATTGTATTATATTTTCTAGTTGATATGATGAACTAACATTATTTTGGAAAATTATTTGCTAAATATTATGCATTTTTCATGATGTGTAGTAAATAAATATTTTTATCTACTTCCTTCACCTGGCAGTCGTAGGGTGCAGCTGGAGGCTTCGAAGAGGTCCGAGGGTCACCAGTGTGATCCCTGGAGGTCAATGAAGAGTCGAAGCTTCAGGTTCCTTGACATAGGAAAATTTTGACCCCAAATGGGGTCTTTAACCTCCGATACCTATAGGGTTAGCTCAATACAAAGAAAGAGGAAGGTGTCCGAGGTGTTATTGAGAGGAAATGAGTGAGGATGGAGACTGGTAGAGATCTACGGCGTAGGGTATCAGAGGAGAGTCGATTCCCAGATCCAGCCAGGATCATGTTGAAGGAAGTTGCGTGTGATGTTCAGAACTCAGAGGGGAATGAGGTGAGAGTGTTAGGTGGGTCGAGGAACAATCGAAGAATTGTGGGATAGTGGGTAACCAGAGCTCAACCTTGAAGAACTTCGATTTTGATTTTTATGAAATAAAATGCGAAATCAATTGCAAATAAAAGCTAAACTACTTTATTCTATGTCCTAAGAGCAGAAGAAAATGCTAAACAATGGCTCTACCTGTCAAATATTGGAGCCCGATCGGAGCTCCACCGCAGAAGAATGGCAATGCCATGATCTCTTCCTTCGCGCCTCTTCCTCCTCTCCAATCTGTCTAGCGAACTCCCTGGTGTCACGAGGAAGACAAAGAACTTAAAGAATCAGGTATTTCGAGGGCAAAAGAGGATCAAAATCAACTGGTGATCGGAGATTTATTTTTATACATGGGTGTCTTTGGCCGATGCTACTGACCACTTCAACGATCCATCAATCGAGGAATCGATGTTCTGTGAAAGGGCATGGATAAATGAACAAAATTACAGAAGGAATCAAACCGAAAAATTGCAAGAATGGAGAGGGAAAAATCGAGGAAGAAGGGTCGGCAGCTTGGTCTGACAGCTAGGGAGCGCAATGGGTCTTAATTTATTGTATGTCACTTTCTACAAGTACAAATGTAGGTATATTTACCTATGTTTTGGTTATTTTGTTTTTATTTTCTATTTTAGATTTTATTATTTTATCTACATATTTTGTGTATTTATAACTTACTTTAGTACATATAAATATATTTTTGTTGTATTTTCCTGAGTTGATTTGTACACTTAATTAATTATATGTATTTATTATATAGGCATAAGTGAGTATATTTGATCTATATATCATTGTATACATATTTATTTTAAGGTATTTTTAGTGGTTTAATTGTAGTTTATTTGTGTACATATGTTATAAATAATATTTACAAAATTATAAAAACATAAAAGCATGAAAAAATGTAAAGGATGAATAAAATGATTATTTTATTCAAGTATAATGTATAATAGGGATCTAGAACCTAACTTATGCATCCTAACTCCAATTTAAATGAAACTACCTTCATTAAATATCTAATTAAAAGTTATATACAATTAAAGGTGATTTTCATAAATTTTGAGTTCATATGTAGAAGACACATGTCCGAGAAGTTTGATGGTTTTTTATTTTGAATGTAGAAGGCACATTATTAATTATTTTCACATGAAAGAAATTTTGTATTTTTCTGTGTATTTTTATCTTCAATTGTATGTACAAAGTTTATTGATTTGAATATAAATAATAAATATTACAATGGGTCCCATATTGGCCTTATTGAGGAATTGAAATTAGGGTTTTTATTGTATCTTTGGCCCTTATCTCCCCTACTTTATTCCTTATCCACCAAGTTATCATTATGCCTAGGTCTCGGGGTTTACGATCACTCAATACATATGGTGTTTCATTTTTTTCTTGTCTTGTCTTTATTCCTTTATTTTGGCACTAAATACAATATTTTACACAATATTTATACGGTAAATAAGGAAGGTTATTTTATGCAAAATAATGATATATACATACATTTAGTTGGGGTTTAAAAGGTTAAAATGAAAGAATAAAGGTGATGAAAAGAAGACTCATCTATATGCTCGATATTGGTCCCAAGATATGCTTTTACACAAAAAAAATCTACATGCCATGACAATTAGCATGCATATAGATATTACTCACATTCATTATACAGTATCCTTGTATATTAAAGCTTCAAAACATGCACCAAGAAAAAGAACAAACTGCAACTAACGACCATGCTGTCCAAACTTTTAATAAATACTGCTACCACAACCTTCGAATAAGAATCAACAACATGGATAACTTCTATGCAAGGAATCCTCATTACATGGGAACGTGATTCATCAGTAAAATTGTTAAAAAGAAAATCATCCTTATTCCAATTGAATCTTGAATCATCTTCTTTTTCTCCCTTGCCCCTATCATATAAGAGAGAAGACGAAAACAATTCCAAGGATGATGAAAAGAATTATCACAAGAGATCCATGACTTTTATCTGTGCTAGTCACCTTACATATGTGCTCGAGCTGAAGTCCTTAGACACTCCTTTGAGAGATCAACATTTGCAAGATTAAGACATACGCATATGGAGATTATACAAGACTATCATAATGCAACTTGGAGGCAATGCATTCGTAAACCTTACTACTCCCTCCATGATGGGGAACATGGTTAAATCCTTTGCGTAGTTTGACTTGCATGACTATTGCTCTGCTCTTGTTGCTCGATTTCACCATGGTAGTAAGGTTCCATGCTGAACCTGTAGATAGGTTCCATTGTCCAAAATAAGATATATGACTGAAATATTCATGGTACGCAAGCAGATGTACACATATTCAAAATTGTAGTAGAAGAACTCACTTATCACGATAGTTGATTATCCTGGCTTTCATTCCAGAATTATTATTTTGGAAATAATTCAAAATTCACTATATATTTTCTGCATAATCCTTGCATTTCACTTAGAAGAATTCCTTCCCATAAACTTTAGAAAATGGATCGCGAGGAAGAAAATTCCTAACTACAGTTAAAAAGAAATACATCAAAATACACTAAAGGGGTGCTCATTTGAGGAGCAGTCCCAAGAACAAGGGTGATATTCCCCTCATCTATCCTTCCTTGTACGACCAATCTCTCATATGCATCTTTCTCTATCCTTATTCCACGTTATTCCTATTCTGAACATAATAAAGCCTTATTCCAACCAATTTTTCAGCCTTATTCATGTTCATTATGCTAAACATTCCATCTCAAACTCTTTATGTCACGTTTACTAGTACTCGCTAAATGTTCTCTCTCAATTCTCCAATCACATTTAGACCTGGCCAAAGTGCGGGCCGGGTCGGGCAAAACGAACCGACATTCTAAAACCCCTTGTCCATGGCCTGGCCCGGGCCCAAGCCCCGCCCAGGTCTGGGCTGGGGCGGCCCATGGGCCGAATGTAAAGAATTTTTTTATTAGTTTTAAAATCAAATGTACGGAGATAATTAAGTCTTTTTAGCATCATCTAATCTGTCTAAATTCAAGTAACCATAATATGTGTCACTTTACATGTAAACTATAAAATAAGATGTAATATTAATAATATAAAACAAAACTTGAAGCATATTATATTAAATGAATCTAAAATATAATTTTTAACCTATATTTTTATATGTGCAGGCTGGGTCGGGCTTTATGGCACATGTCAACGACCGACCTAGTTGACGGGTAGGCCAAAGAGTGGGCTGGGTCGGGCCAACCTATTTACGAAATCTCATGGCCCTAGCCCGGCCCAATGAGCGGACGGGCCCCGACCCATTATCCAGGTCTAGTCACACAACAGAACCACCTTTCCACCGAAGGTGAGATCTTCCCTTATTCGATCCTTCCTGGTTTCCATATGTAAGGTCACCCACTCTTCGTCCAAGTCGCAAACCCACGCTCAGATCGGCAATGTCATCCTCTTTTTTCTCTTCCCTACCCTTCATTCTCCTCTCCCTCGTCGTCGGTGTCATCCTTGCCCTCCTCTTCCTTGCCAACTACCTCCATCGTCATGACAATGAATTCGCTTCTCTCACCTCCATCCCCCCACCCCTTCCCCTACTTGTCACCTCCTCCTACAAGAAGCAGCATCAACAGCACCAACATTCCAAGTCCCACCACCACGCCGCCGGTAGGGACCCCCAGGAAGCATCATCACCTTGACGTCAACACCACTACAGCAGTTCTGACCTTTGGCGACGAACTGTGGCGACAAATAAATTCTTTAAGGCGACGGAATCTGAATTTGTCACAACAATTCCGTCGCCAATATTCCGTCGCCATAGCTCTCGTCGCTACAAGTTAAGACAACAAATAATCTGCCGCCGCAACTCATTGTAACAACAAATCCGTGGCATTATTTCGTCGCCCTAAGCAATATAATGGATCAAAAATATATCTGCTAGCTATTCAGTTTCAGTGAGTTTCACCTGTGAATTCAAGCATCCCTACAAAGTGACTTGAACGCACAAAACATACCCAAAATTCACAGTATCTTGTGCAACAGAAGCCACTTTTTTTGTTCCAGCAACATAAAAACAAAGCGAACAAAGACTCCCATTTGTCAATAAGATATAAAACAATGTTTGATCTCCTAACATGTGATCCTCTTAATTCTAACAATGGAGACATAAGAAGAAAGTGAACAAAAGTTTAAATATACCATATTCCAACCACAACAATATGCCATTTAATATCAATCAAATGAGCATTAACATAAGAAAAAAATCTTAAGTATACACCATCACTTAAAAATATAATCAAAATTCTAATTACCTATAAGCATTACTCTAAAATTCTATTTATATTTTAAGAACAAGAAAAAGTGTAACATGGGTAAGTACAATTGCATAACAACACATGTCCAAAAACAAAAAAAATAGCATGTCCCAATAATAAAAAACTGCAATACTCTTCTTCATCATTTTCTATCCTCTATATGATCCTAAGCATCCTAGATGTCACCTGTAAAAAAATCTAATTAGCTCGGTTATTTAAATGAAGCTACTACTGGTATAAATAACAAGTTAGACCAAGGGATTAATCATTAGAAGATTAATTCTACTAAAAAAGCCCAAAGTATGCAACTTTACGTTTTCTCTGTTATAATTTCATGTTCTGTTTGCTTTCGGTATGGTGTATACCACTTCTTAAATACTTATATACAAGATTTTTGTACATAAATAGAAGTAAATCTATGATAGAACATGTATCATGAAACTCGTCTATTATATTCAGACATTTGGATAAAGTATATAATTATTTATATGTGACTTCATGAAAATTAATATTTTTTAAACAGCAGACACCACTCGATGTGCACGGCCACATGCCACCCTGTATAGAGGGATGCAAGATATGTGACTATTTATATGTAATCTCATGACACTTTTTACACATCACACGCCACCCGATGTGGAGGGATGCAATATATGCAACTATTTATATGCAATATCATGATACCTTTTACACAACACACGCCACCCGGTGTGGAGGGATGCAAGATATGTGACTATTTATATGCAATCTCATGATACTTTTTACACAGGACCGCCACCCGGTGTGGAGGGCAACACGCCACTGGTGTGGAGGGATGCAAGATATGTGACTATTTATATGCAAGCTCATGATAATTTTAACATAGCACTCAGTGTGGAGGGATGCAAGATATGTGACTATTTATAAGCAATTTCATGATAGTTTTTACACGGCATACGCCACCCGATATGGAGGGTCACACGTCACCCGATATGTAGGGATGCAAAATATACAAGTATTTATATGCAATCTCATGATGATTAGTATTTCTAGTATCAAACAACATGACTCACAAAGCATTGGATGTTGCTAATTAACAGCAATATTTGTTAACTTTAACTAGATTATGTGGATGTATATATTTAATACACATGAGGTTACATAAAACACATTCATATAAAGAAATTGACTCGCTATTTTTGCAGTATCAGGGTACATAATTCGCATCATGTCCAAATCAGTCGCCTCCCTATTTTTCTCCTTTTACTTAATCAAAATGAAAAGTATATCAATATATAGCATAATAAGATAACACTTTAAATGAAGATAACTTACAAAGTCATCGCGCAATATTGCTAGCGGATGTCTTCCATGCCTATGGTTGAGAGACTTCGCATCATGATTTGCCTTGTTAATCATGGCCATTGCCTAAACATATATAAAATATTGATCTTGTAAATTTAGACATTATCTAAAGATAAAAAATAATATTGTATTACCAAATCACCTTGGATTCATGTATTTCCAATTTCCTAAACAAATTAGTAAATTGTGTTCTATCAATTCGAGGATCTTCCAAAATCTTTGATTCCATGACATCAGGTTTGTTTCCAAATTTCACCCAGAATTGTTTAACTTCATTCTTCCAATCTCTATGTCGATCATGAATGACTTCAAAAGTAAATCTAAAAGCATTTGAATGGTTGTCCAAGATAAAATCTATCTTTAAAAGATAGATTTTGTTATAGTAATGAAATATAAGAGGAATGGTAATAAAGTAATGCACATTAATACCTTCATAAGTTTCCAAGTATTCAAAAAAGCTATCTTAAAAGCTATCACAAAAATAAACCTAATTAAAGCAAATTAACTACTTAAAATGAAAGAATAAGTGTGCATGAATGGAAATCCATCACATACCCATTGTGAAAATTATTGGGGAATCATATGTGAAAATTAGAACATGAATGTTCTTTATATTCTGACTATATGAACTACTTGATGTATCATAACTACATCTGTGGTGTCATTACTTTTACTTATGTTTGAATCATTTCAGGTGCATAAGACTAATACATGAGTAATAGCAGATTCAATAGAGAACCTCTATTACAAAAATTTAATCAGCAATGGCATCCTTGAATAACAAAAATTATTGAACAATCAAAGAAATGTTCTAACTTGTCGAACTCACCAACCTCAAGATGAAAGTCTCTAAATTTCTGAAGAGGGCAAATCAAATCCAATTATAAACATGAACCTATTCACCTCGAAGAGATCCTCCAATTAGATGAACTGTTGGTGATTTTGCAGCAAATTCAAATAAGAAAGCATGGCATTTTTGTCCAAGTAGAAGTCTCTGCTGGAAGCTTTGGCATAAAACGTACAGAGGGACAACCAATCATGTACCTGCAAGATTTATTGGAAAGTTACCATTGTTAAGGACTAAGAGAATCTAAAACTATAACAAAGAAACGATATTACATCATATAGGAAGTCATCAGACAACTGTGAGTTCACATACTTTATTTCCTTAAGCATGTGATGTCATTAACAACCAACTTAGCAAGGTGATGTCACCAACAGACAATAGCAAAGAATTGAATCATTAGCTTTAACGGTTGAAGCAACAACTCTTAAGGCCTTTCAAGCATTGATTGTTCTATATCCCTAAAAGATTAGCCCACTTTAACTGTTCTTCATATACTAATTAAGCAAACCATCCAAAAAACTGACAAGAATCATCAGTTACTGTAACGGCCTGGCTGTTTAAAAAAAAACAAATTTCAAATCCATTATCTTGGATTAAATAGATTTAATAAATACGTTAAATCATCTAATTATCAACTATAAAACCACAAGGGTTCCCTCTCCATACGGCACCTTATCTTGCATTTTAGAGAGAGTTAGAGAGAGAGAGAGAGGAAGGGATATCTTACCGGGCGTCCCTCTTCGTCGTAGGAGAAGGCGGCGCCGAATCCGAAAGGAGGAGAACACGGATTCGTGACCGAAAGAAGACGCGACGACCGCGACGGGTAGAGAAAGCTTGGGATCAAGGTATGTATCGGTCTAGGTTTCGTATAAATATTGATTACTTTAAAATAGATCTCTTGTATGTATCGGCTTTAGGATCTCGATTTCTAAACGTATGGAACGGATTTAGGATTTTCGTATGCATAATAGTTGGATTTTGGATAGTGTCTCTAAACGTATGTATCGGCTATGCAACGATTTTGGATTACGCATGAACAAGGATTGTATCTGATTTGATCTATGAATGTACGTGTTGTTCGTACAATGATATGCATACACGTCGAATTGATTTAAGATAAGACCCTTGAACGCATATAGCAAGTCTTAGATTAAGGCATGCCGACATACGTAAATTGGAGCCTTTTCTTCAAAAAGTCGTGCTTAAATCTATACAAAAAAAACAAATACAAGTCTCCGCCATCCACCAAGACATAAATGGAATTGCGTATTTCCATGGCAGTTTAGCTTCATTATGATAATCATATTTTTTGTACGGTCGATTACTGTCTTTAGTATGTGAGTATAAAATTTAATTTGACAGGGTTTTGGGGGAAAGATTTTCAATCTCAGTTTAATACCGTCATTAATTGAAAGTGTATCCAAGATCTGGCAGGCACTGGCAAGATCTGTTCCCTTAGGTTAAAATAGCTATGATTGTATAATATTGGAAGGGTAGCACATATATTAAAATGGAAATAAAGTAGATAAAAAAACCCATGATTTTTTTACCATTCAAGATTGTATTTCACGAGAACATACCTTCTCTGTGAGGTCGATGGAATTAATTCTCCTTATAAGATGAAGCATCTGTATACACGTTCGTGCAAGTTCTGTTTGAGGAAAAAATGTATTCCATTTGAATAATTATATGAAAATGAGGTATAAGTTACAATTGAAAAAAATACATACATATATGACGGAACATAATGTACGTAGCAGATACATATTATAGAGTGCAATAAATCAAATATATTTTTGTGAATAATAAATTGGTGTAAGGTTTCATTGGGTTGCTAAATATCCAACAAGTCCCGTGTATAACTCGTCGTAGTTATGTAGCCATATGGTGTAGTTGCGGTTTCAATCTACTATAATATCTTGTTAAAAGAAATACATAACTAATGAAAAAGATAAAATATTACTATTTTGGTAAGGGACTATAATGAAAGGATAGAATTAGTAACCTTAAATAAGAATTAAGGCACAGGCTCATAAGGAGTCACATGGACGACCGCAAGGGGTCATATTGCTGCAAGGGGCAACGCCGCAAGGGGCGTATGGTTGCAAGGAACCATAGAGGCAAAAGCTAAGTCCTCTACAGTTGTAGCTACACTGTCATGTCATGCCATGGACCGCAAGTGCCAGCGGTTAAAAACGTATGAAAGATACGTAAATGAATGTTGTGCAGGAAAATGGTTTATAAGGGAAAAGCATCATGAAAAATGCAAGGAATGGTTTAATAAGAGAATGAACCATCACATGTTATGCTAAATTTGGTTTAAGAAAGTTAAACCATCAAAGTCATGGGGGCTAATATGTAAAGTGGCTTATATGTTTTATAAGTATGTAAATTGCTTGGTATTTTACGAAATACACCCACAAGTAGAAATAAATGTTTGTTATGCCAACTTATGCAATTTACCTACTTTACATGTATACCCATGTTTATGAAAGAAGCCAAATTAAACATGATAGGGATCGAACTTAGACATGCATGGGAATTATTTAGGCACGAAATATTGTGTATACATGAAAATCCACATATATGATTTTAACGGGATAAGAACCGTTAGAATACCCATGCATGGACCCCGATGCATACTGGGCATTAGGCTCATACAAATTATGTTTGTCAATTTCAGGTGAAGAGCAAGGTTGATTGCCTTTTCTGGACCGTGCTACGGGCTCATTGAGATTGCTAGCGTGGTACGATTTATCAGTGAAGATTAGTGGATATCTATATGCCCACAGGAACTATCGAGTTGTTATCTTTTTTAAAATTCTAGATTAGTTATTTGTTTATTTTCTAGTTTAGAGTTGTAATAATGGAACTCTAGTTGAATGGATATTTATGGAATGGATATTATTTTCTCTGCTCATTATATGCCATTTATTAGTTTTGGTAACGGTTCGGTCGTGCGATCAAATTATCGCATGCTTCCGCCGGTGGTCGACGCGACCCGTTCCGTTACAAATGGTATCAGAGCTAGAGTTCCCCTGGGCATAGGATATCCACGATTCTTAACGATCTAAGATTTATAGATAGAGAGATTTAGTATCACAACTCATTGATCTTATCAATTTTGAATCAGATGGATCCTCGACGTGCAATTGAAGCCATTGCAGACCGTGACTCATCGACGAACCAAGAGGCCGTTATGGGTATGCAGAGGCAGATGCTGGAGCTAATGACACTAATGACCCAGCAACAGAAGAGTCAGACGTCCAACTCGGGTGGACTAACTCTAAAGACCTTCATCCAGCATGATCCGCCCACTTTCAAGGGTGAGCATGAGCCGGAAAAATCCGAACATTGGCTAAGAGAGATGGAGCTGACTTTTGAGGCAACAAATTGTCCTGTGGAAAAACAAGTGATCTTTGCGACATTTCATCTGCGGGACAATGCAAAGGAGTGGTGGACTTCATGCAAGGGAATTCACTTTTCGGAGACTTCAGTCATTAAGTGGGATGACTTTGTTGAGCGCTTCACTGAGCGTTGCATCCCTGAGCATGCTAAGGATGCTAAGCGTCAAGAGTTTATAAATCTCCGGCAGGGAAATATGACGGTCGAAGAATATGCAGCAAAATTTCAAGAATTGGAGAAGTATGGCAAGGGTATCTGCTCCAATGAAAAGCAACGAGCTAGAAAGTTTGTTGAAGGCTTGAATGCGGGACTGAGCATGAAAGTGCTGACTAGAGGTCCCACGACCTTATCTGAGGCGGTTGCAGCAGCAGTGGAGATCGATGCAGCATACCGGAGGATACAGCAAGCGAATCCTCGGAAGCGCCCTCACAAGCCGAACTTCAATGACAAGAGGCGTCACACTGCAACGAATGCTAAGAAGACAAAGACTGGCGATGCACCAGCAAACAGGAAGTACACATTTGAAGTGTGCCTGCATTGTGGTAGGAGGCATCCAGGAGAATGCTACATGCTAACCACTACTTGCTTTAATTGCGGAGAAAAAGGTCACTTCAGGAAAGATTGCAAGAAAGATGTCAAGGATCAGAAGAAATCGTTCGAGCAGAAAAAGAAAGTAGCAGGAAGAGTCTTTGTTATCACTCCTGAGGATGCAGAAGGTGCCAACACGACATTGGAAGGTACTCTACTAATTGAAAACCATTTATTTCATGTTCTTTTTGATTCTGGTGCCACGCATTCCTTTATCTCGAATGCTTTTGCGAGAAAGTTAAGTTTAGAAGTTGTTGAGCTTCCTTATGCACTTACGGTTTCTTCACCAATGGGTGATATTATTGACACGGATATGTACTTAAAGGTCGTACCTATTTTGATAAAAGAAGATACCCTATCTGCCAATTTGATATTATTACCCATCACAACCTATGATGCCATCGTGGGAATGGATTGGTTATGGGAGCATTATGCAGCGGTCTATTGTCGAGAAAAGAAGGTGGTCCTGAGTAGACCAAATACTGAGGAGATAGTTATTCGGGGCACCTGTAAGGGTGGAAGATTGATTATCTCATCCTTGCAAGCAAGCCGATTACTAGCTGAAGGTTGCATCGCATTCCTCGCTAGTATAATTAACACTGAATCATTACATACGCGTCTTGAAGATTTAGATGTGGTCAGAGATTTTGCCGATGTCTTTCCAGACGATCTTCCTGGATTACCTCCTCATAGAGAGGTTGATTTCTCAATTGATGTGATCCCAGGGACGACTCCGATTTCTAAAGCTCCGTATAGAATGGCACCTGCAGAACTTGAGGAGCTAAAGAAGCAGTTACAAGAACAACTGGATAAGGGATTTTTACGTCCTAGTGTCTCTCCGTGGGGAGCACCTGTTCTTTTTATGAAAAAGAAAGATGGGTCTCTTAGACTCTGCATTGATTATCGAGGTCTAAACAAAGTGACCGTGAAAAATAGATACCCATTACCTCGCATTGATGACTTATTCGATCAGTTGCAGGGAGCAACAGTTTTCTCAAAGATTGATCTGCGTACGGGTTATCATCAACTCCGAATAAAAGAGGAGGATATATCAAAGACAGCATTCAGGACAAGGTATGGTCATTATGAATTTTTGGTCATGCCATTTGGTCTTACTAATGCTCCTGCAGCTTTTATGGAGCTAATGAATAGGGTATTCCGAGAATACCTTGATAAGTTCGTCATCGTGTTTGTGGATGATATATTGATATATTCATCTGATCCGGAGCAGCATCGAGTACATTTACAAATTGTTTTCGAAACTCTGAGGCAACACCAGCTTTATGCAAAATTCTCCAAATGCGATTTTTGGCTAAATAGAGTAGCATTCCTTGGTCCTGTGGTATCTAAAGACGGCATTGAGGTAGATCCAACCAAGGTAGAAGCTGTGATGAATTGGAGGCAACCCAAGAATGTTTCTGAGATCCGTAGTTTTCTTGACTTGGCTGGTTATTATCGGCGATTTATTCAAAATTTCTCCAGGATATCGCTACCATTAACGAAGCTCACTCAAAAGGATGTGAAGTTTGTGTGGTCCGAAAAGTGCGAGCAGAGCTTTCAAGAATTGAAGCAGAGATTGACTACAGCTCCAATCTTGGCATTACCATCAGGCAGTGGAGGCTTTATGGTGTATACAGATGCATCAGGCACGGGATTTGGGTGTGTTCTCATGCAAAATGAGAAAGTCATTGCTTATGCCTCACGACAGCTAAAACCGCAAGAGAGGAACTACCCAACTCATGACTTAGAGTTAGCAGCGGTAGTCTTTGCTCTTAAAATTTGGCGGCATTACCTTTACGGTGAACAATTTGAGGTGCTCAGTGATCATAAGAGCCTCAAATACATTTTCTCTCAGAAGGAACTTAATTTGAGGCAGCGGCACTGGCTAGAGTTCCTAAAAGATTATGACTTCTCCATCACTTACCATCCGGGGAAAGCAAATGTCGTAGCAGATGCATTAAGTAGGAAATGGGAAGGTAAACTGGCTAGTTTAAAACTTCAGTGGAAGATGATGAAGGATTTTGAAGATTGGAAGCCTTTCTTGAGTGGATCAAGAAAAATATCATTTGCGGCGCTCCACATTCAACCAGAGATAATTGGGAAGATCTTGACTGCACAAAAAATAGATGACGATCTTTCTAAATTTATAGAAGCATCTAAAAAGGAAGGTTCTGATTTCACCATCAGAACGGATGGAGCTATAAGGTGTCGCAGTAGGTTATGGATTCCAAGTGATACTGAGTTGAGGCAGGAGATCCTGGATGAAGCACACAGATCGATGTACACTATTCACCCAGGTACAACAAAAATGTACAAGGATCTGCAACGGAACTTTTGGTGGCCAAAGATGAAGAACGACATCGCCGAATTTGTTGCTAGATGCTTGGCATGTCAGCAGATCAAGATTGAACATCAGCGTCCAGCAGGACCTGTTCAACCCTTGGAGATACCTGAATGGAAGTGGGAGCACATAACGATGGACTTTGTCACCGGTCTGCCCAAGACCACAAAACATCGTTATGACACCATATGGGTGATTGTTGACCGATTAACCAAATCGGCACACTTCCTACCTATCCGCTTGGATCAGTCGACAGATAGTCTAGCTGAATTATATGTGAATGAAATTGTCAGCTTGCATGGTGTTCCTGCATCAATTGTGTCTGATCGGGACACGCGATTTACCTCTCGTTTATGGAAGAGTTTTCAGGATGCTATGGGCACTCAATTGAAGTTTAGCACTTCATTTCATCCGCAGACGGATGGTCAGTCAGAAAGGACCATCCAGACACTAGAAGATATGTTGAGAGCTTGTGCTCTAGATTTTGTGGGCAGCTGGGATAGACACCTTCCGTTAGTGGAGTTCGCTTACAATAATAGCTACCATTCGAGCATCAAGATGGCACCCTATGAAGCATTGTATGGGAAACCTTGCAGATCACCTTCATGCTGCAGTGATGTCGGTGAGAAGCACATCTTAGGACCGGAACTTGTTCAGACAAGTAAGCAGGGTGTTGATCTAATCAGAAAAAGATTGTTGGCAGCTCAAAGTAGGCAAAAATCTTATGCCGATCGTCATAGAAGAGAGTTAAGTTTCGCGGTTGGGGAACATGTGTTCTTAAAGATCTCTCCAACCAAGGGCGTTTTACGATTTGGCAAAAGGGAGAAGCTTACTCCCAGATATATAGGACCTTTTGAGATTCTGCAGAGGATTGGAGAGGTGGCATATCGTATTGCATTACCACCTCAATACTCGAAACTTCATGATGTATTCCATGTGTCTATGCTGAGGAAATACACTCCTGATCCTTCACATGTGATCGAACATGAGGTCATTGATATTCAGCCAAACATGACCTATGAAGAGAAACCTATACGGATCGTCGATCGTAGAGATCATCAACTCCGTCGACGCATAGTCCCGATGGTCAAGGTCCTTTGGCAACACCACCAAAAGGAGGAAGCTACTTGGGAGCTGGAAAGTGAAATGCAGGAGAAGTACCCGCAACTTTTCGGTATGTCCCTCTAGTAAGAAATTTCGAGGACGAAATTTTTTATGGGTGGTAGATTGTAACGGCCTGGCTGTTTAAAAAAAAAACAAATTTCAAATCCATTATCTTGGATTAAATAGATTTAATAAATACATTAAATCATCTAATTATCAACTATAAAACCACAAGGGTTCCCTCTCCATACGGCACCTTATCTTGCATTTTAGAGAGAGTTAGAGAGAGAGAGAGAGGAAGGGATATCTTACCGGACGTCCCTCTTCGTCGTAGGAGAAGGCGGCGCCGAATCCGAAGAGGAGGAGAACACGGATTCGTGACCGAAAGAAGACGCGACGACCGCGACGGGTAGAGAAAGCTTGGGATCAAGGTATGTATCGGTCTAGGTTTCGTATAAATATTGATTACTTTAAAATAGATCTCTTGTATGTATCGGCTTTAGGATCTCGATTTCTAAACGTATGGAACGGATTTAGGATTTTCGTATGCATAATAGTTGGATTTTGGATAGTGTCTCTAAACGTATGTATCGGCTATGCAACGATTTTGGATTACGCATGAACAAGGATTGTATCTGATTTGATCTATGAATGTACGTGTTGTTCGTACAATGATATGCATACACGTCGAATTGATTTAAGATAGGACCCTTGAACACATATAGCAAGTCTTAGATTAAGGCATGCCGACATACGTAAATTGGAGCCTTCTTTTCAAAAAGTCGTGCTTAAATCTATACAAAAAAAAACAAATACAAGTCTCCGCCATCCACCAAGACATAAATGGAATTGCGTATTTCCATGGCAGTTTAGCTTCATTATGATAATCATATTTTTTGTACGGTCGATTACTGTCTTTAGTATGTGAGTATAAAATTTAATTTGACAGTGTTTTGGGGGAAAGATTTTCAATCTCAGTTTAATACCGTCATTAATTGAAAGTGTATCCAAGATCTGGCAGGCACTAGCAAGATCCGTTCCCTTAGGTTAAAATAGCTATGATTGTATAATATTGGAAGGGTAGCACATATATTAACATGGAAATAAAGTAGATAAAAAAACCCATGATTTTTTTACCATTCAAGATTGTATTTCACGAACACATACCTTCTCTGTGAGGTCGATGGAATTAATTCTCCTTATAGGATGAAGCATCTGTATACACGTTAGTGCAAGTTCTGTTTGAGGAAAAATGTATTCCATTTGAATAATTATATGAAAATGAGGTATAAGTTACATTGAAAAAAATACATACATATATGACGGAACATAATGTACGTAGCAGATACATATTATAGAGTGCAATAAATCAAATATATTTTTGTGAATAATAAATTGGTGTAAGGTTTCATTGGGTTGCTAAATATCCAACAAGTCCCGTGTATAACTCGTCATAGTTATGTAGCCATATGGTGTAGTTGCGGTTTCAATCTACTATAATATCTTGTTAAAAGAAATACATAACTAATGACAAAGATAAAATATTACTATTTTGGTAAGGGACTATAATGAAAGGATAGAATTAGTAACCTTAAATAAGAATTAAGGCACAGGCTCATAAGGAGTCACATGGACGACCGCAAGGGGTCATATTTCCGCAAGGGGCAACGCCGCAAGGGGCGTATGGTTGCAAGGAACCATAGAGGCAAAAGCTAAGTCCTCTACAGTTGTAGCTACACTGTCATGTCATGCCATGGACCGCAAGTGCCAGCGGTTAAAAACGTATGAAAGATACGTAAATGAATGTTGTGCAAGAAAATGGTTTATAAGGGAAAACCATCATGAAAAATGCAAAGAATGGTTTAATAAGAGAATGAACCATCACATGTTATGCTAAATTTGGTTTAAGAAAGTTAAACCATCAATGTCATGGGGGCTAATATGTAAAGTGGCTTATATGTTTTATAAGTATGTAAATTGCTTGGTATTTTACGAAATACACCCACAAGTAGAAATAAATGTTTGTTATGCCTACTTATGCAATTTACCTACTTTACATGTATACCCATGTTTATGAAAGAAGCCAAATTAAACATGATAGGGATCGAACTTAGACATGCATGGGAATTATTTAGGCACGAAATATTGTGTATACATGAAAATCCACATATATGATTTTAACAGGATAAGAACGTTAGAATACCCATGCATGGAACCCGATGCATACTGGGCATTAGGCTCATACAAATTATGTTTGTCAATTTTCAGGTGAAGTGCAAGGTTGATTGCCTTTTCTGGACCGTGCTACGGGCTCATTGAGATTGCTAGCGTGGTACGATTTATCGGTGAAGATTAGTGGATATCTATATGCCCACAGGAACTATCGAGTTGTTATCTTTTTTAAAATTCTAGATTAGTTATTTGTTTATTTCCTAGTTTAGAGTTGTAATAATGGAACTCTAGTTGAATGGATATTTATGGAATGGATATTATTTTCCTCTGCTCATTATATGCCATTTGTTGATATTTTGGTAACGGGTCGGTCGTGCGATCAACTGTCGCTTGCTTCCGCCGATTGTCACGATCCGTTCCGTTACAGTTACCAACTTACCAGAAAGCCATTCAAACAGGATATCAAATGGAGGGATCTGGCAAAGGTATAATACTCGGCACATTTTCACAATCCAACCTCACGAACATGAATGATGCTTAATGTTCTTCATATTGGATTGCTATTTTTCGTAACACATATAATCTCAATGGCATCCAGTCCATCGGTACGCAGAGATCAAGGAATTAGATATCAAGCATCAATTTTAAGAAATATCTCATCCCACTAGTTGCATCATAGGAACGGCTACCAACATCACTGAAATAGATTTATCCTGAAATCTATTTAGAATAGCTTCCTCCAAAGAGTGATGACCCTGATATACTCCAGATAGATATCCTTGCTACCATCAGAGGCGTCATCACAATAACATCAGGGAATAATAAGGTTAGACATCATAGAAACATTGCATCCACCAAAACAAGAAATTCTGGGGAACCAGTTCTAGTTGGTTGGGCGTTGAAGCATTTCTTTGCCTCATAACCTTTGTCCTTGTAGTGGTCAAAGTAGTAGCAGGCCGCATTGCTCTTAGTGCCTACACATTAGTCCTTTCTTGAGTAAATGGGTATTCAAAGAATCATAGATTGAGATGGGCCATCATCGATTGAATGCTCACCAGATCCTTGTTAGACAAAGATTTGAAATACAGAATGTGGATCAACCTTAGAATATGGATTCCGAATTGGTCTTGCTATACTAATTAGAACTGGACGTGTTCAGAGATTTCATATAAGTTTATTAGGATAAGTTTTGTCATAAAATCATGTCGAACTTCAAGTTTACTATTGTTTAAGCTTCATCTAACGAAATTTCTTATAATATCTGATCTTATGAAATTGTAAACAAAGTATACTAAAAGTTCACCACACTTTGTATACCTAAAAATTTTAAGCTACACAATTCACCAGACATTGCTATGTAATCTGGGGATCAAAGGGCAAGTCAGAGAAATCACCCCTAGTAAAAGTGTAACACACTGATTCACCAGACACTGCTGAGTTATTTCAGAATCCAGAGGCATGTAAATTCGAGGGAGGACGTGATTCTCCTGCCACCATCTGATATTGATACAGGGATGTGATTCAGTATCCCTTGATTGCCGTCAATAGACACACATGGATCCCAATGTCATCAAGAACATCGAAATCTCCAAGCTCCCGTCGATGATTCCATGTGAGTTACGAATATGTTTCTCGAGTACATTGTTTAGCCTTTGCAGAGAAAGGCATTTCATTTGCTGCATCCATATCCTTGTCAATTACTTATTAATCTGATTTGAAACACATATTTTGTCTCTTCATTCATTTTCATAATATGTGTATAACACTCCAAACAAAGTCACACATTTAATAATCATAAAGCTATTTTGGGATCGGACAGAGCAGTTCAGATGGCATACCAACACTGTCTAAGCTTTTTGAGTGTATTACAACACCAATCGTGGATGCAATCCCATAAGATAGACGATACCCAAGAACTCCAGAAAATGATGCAGGGATTATAACACATCCAGTAACATCAATCCCTGCATATCAAAAGCTACCACTATATAAAAATACAAAACAAAAGACTAGAGTGCCGGTCATTTTTAGTAGATCAAGAACAGCACCATTTTTAGCTATCACGCACAAGAAGAGATAAAAAAGTAAAGTTGAGATTCAAATTGCAGAAGGCAATAATCCAATGTATATCAACATCCAACCGGTATAAATCTGTGGATTTTTTATAATAATTCAAATCAGTAGTTGTTTGCTCGCGATGTCCACTTTTTTAGTAAAGCCAAAGGATGACTACAAAAGGTTAGTAGTCGTCCAAGAGTTCATTGAAATTTTGTTCGAAAAAGAAGAATGCCCGCCTAAGGTAAAACATTTCTCACGTTTCAATAAAAACGATCCCATGGTCAGTAGCGAACTTAACAAATTCATGAGATCTATGCATTAGCAACTAATCAAATAGCCTAACACTTGAATCTTGCACCCATCTGGGTTAAATATGGGAATTATAACAGTAAAGCACAAGACTTGTGTCCATACTTTACTGTGGAATTCAAATCTCGTGCAGGATGACGATTCACGTTTGCGCACAACAGTATTGGAGACACCTTCAACATCTACCGAAGTGAAGCAAATTGATCATTCACTTCTACTTTCCCATTAAGAACCTTGGTGATGCAAATCGGAATTTCGCGCGGCGTCGTTAATAAAATAATAAAATTTTTGGTGGATTTTGGTAGAAGAACGAGATGGGTTGAGAAGAGAAATTCTCGGCGTTAACGAGGGATTGAAGAAGAAGAAACGCGGGAGATCGCGTGGGGAAGGAGGAGCGAGAGAGAGATAGAGATAACAATCTCAATTTTGATTCATAATTCACCCCCTAAAACAATGGGCTACCCTCTCTTTATATAGGAGAGAGGGGTTTACAAAAATAGTAAACTAAATTAAATTGACAACCGACTTGCCTAATTAGACTCTAACAAATTCTAATTGACCCTAATTACCCTAATTAGACTCTAATTTATTCAATTGACCAAAATTACAATTAAAATCTACGAAATAAACATTGAGATCACAGGCGATCTCAATTATTTAATTAGACCAATATGACCGTTAAAAACGTAAATAAAATTGACTACTAGTTAATTAAATAAATGTGACCCTATAATTTGGGGTCACGCTGCATCAACTCTCCGCCGCTTTAAAAAATTCGTCTCCCGACGAATTGCTTGATGTAAGTGCGTCGTTGGAGAATTCATCCTCGAGTTGTAGCTTCACTTTCCTCCAATTAGATCCTTTTCCATGTTACGTTTGTAATTTCTCTTCATCGAGGGGCATGGTTGCAAATGTTCTACCCCTTCACTTCAAAAGATCCTATAGTATAATATGTCTTCCAATTGGCCCCATTGACAAATAGTTTTGGGAGGAGGGGGTCTTCTGTAATTTTCCAGAAGATGTCTCCCCTCAAATTAGGGGATCCGATGGAATATTATTAGGGTTCGACCCCTCTTAAAAGGGAGTCCGTCCCGCGTGATGGGATCAGAGGATGGCGGTGCTGGGCAGCAGCTGGCGGCTGGCGCGTGGTTCCTCGGGGGTCGTGTAGCCGGTGTTTGTGGTCGGGCGGCATCGGATGGCGTCGCAGCATGCAGGGGAGGCGGTTTCGCGAGCAAGGGCGCCCGCGAAGGGGAAGCTTCATCGGTAGCGGCTTGCGGGAAGGCAGGGTGAGGGGATTGGCGTGCGGGGGGAGGAGGGGGTGGGATCGCGCGCTGGGTGGGGTGGTTAGCGCGTGGGTGGGTATGGGAAATCGCGGGGAAAGGTGATGGGGGGTTGCTGGCGGCGAGGGTTGACTGGGGGAGGGAAGGCGTAGTGAACGGGGTGGCAATACGGGGTTGGTGGTGGCGGAAGGGGGTGCTGATGGGGGTGTGGCGAGGGTTGGAGTCGCAGGGGCTACGAGGGGTGCCGAGGTTGCGGGAAGGGGTCGCGTGGGTGGGCGCACGGTGGTAGGCGGGGTTGCAGGAGGGTCCGTCGGTGAGGCTGGGGGCTGGGCGAGGGCCGTGGGTGGTGCCGGGATGATTGGGGCCGCCGTTGATGACGGATTCAGATCTGGAATCTCCTGGACAGCGGCTGATTCATCCTTTTCGGCGACGTTTTCTTCATCCAAACTCGCGGTAGCGGCTTCAACGGGTAGCGGCTTCGTTTGGGCGTCGCAGTAGGCCTCAAGGTTGGCCTTGAAGTCCCGAAACATTGATAACATGGATCGGAAGTTGTTCTGTAAATCACGTACCATGCGCTCCGTCTCCTTGTCGTAGGCGTCAGTGGCTTGCCGCTTTCGTTCGGATGAACAATGGTGTCGATGCGGACGTCAGGGCGGATCGTTAGATCGTGAGTACGATCTAAATGCCATGCTCTGATACCAAATGATGCAAATCGGAATTTCGCACGACGTCGTTTAATAAAATAATAAATTTTTTGGTGGATTTTGGTAGAAGAACGAGATGGGTTGAGAAGAGAAATTCTCGTCGGTAACGAGCGATTGAAGAAGAAGAAACGCGGGAGATCGCGTGGGAAGGAGGAGCGAGAGAGAGATAGAGATAACAATCTCAATTTTGATTCATAATTCACCCCCTAAAACAATGGGCTACCCTCTCTTTATATAGGAGAGAGAGGTTTACAAAAATAGTAAACTAAATTAAATTGACAACCGACTTACCTAATTGGACTCTAACAAATTCTAATTGACCCCTAATTACCCTAATTAGACTCTAATTTATTCAATTGACCAAAATTACAATTAAAATCTACGAAATAAACGTTGAGATCACAGGCGATCTCAATTATTTAATTAGACCAATATGACGAGTTAAAAACGTAAATAAAATTAACGGCCACAATTTAAATAATTAGACGACCCTACATGTCGAGTCCATGCTGCATCAACTCTCCTCCGCTTTAAAAAAATTCGTCTCCCGACGAATTGCTTGAACCTTAAGGCTTGACATAAGGCGCTTCATGAACTTGTGTCGACGTGCGCGTGAACGCGAATCATGAGATATGCAACTCAAATCATATTGCATCTTCCAATGCGCGACGGGATCGTTGAATCGTAGGGACGATTCGGTTGCCATGCTCTGATACCAATTGATGCAAAATGGAATTTCGGTGCGGCGCGGGAAATAGATTTGACGGTGGATTTTCGATGGTAGAAGAAAATAGAGGAGTTGAGAAGAAGAAACTGGAAGGGTTGAGAAGAGAAGACACGCCGGATGCGCGGGGTTAAAGAAGAAGAAACGCGTAGACCGCGAGGGGAAGAGAGAAGAGACTCGTTGGGAATACGAGGGGTTTGGGAGAAGAAGAACACGTGTAGATCACGCGGGGAGAAGGAGAGAGAGGGGAGAGGAGAGAGAGATAAATCTCTATTTTATCACATCTTGAACTGACTAAAACATTGGACCCTCATCCCTTTATATAGGAGGGATGACATTACAAGAATAGAAAATAATTGAAACTGACAACCAATTATCCTAAACTGACTCTAACAAATTAACCGACTAACTACCAAATTTCAAATTCAAATTAAGACTAATTGAGATCACACGCGATCTCTTTATTTAAAATTACGACAACTTAAAAAACGTAAATAAAATTAACGGCCACAATTTAAATAATTAGACGACCCTACATGTCGAGTCCACACTACATCAACTCTCCTCCGCTTTAAAAAAATTCGTCTCCCGACGAATTGCTTGGACCTTAAGGCTTGACATAAGGCGCTTCATAAACTTGTGTCGACGTGCGCGTGAACGCGAATCATGAGATATGCACTCAAATCATATTGCATCTTCCAATGCGCAACGGGATCGTCGAATCGTAGGGACGATTCGGTTGCCATGCTCTGATACCAATTGATGCAAAATGGAATTTCGGCGCGGCGCGGGAAATAGATTTGACGGTGGATTTTCGATGGTAGAAGAAAATAGAGGGGTTGAGAAGAAGAAACTGGAAGGGTTGAGAAGAGAAGACACGTCGGATGTGCGGGGTTAGAGAAGAAGAAACGCGTAGACCGCGAGGGGAAGAGAGAAGAGATTCGTCGGGAATACGAGGGGTTTGGGAGAAGAAGAACACGTGTAGATCACGCGGGGAGAAGGAGAGAGAGGGGAGAGGAGAGAGAGATAAATCTCTATTTTATCACATCTTGAACTGACTAAAACATTGGACCCTCATCCCTTTATATAGGAGGGATGACATTACAAAAATAGAAAATAATTTAAACCGACAACCAATTATCCTAAACTGACTCTAACTAATTAACCGACTAACTACCAAATTTGAAATTCAAATTAAGACTAATTGAGATGACACGCGATCTCTTTATTTAAAATTATGACAACTTAAAAAACGTAAATAAAACTAACGGCCACAATTTAAATAATTAGATGACCCTACATGTCGAGTCCACGCTGCATCAACTCTCCTCCACTTTTAAAAATTCGTCTCCTGACGAATTGCTTGAATCTTGAGGCTTGACATAAGGCGCTTCATGAACTTGTGTCGACATGCGCGTGAACGTGAATCATGAGATATGCAACTCAAATCATATTGCATCTTCCAATGCGCGACGGGATCGTCGAATCGTAGGGACGATTCGGTTGCCATGCTCTGATACCAATTGATGCAAAATGGAATTTCGGCGCGACGCGGGAAATAGATTTGACGGTGGATTTTCGATGGTAGAAGAAAATAGAGGGGTTGAGAAGAAGAAACTGGAAGGGTTGAGAAGAGAAGACACGCCGGATGTACGGGGTTAGAGAAGAAGAAACGCGTAGACCGCGAGGGGAAGAGAGAAAAGACTCGTCGGGAATACGAGGGGTTTGGGAGAAGAAGAACACGTGTAGATCACGCGGGGAGAAGGAGAGAGAGGGGAGAGGAGAGAGAGATAAATCTCTATTTTATCACATCTGGAACTGACTAAAACATTGGACCCTCATCCCTTTATATAGGAGGGATGACATTATAAGAATAGAAAATAATTGAAACCGACAACCAATTATCCTAAACTGACTCTAACTAATTAACCGACTAACTACCAAATTTGAAATTCAAATTAAGACTAATTGAGATCACACGCGATCTCTTTATTTAAAATTGCGACAACTTAAAAAACGTAAATAAAATTAACGGCCACAATTTAAATAATTAGACGACCCTTCATGTCGAGTCCACGCTGCATCACTTGGCCTCCACAGATTTATGTTGTACAGATCAGTGCATGTTCCCTTGATTCACATCCTTTCTGCCAATGGCTGTAGCAAACGAGAGGTTGATGGGCATGAATAGGCATCTGTCTAGACGAATGCATTTGCCGGAAATGAAGACTGCTATTACAAGAAGCGATTGGCTATAAAGCCATCTCTTGATCAACCATCAAAGTTACCTGGGGATTATTGGATAGAGCTGACTGTATCAAAGTTACATCAGATATGAGCTCCTTAAAGCCCTTTCTTTTGATTTTTTCCTTTTTCCTTAATGAGTAATCCACATACGACTCCATGTAACTGTGACACAGAGTATCCTGCTTGTCGCAAATTCTCTGGCACTTGGTGATGAGATTGTTGCTCAACTTTAGGGTCGGAGACAAGGATCTTGATTTTCCTTGCTCTCCTAGATTTGCAGTCCTCCGAAATATTCCCAAACACATAACAATTTGGAAAAAAAAATCTGGAAGTTTTTCATTCAGGAATCTGTCTGCATTCTGCACCTTTTTATCGTGCATAGTATATTATGGATGTTTCCTTAAAGGATCCCCTCTATTCTTAAAAACATTATTCTATCCCCCAAAATATATATTTCATTTAGATCCAAATAATATATACAAAGAGTATTACGTTATAATCATCTAATTGAAACATCAATCACCCAACGATCGTTAAATCAAATTCCAGAATAGTCACATATTATTTGGCAAGGGAAATGGATCTGGAGTACCTCGAGATCTGGCGGCTGAGGAGGAGCGGAGAAAGACCAAATGACGGCAGATCTCCTCGATGAAGGCGATCGGACGCCGATGGAAATCGTCGTAGATCGCATGTGCGGATCGTAGTTGCCGGGCACCGGAGACAGGGGATTGCCGATGGGATCGGCCTCGAGAATGCGTCCCAAGTAGGAGATCGAGAATAGGGAGGAGAGAGGTCGAGAATACGGGAGAGGGGTTATAAGAACGGCGGACGGGAGGGGTGGTGAATAGGATTTTGGAAAGAAGGGAGAATGGGGTTTAGGGTTTCTCAAAAACAAAAAGGAGAGGGTTGTACATTTGTTGTCCAAGGACATATGGACAACGATTTTGTCTGTGACCCCTACTTCCGTCGTGTTAGCATTGTCGTCATAGATCATGTTTGTTTCAAGGGCACGGCGATTCCGTCGCTTCACTATACTTCTCCTCCGATGCCCGCAACTTGGCCACTGGTACGCCGACCCGATCTCCATCGCACACAATCAAATGCACAAGAATGATGCAGATGCCTTGTTACTTCCTGCAGCTTGCGTCGACGGAGTGATCAGGATTTTCAAGCTCGTCGATGTTGCTGGCAAGAGTTTCAAGTATGTGTGTGTATATGTATGTACGTATATGTGTATATATATATGGGAATAAGGATCCTGCCTCGGGTGGTGTAGGGAGCATCCCGCACCCGCCTTCCCGATCGTGCGATCGCATCCGCGATTGACGGTGCGCAATCTCCCAACCCGCATCCCCCTCTCTCGCGAAACCTTTCCCCGCACCCGGCTCTCTCTCGTGAAACCCGCCTCCCCGCACCGGCCCCTAACCCCACCCGACCCCCCTCTCTCGCCTCCTCCCAAACCCCATCGCCTCCTCCCGTCGCAGGCCTAGTCTCCTCCCAATCGCCGATGCTCCCCCCACCCGCACCCGTAGCACAAGTCCCCGCTGCTCTCCCCACGTAGCACAAGCCTCCTTCAGCGTGCTCCTCCTTCCCGCTTCCCCCTCTCCTCCTCCTCCTGGATTTGCTACTCCCGTGTGTCTCTCTCTTTTTTTTCTTTTTGTACAGATTGGTGTTCTTGGGTAAGAAATATATTGTGAGATTGGTTCTGTGTATTCATGCTTGGGTAAGAAATATATTGTGAGATCGTGCCCACTATGAGAATATTCATTTTTCCACTGTCATAAACCCTGAGCTTTCAATTCATTTTTTTTATATGGTAACTTCATTGCTTATAGACAAGTTTTGGAAAATACATATTGTTGGACATGTAGGTCCCCAACAAGTCATATAATAATAAATGTTATTCATGTTATGTCATTTAAGATCTGAAATACAGTATTCGAGCTTGCATGATCAATCGGGTTCCTTTACATAATCATGTTACCTACCTTGACCACTTTGGATATCATATAGGTAAGAGATTTTGTATACTTATAATCCTTTATACATTCATAATTATGCGTTGAATACTCCATAATTCCAAATTACACGTAGAAGTTTTTAGATAGTTGTTAACTATTACATGACATAATTCTTTTAGTTAACGTTTTCTAAAGATAACTCTTTGTTAACTTGCGTCAACTCCTCTCCATTGACATTTTTGGAATCACATATTTGGATTTATTAGGTGAAATGCATGTTGAAGACTCGCAAGAAATGGCTCACACTGTCATCAATGAAGAATGTGTGATTTGGACCATCATGCTACTGATCAAGTCTTGTGTGTAGAAACAACAACAAATGAGGTGGGAGAAAGTGTTGATAAACCATTTATTGGCATGAAATTTTCTTCAGATGAAGATATGGTTGCATTTTACAATTCATATGCACGAACTACGGGTTTCTCCAAACGCATACATAAAATGCATCGGTCGAAGAGTACAAATCTTCCTATTGCTAGAAAAGTAGTTTGTTCTAAGCAAGGATTTAAAGATTTGAAGCACAAAAGAGATGAAGGAAGAGAGGTTAAGCGCAGACGTGACACTAGAGAAGGCTGCCAAGCTCAGATTTATGCATCGGTGGATGATGAAGGGACTTGGGTGATTCGAACTTTTCAGGAATCACATATCCATGTGATGACAAGTCCATCGAAAGTAGAGATGTTACGATCACACAAGGAGATTTCATCTTGTGCGAGGGGACTGATTGACACGTTGCACTATTGCGGGTTAGGTGCTTCCAAGATCTCCAGTGTTTTGAGTGCCTCTGGTGAGAAGAATATTACGAGTCAAGTTTGCATTGATCAAATCAAAGTCAGTCCGAAGAACAATCTTGGTCATGAGAGTATGGCTATTTTTAGATGTTTTGAAGACAAGATGACAACAGACAATGAGTTCTTTTTCAAAGTTGAGCTTGATGAGAATATGACAATGCGAAGTGTCTTCTGGGCTGATGGACGATCACAAGCTTCTTATTTGCATTTTGGTGATGTGTTAGTGTTCGACACTACATACAGAACTAATAAGTTTATGATGCCTTTTGCACCATTTACCGGTGTCAATCATCATAAACAATCAACATTATTTGGATGTACTTTGTTGGCAGATGAGACGACAGAAATCTTTATTTGGTTATTTTGTACATGGTTTCAGTGCATGAATGGCAAGTTTCCTATTGCAATAATCACGAACCAAGATCCAGCTATGCATGAAGCTATTGCTATGGTATTCCCTACAACTACACATAGATTTTGCATTTGGCATATCATAAAGAATGCATTAAGTCATCTACATCAATTGAGATGTGATAAACAATTTGAACATGAATTTGAAAAGTGGATATATGGAAGTCAAACTATTAATGAATTTAAGGATCGATGGGCAATTTTTCGGGCAAAGTACAACATTGCTGAAAAAACTGGCTTCATAATATGTATGAACTGCGAGGGATGTGGATACCTGTATATCTGAATGTATTTTTTTGCGGAAATGTCTTCGACACAACGTTCGGAAAGCGTGAATTCATTTTTTTGATGGATATGTCCACTCTCACACACCATTATCAGAATTTGTGTTACAATATGAAAGGGCCCTAGTGGCACGTCGTAAGGCTGAAGAAACTTCAGATTTTTCAGCTTTGACTACAAAGGAAACATTGTGGTCTGACCATCCAATGGAAGTACAAGCTTCTACCTCCTATACTCCCGCAATCTTCACGGAGTTTCAAGATGAATTTGAGAAGATTATTAATTGTGCTCACCAAAAAGTTGTGAAGAATGATAATATTGTTACGTAAGAAATTTATTTGCGTGCAAATAAACATCAAAAATATTTGGTTGACTTTTTCCCAAATGAAGGCAGATGCTCGTGCTCGTGCAAGAAATTTACATCTGAAGGTATCCTTTGTTGTCATGTTCTTTACATTTTTCAGAAGAAGGATTTACCTGAAATACCCAACGAGTATCTAGTTTGACGATGGTCAATCGAGTCTAGATTTGTGGATGCAAGAAAGGAGGATGTTGGTGATGCAAAAGACAAGCCAAGCCTTAACATGTTATGGGGATTGCGATCGCTGCATTCCCAAATGTATGACTTGGGAACTTTAGATGGAAGTAATTTCAAAATTGCTCTTGAAATAGGTGAAGAAGGTTAAAAAAATGAAGCGATTGGAAGCAAACAAAGTGGTCATCCAACCATCCACTAACGAAGCACTCTCTATCGTCGAGCCAAGAATTGCGCATTTTGATATCCGTGATCCACTCTGTGTTAAAGCAAAAAGTAGGCCTCGAAGAGCAGAGAGGATGAAATCTGGTGTCGAAGTTTCCACCTCACAAGGCGAAATAAAGAAAAGAACGTGTGGAAATTGCGTGATGAAAGGACACTACCAAACGACATGTACAGAAAAGGTACTGTTTGTTCGTTTAGTTTCTGGAATATTGGTTCAATATGAAATGTAATTTGTTTTTTTTGTAACAGGAGACAACTAAATGATGTCACTGTGACTACCATTTTCTGAAGCTTGAACCTTGTTTTTGTAAAAGGCAACTAATAGATCAACAACAGTTTTGTAAAAGCTTGGACCATTTGTGGAAGCTTGGAGTTGTTGCATTCTTTTTTGGGTATTTATGTTATATGTAAATTTTGATGTGTAATCAAGTGTACTTGATGAAGCTGTGCACATGTTGTCAAGACTATTCTGTCAAGACTAAGCACGAGCTTCCAATACTATTCTATCAAGACCCCTTTCAGCTGCTTGAAATTCTAAAATATTTTTTTGAAACCTGGATGTTTCTTAATACTCCAAGAAGAACAAACGACATAGAGAAATCAACCTGTTGCGAGGCGCAACGCTCACTACATGTTACTGACTGGCCAATGTAGGATAGCAGTGGTTCAGAAGAAATGATGGTCTAGCCTCACAACCACAGTGCGGGAAATGAGCTTTTCGATCAGTTTGGATTTTCCTCTTTTAGGAAGGAGCTCATCTTATATTAAGCAGAAGAAATTTGTATTGAATATGTTGTGTCTCTTCCGCACTCAGTTGCATAATTTGTTCTGCTTGACCTGGTTTTTTTGGCTAATATTGGATTTTCTGAGGTGCATGCAAAGATATGACCAACTTTGGAAGCAATAAAGGAAGATCAAAGAATTCCTAATTTCTTAATTTAGTGCCATTATCTTTGGGTTTTTTATCACTGTGCCCTCATAACTTACGCAACATCGGTTATACCTTTTCATTTTTTTTAAATATTAGTCGTACCCCTGCTCTCTTGTGATTTTATCACATGTACCCTTCGAGTTAGTTACCATCCATCCAAGTGTCAATCGTATGTAACAATCGAATCCTCATGCAGTTCCATAATCTGGAGCAGCAACTACGTCGCTTGGAGAGTCAGATGAAATCCCTAAATCTCTCTAAGCCACATAATTATCATGAAGACCTACTTGGAGCATTCAACACAATCTTCTCCATCCGTGAGAAGCCCCGATCGATTCCACTAAAGCCATTCCCATGCAAGAATAGTAGCAGGACCTCGACGCACTTATCTCTCATTATTGCCATCCTTTGCAGGAGAGCTCCAACAGCATCAAATCGGATCGAGAGATTAATCCCATTCTTCTCATGATCCAAATGGATATTAGCATGTGATTTGATGGCTCTATTATCGCATTGAAGATCAGTCAACAGAAATATGGATGCGGCTTAAAATTGGACTAAAAAGAGACTATGGAACTTATGAAGTAGGAAAATTTGGTAGAAAATCTGGTAAAACATGGTCATTCGTCCGTAGAATATCAAATCATAAGACACCTATTCTCGATATTTTCATCAATATTCTGCAACATAATGTGGAAAATTTTGAATTTTCACCCTGGCTAGCATCCATGAATTTGATCGATATGTAGCATTTCCTATGGTTTGGGCACTGAAGCAGTGAAGAATAAGGAAGATTATAGTCAAGATCCGATATTGGTTCTGCTGTATAATCTGCATTTCACCTCAGATCTAAAATATTGCATGGCATAAACAATTTTGTTTTACATTCTTTTTACATAGATACAACCATTCATTTAGAGTTAAAGCATTGCAATTAAAGACGTCAAAATTTTGTTATGAACTTAGAGGTACAGCATTCTGAGAACATAACATACAACTGGAATCTCTAAAATAACTACTTAAGTTTGTAATAATGACATAACAAAGACAATGACACCTAATATTGCAATCGCAATTACAAGGATTAAACAAAAAAAGGTGATTCTCAATTCCAGTGAGCCACTTCTCCATTCTGTCCATTTGCTCCCTTCCTTTGTCCATCTGCTTCTCCATTTTACACAGTTTCTTATTTCTTTCATCCATCTGCTTCTCGACATAGTCTTTAAACGCGTTTATCTGATATTTTAGTTCTTTGGTGTTGTGATTGACATCGTCAGCTCAAATAAAGAAATGGCATGAATCTCATTCATGTATGACCAAAAAAATCAAATCATACAACGATATCAATGATATGTCTTTCATATTATATCTGTTACAATATAAATGTATACCTTCCATTTGGGACATTGTAAAAATCGTCTACCCTTACTTGCCTCTTTCTTAGAGACATATGTTAGTGCTTTCAATCCACAATAGCAATTGACATCAAAGGGTGGCTTCCACGATGATCCAGATGAGAGACAATCGCTCATCTTTTGTATAATACCCTACATGATCAAACATTTTTTTACACAAACATTACAATGTCCTACACGATAATCTCTCAAGCCTACTTGAAGTTTTAACAAGAAACGGTGCTTCTAAATTATTTGATGCAAGATTTTTGACTAAAGCTTGGAAAACAATTTATCATAAAAATGTGGCTTCTAAAATACTTGATTTGATCTTGCCCGAGTAAGATTATTTAAGGTGGCACTGTGACTAGTGAGCTTGCTTCTTGATCTAAAGGATCTAAACAATGAGATACACGACAGAATCCATGGGAGTAAAACTACAGAATAACTGATCAAAATGTATTGTCAAGCAATAAAGAAATGCATTTCAGAATAAATGATCAAATGATTTCAACACAAATCTGCACAACAACAAAAAAAATAGGAAATACGCACAGAAGGAGAGGAGCAATCCTGGGGCGAGAGAGGAGATACGTACAGGAGGATGGAGCACGCGGCGGGAGGAGGCTAGGGCTGGGGTGAGAGAGGGATGATCGGGACTTAGAGGGGATTGGAATGGCTGCATGTGTGAGGGAGGGATGCGGGCGACGAGCCGCGAGAGAGGGGATCGTGATGGGCAAGGGGCTACGGGAGAGGGGATCAGGAGAGGCGAGGGATGCGGGAGAGGGGATCGGGTGGGGCGAGGGGATGCGGGTGTGAGGGAGGGATGCAGGCGGCGAGCCGCAAGAGAGGGGATCGTAAGGGGCGAGGGGCTGCGAGAGAGGGGATCGGGAGAGGCGAGGGATGCGGGAGAGGGGATCGGGTGGGGCGAGGGGATGCGGGAGAGAGGATCGGGAGAGGCGAGGGCTGCGGGAGAAAGGGTTGGGAGATTGTGCACTGTCGATCGCTGATGCGATCGCACGGTCAGGAATTGGGTGTGGGGTGCTCCCTGCACCACCCGAGGCGGGGTCCTTATTACCTATATATATATATATATGTATATATGTATATATGTGTATGTTTATTCTTATATGTATAGCGGATGGAACTTGCTTGTGGTGAGGTGGTCAGATGTTTTGCCTGGTTCCTGAGGATGGAGTTGCTGGCAGGGGCAAACCCTACTACGGTGACATTCTCAAAGGGGGCGTCGTCTGTGGTAGAGGCGACTCAGACGCTTTACGGCGCATCTCTGTATATGTATGGGAATGTAGCGAAGCTGACGGGTGAGGAGAAGCAACATGCGAAGCCATCTCACCCAGAGATTATCTGGGAGCACGACAAGGTTCATGACAATAGCTTAGTCTTGACATTGGATGGCGTTATTGCGAGTTACGGGACTTCGGATGGGAATATCTTAATTGCTTCTTGCTCTTATGGTGAAGCAGCGTAGGTTTGTATTCATATTTGTATAGCTTCTGCTGGTTGAGAACTTGAAATGTTTGCCGAGATATCTGATGCATGGCACTCTGTGGCATCTGGATCAGTTTTTATAGATAAAATTTATTTAGTCCATGCCTATTTGCTCAGAATTCATTTCATTTTTTAGAGTCAACTATCTGCTGACAGGAGTTTTTTTTGCCTTATATGCTTTAGGCTTGTGGTGGTGGATGTCGAGAGGGGCCAGAAGCCTACCACAAGAACAAGGGATGGTGTTGTGGGAGATATGCCAGTGGAGGATGCTTACAGCCTCAAAGTGGTTGAAATAGGAGTGGTCTACGTGATCAGATGGTTCCGGTTCCTCGAAGAGAGAATTATGGGATTTCTTTAAGGATGACATAATGGTTTCGGTGCGAAAGTTCATGGACTGTGATTCCAGAGTATAAAACCATTGTATCATTTACTCCCAAAGATGGTGATATTTGTCAATGTTGATTAGTGCGTACCTTTGGCTCTCTCCAATACCATCTACTTGTCAACCACCATGGTTTGGGATGTCTTCTTCCGGTTCCTCAAGGGTCATTTTATGTTGGAGTGCTTTGATGCAGCCACAAACAAAGTCAAGCTTTCGTATAGGAGGTTGACTTTAGCAAACCCCACCCCACCCCCTGATGAATTTGCGATTCATCATCTTTATTCATTTATTTTAGCTAAAAATCCCTTATAAAACACATGTATATAACACTAACTCCAAATTCTTAATAACTTGCATTTATGTGTAAATATTGTACACTTCTTACTAATTTTAACATAAAATAAATAAAGAAAGAAAGAAAGGAAAAATAAAGAAAGAAAGAAAATAAAAAAGGAAGACTGTATATATGTAATAGATACAGGCTGACCCGAACCCGAGAGAAGGTCAAGACTTGACCTGATCGACCAGGAATAAAGTAGGGGGAGATAGAGTCCTCAATTATAAAATCCAAAAAAATTGATGCTGTGTATATTTGTATACTTCACTAATTTATTTGTACATTAACTGACCACAAATCAAATAACTTTCAAAACCAAAGTTGTAAATAAAATTGTGTTCTAATTAATAAAAATATTTGCACAATTAATCGTATACAGAATAAAAGCAACCACACTTGGAAAAGGCCACTAAGCACTAATTGAAAGACCAATTCTGACTCCATATGAACTCAAATTGAACCAATCTCACTTCCATTGTATTTTAAATTAAATTATCTTTAAAATAGCTGTAATTTCATAATTTTTGGAGTTACGAGTAAAAAGTTGATTTTCTGGACGGTTTGTGTAATTTTCCCATGTATTTAGTAAATATTGTATTTGTATATATTTGTAAATTTTTTACTAATTAATTAAAATAAAAATAAAAATAAAAATTTAAAAACAAAGAAAACTAATTTGCTTATTTACCCATGTAGATAATGTCATATTTGTATATAGCATATGTATATATTTAATTTTCTTAACTAACTTCCACAAAAAAATAAAAAATTAACTTTTTTATTCAAATAAATAAAGTGACAAAAATACAAAAAATAGTTAATTTTTGTAAATATTTTTATCTCTCTTTATCTTTATCTCATCTCAATTTTCATCTCTCTTATCTCTTCAATCGAAAATTCAAAAACTCAAATTTCATTCTCTATCTTTTTTATTTATATGGCTCCTTGTCCATCATTCCAACTTGATCAATCTTTGGTGAGAGGAGCCCGATCTCCGAGAGTCTTCTTGTTGAGAAAGGTGCTTATCCTCCGAGCCGTCTGGTGACAGCGAGTCGGCCTTTGTCGAGGCGATCACGGTAGTTTCCCGCTCCTAAGGTGAGATCCATCATCAATTTCTCGTATTTTTCATTTAGATTAATCGTATTTTCATTTTATTGCAATTTAATATCATCGTCATTTTTTATTCCTTTTAGTCTTAAAATCCATCTCGATTTGATCCGCAACAATCTCGATTTTTCATCTCATTTTCTTGATCTCTTCACATTCATCTTCTATCTTCCACGATCTATCAACTACGACTACATACGGTGGTCGGAGAATCGGGTTCGATTCCTAACGTTTCACCGAATCCTCGTTCACCTTCCAATTTGTTTATAAATAAAAATAAAAAAATAAAAAAAATATGTTTTCTGCTAACATTTGCAATAAATAAAAAATAAAAAATAATACAAAAAAATAAATAAATAAATTTTATATCTTCTGTTTCTAATTTACAATAATAAAAAAATTAAAAAAAAACACGTGAACGTCCGCCGCCCATACGCGGCCTCGCCACCCCGACAACGTTTTCTCCGGCGGTCCTCTATCGCCTGCAAGCTCGCCCCAACACCATTGTATACCTTCAGGGCACACGCCGCCCCACTGTGCAAGTCGCCCACTGCCGCCCCCTGCGGCCAGCGACTCCACCAGCCCTCTGTTGCATCCATCGACACGGAAACGCGTGGGGACACATAACAACAGTGAGCCGCCGATGCCCCTCCTGCCCGCGGCCTCCTTTCAAATCGTCCGCCAACACACGCGAGGACCCATGCATCCATCCACCGCAGCGTAGATGCCACGTTGCTTGTAGTTGAAGAAGAAGGGAGGCGTAGCCCCCTAGCGTGAAGATCAGACCTACGACGACACCCCTTGGGCGGCGATCCCCTTCCCCCCTCTTGAAATGAAGGAATAGAAAAGGGAGCCCTATGGTTTTCAATAAAGTATTGAACATTTATACAAATCCTTGCAGTTCATGGGCATTTTGAGCTTAAGCCTACTATTTTACCTCTTCTCCCAATATTCCATGGAAATATTAATGAAGAAGCTTATATACACCTGCAGCAGTTCGATCGCATTTGTCAAACAATACACTACCAAAATGTCCCATTAAAGGTAGTGCAGATGACCACATTTCCATTCGGTCTAATGGGCAAAGCTTTGTATTGGTTAAATCACTTGGGAAAGGTTGTCACTACTTGGGAAGAGTTGAGGTCCGCATTTCTAAACAAGTATTATTCTCTTGGATGACTCAACCAAATGCGATCCTTGATTGCTAATTTCTCCCAAGTGCCCCAAGAGCCTATTCACGAGGCGTGGGAACGATTCAAAGATCTGACAGAGAAATGCCCCCGTCATGATATTCCAAAGACCAGCCTTGTATAAAATTTCTTTGGGGGTTTAAGCATTGAGAATCAGAAGCTGGCAGATGCCTCTTGTGGGGAAGCCACTTCAACAAGGACGAGGATGTCCTTTATCAAATTTTTGAGGAGATGGCGGAAAGTTCAGCAGCTCTTTTTTCTTCACGTGCTTTTCAGAAGCAACCCGTCACCGCCCCTACAGTACCCCACAAGGATGTCAATATGACAGCAACATAAGAAGTGGATAAGGTGGATAGCACTGACCTGGCCATCATTGGAAACCACCTATCCAGAGTGGACTATTGAAAAGCGATCCTAGGAACTTGATAAGCTTCATGTGATCGAGCAGAGGACAAAGAACCTGGATAAGGTGGATGAGATAACAAAGCACCTGGAGCTTCTTATGAATACGATCAACGCAGTCCACAGTACGAGTGCAGCAACCAATACCTCTACTAGGGAGCAGAACTTCTTCCACCAAGCAGAGTAGCGGAGGACCATCCACAATTTAGCATGTCTACTACGTGCAGACACCTGATCAGGTTCAACAGCATTCACATCAGATAGTTCCGTATCAACAGGAAGTAGCCTACATTCCTAAGCAGCAGTCTCCACCTCCACTTGGTATTCAGGAGGTGAACGGTATCTGGTTCGACTGTGAGCAAAACCAATCCCGTTTGTCAGGGCAAGGCCAGTTGGGTTTACAGCAGGGTCAGAGACCCGCCCACTAGTTTCAGGGAGGCAGACAGTAGCAGTACCAGTACCAGCACCAGCAATACCAGCCTCAGTATCAGTCTCCACCTCAGTTCCAAAACTGGAGACAAGGCCCGCCACATCAGCAGTCCATGAATTTCCCTCATCCTAAACAGCAGCAGACTGCATATTATGGCCATTGTTCTCCCCCCTCCTCCTCATTATCAGAATATGTATGGGTACCAACATCCTCTGTACTATCAGCCTCAGCGACAACTAGTCAATGAGCAACCTGAGGCCCCTTCAGACAATCCAGCACTGGACCAACTTACACTGCTTATGGAGAACATGAATGAACTAACTCAGCAGATTGACGACCTGACCACCACCAAGACACTGATCCCAGCACAGGTTGAAGCCAACCCCAACAACTTCAGATGCAAGGAGTAGGTAGCCAATAACCCACCCACCCCCGAGAAAGGTATGTCCCTTGATTTTACATGTTTATCTGACGCCATTCATCTCAGGAGCGGTAGGAGATTGCAGCTGCCTACGCAGTAGTTGGGGTTGGGAGATCGATCCACTGAGAGAGCATCAACTTCTACATCATATCCTTCACCAACAGTCGAGAGACCCAGTGTAGCAACACCCACATCTGGGGTTTCACCGCCTTCACCGGGCAGATGTAGATCACCATCAGTAAGGGAGAATATACCAGTCACGAATTCTTCCTCTTCACCACCAGCAGCATCCCATTCTGTTTTAGATTCTGTTTTTCCTTCACCTAGTTTGGACAACACTGTACAGACTGATTCTGGTTGTCCTCTTGTACATGAGGATTCTACTTTGAATAAAGGAAATGAACGTTTGCATGTTTATTCTGATTCTGTGCCATTTCCTTCTGCTTTCAAAGCTAAAAAATCAAAAATTAAAAACAGTACTATCTGATCTTAGAGCGGTTGAGATCTTACAGAACATCTTTTTAAAGATGCCACTCCTTAAGGTCATGGAATACATGCCTACAGTAAAAAAAGGAATGAAAGAGGCATGTACCCAAAAGCGTCAATCAAGGAAGAACAGACGAAAGGAAACAGAGAAACACATCTTGATCATGGTCACAGTTCATGCCATCAGTAACCTTCCACCTAAAAAGAAAGACAAGGGAGCACCTCACATCCGTTGCCATATCTTTGATCAAGAATTTGATCGTACTCTTCTCGATAGCAGTTCCTCTATTAATATCATACCTTCGTATTTATTAATTGAATTTCAGTTAGGGCCTCTTAAAACAACCAGAATGATCCTTCAGTTTGCTGATAGATTAATTAAGAGGCCAAGAGGCATTTTAGAGGATGTTATTGTAACGGTGTAGGGAATGAATTTCCCTATTGATTTTGTTGTCATGGATATGGACACACCTGCACCATTACTCCATACCACGATCATACTAGGTCGATCGTTCCTCCAAACAACCGAAATAACAGTTGATTATGATACTGGAGAAATCATCTTTCACTCCCGTAGTGACAAGGTGAAAATTGAGACGATCTCTGATCCTAAACCATCATCGCCACCAATAGCAGATGATACAGAGAAATTTATATCAGAGCCAGATGACTGTGATTTTCTTGCTGAATTCAGAGAGACAGATCTTTTCACGGATTTTATAGATACCCAAGAGTTCCTTTCCCAAAAGGACTCTATGGAAAGCACAGTCGACATGAGTTCCCTTCGTGGTCCAATTGAGATAGTTGTCGATGAGCAGTTTGATCAGAGTTCTGAGGTCTGGATATCTAAGCCATTCATTGAATTTCCCGATTTATGCACAGATGAGAGATATCTTTCTGAGATTATTGATGAGATATCTGAGCCGTTAATTGATAATAATATTGAACATCCTGCTGAGCCCTTCCTTCTGAGCAGAGATCATTCATTACAGATCTATCAGATATTCTATTTGTTGAGCCATCAGTAGCCAAGGTGGATAGTCTACAGAGCACAGATCACATACTGTCTACCAGTACAATAGAAGAGATTATTGCAGAGCTGATTCAAACCCCACCTGAGCTCAAGGTTTTACCATCAACGTTGAAATATGCCTTCCTTTCGAGCCCCCCAAATGTTTCCAGTCATCCTCAGCTCGTAGTTGACCGCTGAACAAGAATCTCGCATGCTAGAGGTTCTTGAGAGAAACCTCAAGGCCATAGGATGGAATATCTCGGATCTCTGTGGGATTAATCCAGCATTGTGCTCGCATCATATCTACCTAGAGGATGACTGTAAACCCTCCCGTGAATGTCAAAGTCGTCTAAATTCAAATCTAAGGGAGGTTGTCATGAAGGAGATCAAGAAATGGTGTGATGCTGGCTTTATATATACCATATAGGATTCCAAGTGGGTCAGCCCTGTACATGTCGTCCCGAAGAAATCCGAGATTACGATCGTAAAGAATGACCGTGGTGAGGAGATTCCGACCGGGTACCTACTTCATGGCGTGTCTGTGTAAATTACCGATGCCTGAACTCAGCTACCAAGAAGGATCACTTTCCACTGCCCTTTATTGATCAGATTATTGAGAGGTTGGCATGGAAAGAATTCTTTTGTTTCTTGGATGGGTACTCGGGATACAACCAAGTTGCTATCGCTCCTGAGGATCAGGAGAAAACTACTTTCACTTATTCGTTTGACACCTACTCCTTTAGACGTATGCCCTTTGGATTGTGTAACGCCCCCGCTACATTTCAAAGGCATATGTTGGTTATTTTTGCCGACATGGTGGGTAACTTTCTTGAAGTCTTCATGGACGATTTCTCGATCTACGGGGATAGTTTTGACACATGTCTTTCTCATTTAGACCGAGTTCTTCAACGTTGCTGTAAGGTAAACCTAGTGCTCTCATGGGAGAAGAGTCACTTTATGGTGACTAATGGGATTGTATTGGGCCATGTCATCTCCAAACATGGTATGGAGGTTGACCTGGCTAAGATTGATGTGATTTCCAAGTTAGAGACAGCGCAGAACTTAAAGCAGTTGAGGTCATTTTTGGGACACGTAGGATTCTATAGGCGATTCATAAAGGACATCAGCTAAATCGTCAGACCTTTGACTGAGCTTCTGTGTAAGGAGACTGATTTTGTTGTCGATAAGAAAGTCCTCCTTGCATTCAATCAGATGAAAGAGATAGTTACTAGTGCTCCTGTCTTACAGCCACCTGATTGGTCTCTTCCTTTCGAGATCATGACGGGTGCATCAGATTTCGCAGTTGGAGATGTTTTAGGACAGAGAAGGGATGGGATACCATTTGCTATACACTATGCTAGCAAGACTCTAGATAAAGCACAACGAATTATACAGTTGCAGAGAAGGAGATGTTAGCAGTTGTGTTTGGGCTAGAAAAGTTCAGATCTTACCTCATCGGTTCACATGTTATTGTGTACACGGATCACACTACCATATGAGCAGGCAAAGAAGGATGCCAAACCACGCCTTATCAGATGGATCCTTCTTCTCCAGGAATTTGATTTAGAGATTCGAGATAAACCTGGAGTGAAAAACGTTGTGGCAGATCACATTTCCCGTATCACAGATACAAAGACCTCTGAGTAGAACATGATTCCTATTTCCGAAACCTTTCCAGATGAGGCCATTTTGTCTATGGACTCACTCCCATGGTATGCTAATATTTTGAACTATCTTGTCTCCAAGAAAGTTCCACAAGATTGGCCGAAGTACAAGGTAGATAGATTTTTGTCAGAGATTCATTATTACCAGTGGGAGGATCCGTACCTATTTCGCGAGGGTGCAGATTGTATATGGAGAAGGTGCATTCCTCAGGAGGAACACACCAGTGTACTTGAGCACTATCACAAACTAGAATCTGGTGGGCATCATTCGGGAAAACACACAACAACAAAGGTTTTAGATAGTGGCCTATGGTGGCCCATATTGTTTAAGAATGCTACAGAGTATGTTCGAGGTTGTACTGATTGTCAGAAAATGGGAGGAACTGTTGGTTCCAAAGATACCATGCCCCTAAGATATATACAGATTTCTGGTGTTTTTGATGCTTGGGGCATAGACTTCATAGGCCCATTTAATCTTGCTCACCGTGGATTATGTTAGTCTATGGGTGGAGGCTATCCCCACCCGAGCAGCAGATAGTCGTACAGTGTGTTCCATTCTCATGGACCATATTATTGTGCGGTTTGGTATTCTCAAAATACTGATTTCAGATGGGGAAGCCATTTCATTAATAGAGACATAAATAAGCTTGTGAAGAAGTACACCATTGAGTACAGAGTTGTGTCTCCTTACCACCCTCAGACTAATGGCTTGGCAGAAATTTCAAATAGAGAGATCAAGATGATATTGCAAAAACTTGTACGTCCCATAAGGAAGAACTGATCCCAGATGCTTGATTCGGTTCTATGGGCTTATCGGACGGAGTACAAGTCTCCTTTGGGTATGTCTCCCTACAGATTGGTGTATGGAAAGCCTTGCCACCTGCCAGTGGAACTAATTCACAAATCTTTATGGGCACTCCGTGTATGGAATTTAGATTATGAGAAGGCAAGAAAGAATAGGAAGTTGGATTTGAACAAATTACTGGAATTCAGAGACTTTGCATATGATAACTCACTTATATATAAGGAGAAAGTCAAGCGCTGGCATGATAAACACATTCGAAGAAAGACTTTCTCCCCTGCTCAGAAAGTTTGGTTATTTGATGCTAAATTGAAGTTGTTTCCAGGAAAATTGAAAAGCAAGTGGTCAAGATCGTTCATCGTGAGAGCTGTGTGTGATAATGGGAGTAGTGTCATATCTGGGTTGTCATCTGACGCACAACCATTTGTTGTGAATGGACAGTTGCTGAAGCCATATCTAGATCATGATACATTCTTGTCCGTCGTTGATTCGATATCTGTGGTATCAGATGATGATCTTTTGATTCCATCTTTCGCGTCTGATACATGATCATCCACTCCTCTTGTATATCCTTTCGTTTCACTCTTTCTTCTCCTGTTTTATCATTCACCCCTTTTCCGTGTGTGTGTGTATATGCTATACTCAGGATGTACTTTATCCTAAGTATAGGGGGTGAATGATTTGTGTTGTTCATATTTGTCATGTTCATCACTCTTGTTGTTGCCTATACTTAGGGATACTCTACCCTAAATATAGGGGGGGTGATGTTCTTCATATCGTCATTTTATTTTTGAGTATGTACATTCTCTTTATCAGTTTTCCCCTTTTGTACACTCTACTATACTTATGATTACTTAATCCCAAGTATAGGGGGTTCACCAACTTCTCTTATTTTTATCTTTTCTTTGAGTCATTGTAGCATAGGAGTCTTTTTCACTTTTCTATACTTAGCACGAGTTATGTCTTCTTTTTTTCTCTCTGATCACTATGAGGACATAATTCGAGCTAAGTATGGGGGCGACGTATATATTGTATATATACTATAACATAACTCGTACTTTTAAATATGTTTATTTGTGGGGATATGTATATAATTTTGTAAAATCCACGTATGTAAAAAACAAAAACAATAAAAAAACAAAAAAAACACCAAAAAAGAGAGAAAAAAAGAAAAAAGAAAAAAATTCTTGTATATACTTGTATATATTTTACTAACCCTTTTTTCCTTTTTGAAAAAAAACTAAAAAAATAAAAAACTATGAAAACTTACATAATTAAGAAACCTTTCTTTTACATCTGTATTTTTCTCCAAAAATCCATAAAAAGTTCAAAATTAGAAAATTGTTTAAAAAATGTTCTTTTCACATGTGCATCATTTTTTTTCAAAAAAAACCCTTCTTTACATTATTCATATTTTCTTGCATTTGCATGTGCATTTTTCAGGGTAGTATTGACATTTAAACTGTATCTGGAATAAAATTGAAGAATGGAGCTTAGTTGAGCCTTAATCCGCTTAATTTCATAGGAACCTTATAAGAAATGGAGTTAAGACTTTTCAGATCCTAATGACTTAATTCTTTGAGTCCATAAGACTATGTTCACATGTCATCTTGATTAGTATAAGTAGAACATTTAACAACACACTCATGATTCTTTCACACCGTGGCTTATCTTGGACAAGCACTCTACACGTAGCTCTTCATGGATGAGATAGCGAGGAGGCAGAATCTTTTGGCTTGGGGTAGCATACGAGGGTAGTACATCTAGGCGGAACCTCTCGTCTTCCTCTAGGGAAGGAAGTGCGTCTCAAGCAGGTCTAGCGATGTTGAGGTCTAAAGACAAGATGCTGTGGGGTTGCAATAATGCTTCAAAAGAGGGATAGTCTACTGGCTCAAGAGGAAAAACTCCTTATGTACATGTTGCACCTTGTATATGCTTTCAAAAAAAAGTATGGAAAAATGCAGAATCTCCAAAAGTGGACAGGCCTGATTGAAAAGTAAAATGCCTGTCGGAGTGTATATACAAGGATAAAATTTTTTTTACAATAAGATCTTCAAAGACAAATTTTTATAAGCTTGCAACGGATGACTTGGCTACATTGGTCAAGCATCCAAGGATAGGTAGCTACACTGGTTACCGTCCATTCTTTTCTCCATCCCCTCTTCTTGAGCTGGTTGTACTTGAACTTAGAAGGGAATATCTCCGCTCCTCGAGGAAAGAGTTGCTAGACCTGGGAACTAGAGTTACCTTGTTGAGAGAGGTTGTTTCCTTGCACTTTTGAGATGGGGAGCTATGCTTCACTTACATCGTACAAGTAAAGATTCATAGTCATAAGAATTGGTGTATGTAGACTTGTTCTGACCTGACCGTTGAGGAGACATGAATAGGAGTCCTGTGTAACTTAGAGGTTGTTAGGTTTTAAATCCATTTCTCATTAAGGTTCCGACACACTAATAATCCAAAGGTCCGATAGAGCTCCAAACTACAATTTTATGAAGATAAGTTTAATACTCAATAATTGTCCTACATTCTATATTTTCCCTTTCTTTTTCTTTTTCTTCACTTATTCTTTCAAATAAGTTTTTGCTAAGGGACTAGCAAGGGTAAAGCATGGGGGATGATGAATTTGCGATTCGTCATCTTTATTCATTTATTTTAGCTTAAAATCCCTTATAGAATACCTGTATATAACACTAACTCCATATTCTTACTAACTTGTAATTGTGTGTAAATATTGTACACTTCTTACTAATTTTAACCTAAAATAAAAAAATAAAGAAAGAAAGTAAAAAATAAAGAAAGAAAATAAAAAATAAACAAAAAAAATTAGTTAACTTTTGTAAATATTTTTATCTCTCTTTATCTTTATCTCATTTCAATTTTCATCTCTCTTATCTCTTCAAACAAAAATTCAAAAATTCAAATTTCATTCTCTATCTTTTCTATTTATATGGCTCCTTCTCCATCATTCCAACTTGATCAATCTTTGGTGAGAGGAGCCGGATCTCCGAGAGTCTTCTTGTTGAGAAAGGTGCCTAGCCTCTGAGCAGTCTGGTGACAGCGAGTTGGCCTTCGACGAGGCGATCACGGTAATTTCTCGCTCCTAAGGTGAGATCCATCATCATTTTCTCGTATTTTTCACCTAGATTATTCATAGTTTTATTTTGTCACAAAATAATTTTATCGTCATTTTTTATTTATTTATTTTTTTAATCTTAAAATCTATCTCGATTTGATTCGCAACAACCTTGATTTTTCATCTCATTTTCTTGATCTCTTCGCATTCATCTTCGATCTTCCACGATCTATAAACTCCGACCATGCACGGTGGTCAGAGAACTGGATTCGATTCCTCATGTTTCACGTGATCCTCGTTCACCATCCGATTAATTTATAAATCAAAAGAAAAAAATATAAAAAATACATGTTTTCTGCTAACATTTGTTTTGCAGGAAAAAAATAAAAAAATAATATAAAAAATCATTAAAAAAGGTTTTATTTATTCTATTTACAAATAAAAAAATAAATAATAAATAAAAAAATTATATATTTCTGTTTCTGCTTTACAATAATAAAAAATTAAAAAAAACACGCAGGGTCCGCCGCATGTACGCAGCCTGGCCACCCCGACAGCGCTTTCTCCAAGGGTCCTCCATCGCCTACAAGCTCGCCCCAACGCCACTGTACGCCTTCAGGGTGCACGCCGCCCCACCGCGCACGCCGCCCGTAGCAGCCACCTGCGGCCAGCGGCTCCACCAGTCCTCCACCGCACTCCATCGACACGGAAACCACGTGAGGATGCATAACAACAGTGGGCCGCTGACACCCCTCCTGCCCGTGACCTCCTTTTAGATCGTCCGCCAACACACGCGAGGACCCGTTTGTCCATCCACCGCGGTGTGGACGCCATGTTGCTTGCAGTTGAAGAAGAAGGGAGGCGCAACCCCCTTGGCGTAAAGATCAAACCTACGCCGGCACCCCTTGGGCGGCGGCTCCCTTCCCCCCTCTTGAAACGAAGGAACAGGAAAGGGAGTCCTAGGGTTTTCAATAAAATATTGAACATTTACAACTTATCCCTTGGGCATTTTCAGAATTACGAGAAGACCCCTGCCACTTCCGCAAGCACGTGCTGTGCACGATTTTTTGGGTAATTTACGCTTTTCATCCATACTTTATTTATTATTATGTTTTAATTCCAAAACTTCAAATATTCACATTTTAGTCTCTCATTTCCATACTATTTATTGGTTCATCTTTTCATTGAAATAAATGTGGTATTTGTTATGAAAATTTTACAAAAAATTTGTATATACTCCTATTATATGCACGTTCATTGTTTAAAATTTTCATTCCATTTTGTCATCATTTATTCTTATTTAAAATAAAAAATAGTATCTTTTCTTTTCCTGAATTTAAAAAAATTATAAAAATATGAATATTGCTCCAAAAATTCCGAAAAAATAGAGTAGTTTTATTTCATTATCTTTTAATATTTGCCTAAATTTTGTGCATTAACTATTTTGAAAACCCGAAAAAAATTAAAAATACTAAAAATCTTATAAAAATCATAAAAAAATCTATAAAAATCTAAAAATCTTGATTTCAGTCTCTGTTTATATATATTTGACCCTTTTTTATCATAAAAATATTTCCAGTTTTTTTGAGCCCCTAAAATATTTTTAAGTTGCAAATTACTCTAGGTTGTGCACTGTTTCTAATTTTTTTCACTGTTTGATTTTTAGAAAAATATAAAAACATCTGAAAATTCTACAAAAATTCCGAAAAAACATTTCAAAATCTTTAAAACTCAAAAATATTTTCTCTGAACTTTTCTGAGTATTTTAATATAATTGAAAATTACAAAAAGAGTTGGTGTGCTTATTTCTTGTGTTTGGGCATATTGTTATTGATTTAAATAAATTGCAAAAATAAAATCATTAAAGAATTTGATATTAGAAAATAAAAAATAGAAATAAAAAGGAAAATCAAAAAATAAAAAGAGAAAAATTCAACAAAAACCAAGGATAGTTTGCCTTTGAGATTCCCTTTTTCTTTTAATTGAATTTTTGTCGATTAATTAAATAACCCTCGGGAATTGTAGCCTCCCTAAGTTTGATCTTGTATGCTATACATGTAAATGTAGCAAAAATAGTTCTCTTGATTGCATTACTTATTCTTTGTAATTATTCTGCCGCAAGAGAAGAAGAAAAATAAATAAATTTGTTTGTTTGTCACAGGATATTTGGGGATAGCAACGACTTTCATATCATTAACTTTCGATCCTTGAAAGGCCTGTGGCACAACCACCCCCCCCCCCCAAAAAAAAACAAATTACACCCCCATGATTTGCTTTTTTATTTGGATTTTGTTGAGGACAGTGCAATTCCATAAGATGTGGATCCGCTAGGTAAAGTAATGTGAAACTATTGTCTCCTTTGGCATATTGGTTAAACAGAAATTGGAGCATTTGTGGATTCTCTGCAGAGGGCAGTTCGTTAATGTTGTTCATTTGTTACCATTATTATTTTTATAATCAGTTGATGCTTGGCTTTTGGTGCTACATGTATGATTGTTAACTAGCTTCAAGCAAGGTAGGCAAACATCTTCCCGTAATGTAATAAGTTAATGCCACAGCTTTTATATTAAAGGGCGATAAAAAGGTGTGTGTACAGCTAGGTTCTACTGGACATATTCAAGGATGGATTTGTTTTGATGGTGAATCATTTGAGTTCTTGTTCCATTCCATTCTTCATGGACGAGGCTATCCATGTGGATTGTGTTGAAGTCCTCTCGATGCCTTTAGGAGCATGTAGTAGATTGAGGCATGTTAATTGGGGACCTACTTTGGAGCAAGTTGAGAGGCACTTTTTGGGTATTTGATGCATATTAGGGTTTTAGGTGTGGAGGAGAAATTTAGGAATGTGAGGGAGAAGAAGAAACACAAGGGTTGCAGGGATTTGGGAAAAGAAGAACAACGATGCGAGAGAGAGAGAGAGAGAGAGTGAGTGAGAAAGGGGAAATGAATATGAGGTATATCTAATTTTTTATTTAACTTTGACTTACTGTAAACAAACAGTGATTGTAAACAACGATTGCCATTTCCTTTATATAGGATAGGTGAGATTAAAAGAAACTAATACCTAATTTGAGTCTCTAATTTACTCAATCAATTAGGGATCACATGTGATCTCTTTATTTAAATAAAAAATAAAAATAGCAACTTATACAAATTGGATAAAAATAAAACTAACCAATAACCCTATTTAATTAGCAACTTTTATTGGATGGAACTATAGGTGCTTTTAGAGTGCACCGTTTCTAGCACTTTATTCACCTTCTCGTGTGTCTACATGCCTTGTCAGCATGCCCCTAGGAATGAGCTGTGGGCTGACCTTAGCGTGGCGAGAGCCGTGTTTCCATGGTGCACCTAGCTTGGGGGGGGAGATTTCAATGTCTCCATCCTATCTTCGAATCGGCCTCGGACTGTGTGGGGGTCAGGAGGACTGTGACAGAAGTACGACATGTTCCTGATCTGAAGAAGAATCTGATATCCCTTGGAGTCTTGGACTCTAAAGGATACAGTTACATGCTGAAAGTGGAGTCATGCAGGTTTCCAAAGCTGGAGTTGTTGTCATCAAGGGCAGCAAGCAGAAGATCCTATATTTCTTGCAAGGGTCTACAGTTCCTGAGAGTAAGTTCAAGCATTGTTTGGACTTGTTCAATATCGACAGTTGGCAGTAGCCCCAAGGAGGGGTTGGCCATAGGAAGGTAAAGCTCGGTAAAGCTTCTCTAAGGAGAAATTTCAAGGTTAATAATTTATAATTCCTTGATTCTTGTTATCTGAATTTCAAGTAGTGAATTATAGTACTGTTAATTCTGTTATATGAGAATTAAATCCTGGTGGAGTCTAGCAGTGGCTAATTCTGCTAGTGGAGAATTCAACTCATTGTGGAGTATAGTAGTGGTTAATTCTTCTATATGAGAATTCAACCACCAGTGGAGTCTAGCAGTGGTTAATTCTGCTAGTGAAGAATTCAACTCAAGGTGGAGTAATAGTAGTGATCCATTCTGCTATATGAGGATTCAATTCAAGGTGGAGATTTCTGATATGGCTTGAAGCCTAACCATTTGTTGGGATGTTGATGTGGTTGATCTGAGTCCTGGCTTCTGATTGGTTGAGAGTTGTTGGATCAGGATTGCTGACATGTCTGATCTGTGTCCTGCCTTATGATTGACTGAGAGTTGTTTGGTCAGGATTGCTGACATGTCTGATCCGTATCTTGCCTTTTGATTGGCTAAAAGCTGTTGCGCCAAGATTGCTGACATGTCTGATCTGTGTCCTACCTTCTGATTGGCTGAGAGTTATGGGATGGATTATTGAATACAAATGGTATTCTTCTGTTGTAGTATAAAAGGGGCCTTAGGGCCACCAAATATTGCAGTCCTCATTCTGATCCTGTTTCTCATCTCATATATGTACCTTCTCGGTATCCTCTATATTATTTTTTTCTCCATATAGTGAAACCGATCGCCGCTGCCCAAGGACGTAGCCCAGTTACGGGTGAACCTTTTAAATCCGTGTGTTTGCATCTTGCTTGTTTGATTGTGTTTTTGCGTGTTTGCTTCCGCGATTCACAACAAAATCAGTGAAAGAACACTATGGCTGACATATCTCCGAATGGACGTTTTTTGGTTGTTGTTGCCTTTACAGCTGATGTGAAGGTACTTATTTCAGTTTTTTAGTTTTTTTCTTTCTTTTTTACGTTTCTGTACTATTAAGTTTTTCCCTTGTAGTTAGTTAGGAAGGCATTATTTTCCTAAATGTGGAGTATGATAATCGATGCATAATTTGAAAATAGAAATAACTGCATAGGAGCCAAATTAAGTGGTCAGAGTTTGTAAATTGTATCCTTTCGGGGTCTATTTTGTCTTTTCTCTTTCTGTGGTGTACATCCCAACCCTAGCCCATGATGGTCGTGTTACAATCACATGGCAAGTGGAGCATTGTTACAGCTCCTACAGGGGCATCTGTTGTGGGATGCAAGTACGTGCTCACAGTGAAACACTAATCAGATGACAACGTGGATTACTACAAGGCAAGGCTTGTGGCTCGTTGGTTCATCCATTTAACTATTGGGTTACTTTTTCTCTAGTGGCTGGCATTCTACACTATGGATGCTTCTCTCTATTGTAGTAACGCACGAATGGCACGTATATCAGGTTGATGTGAAGAATATGTTTCCCTATGGACTTGTAAGAGGAAGTTTACATGCAACAACAGTCAGAGTTTGTTGTTGATGGGGAGTGTAATATGGTGTATAGACTTCATAATGCTATCTATAGCCTTAAGTATAGTCTAAGAGCGTGGTTTCAGAACCTCTCCGACTTGATAGAGCATCAATGGTTCATGAGATCAACTGCATATCATTCACTGTTTGTTCAAAGGAGCTAGAGAGGTACAATTTCTATACTAATCTACATTGATAATATCATTGTTACATGGTATGATGCACATGGCATTCGTGCCTCTAAGGATTTCCTTGGTGAGCAGTTTGTAACCAAGGAGCATCCGAGATTCTTATCACCCCGAGCTTGGGTCTTCATACCCACCTCAAGCCTTGTCGCACGACCCTCACCAATCCTAGTAATCGCTATCCCTCTATTTGTAGTGGTGAAAGCCTTTTTAGGGGCTTTTTTGGAGCATTTAAAGCTTAATTTTTGTAATCGGCTCGTAGTATCATTTGACTTTGTTCAATGTCATCTTATGTATGGTGTGAGCTTGTCCATAGAAGATGTTTGATTCATCCGGTGTGAGATTTATGGGGAATGTTGGAGGGAGCGTGAGGTTTCCCTCATTTGTCTTAATCTCACAGTTGGACAAGAACAATTATGCCTTGTGATCATGAAAATTCTTGATGACCGTGTGAGTGCAAGACGATCATCATAATTTATAACAAAAGATTGTAGAAAAAGATCAGAAAAAACATCATATGGAACATAGAAAGTGGTCACGAGTGTTCTTGTATATTTGGGAATGCTATTCCAGAGATTGGACATGGAGTTGTTTAGAATGAACTTACCAGTGATACGTGGAGTTATATAAAATAGACATGTTCATGATAAGGACTGTAACATTATTTCCTAGACCTATTATGATATGATGAGTCTTCTTTCAAAAAAAAATGATATGATGAATCTGAAGCTGGCTGGCCATATTTAGTTCCCTATGTTGGAGTCTGTTTGAGGAATATAATGCATGTGTTTTGTGGTGCAAGTATCCAAAGAAGACATAATATTACATGCATAAAATAATTATAGTTCAAGCCCCTATTTATGCTTATTGAAAAGATCGGATAGTCCATGCTTCTATTTTCTTGCCACTTGAGGAGACATATAACAAGCCTAGTCACTTGTCTATCGTTTACAACATTGAGACCTCAGGTACTCAAGGATATATTTCTGCCATCACCGCTTTCTTTTGACATTTAGGGACCTAACAGGCATCCTGATTGTTTGAGGATTGTTATTGTCTTTCTCTTGTTGATGATTTTTCCTGTGTATACTAGGCATTTTTTGATTAAGAATAAGTTTGATGTATAGCCTTTTATCGTTGCTATTGTTAATGAAATAAAATCTCAATTGGATGCTAATTTCAAGATGCTTCGTTTTGATAATACTAGACTTATGTTCTCATGACTTGCTATCCTCTCTATCTTCTTATGGGATTCTTTATCAAGCAGCTTGTGGCCATACTTCCCAACAAAATTAGTTGAGCACAAGCATTGTCACATTCTTCATATTGCTCATACCATACTTATACATTTAGTGTTCCCAATTGTTTTGGAGGATCACAATACTTCTGCTGCCTCTTTTATTAGAAGTGTAGAAAATGATACTTCGGAAGCATATTAGAGATAAGCAAATAAATAACAATCAATGAACATCGTGATTTTACGTGGAATCCTAATTTGTAAGGAGTGGGATGAAACCATGAGAGAAGGCCTCTCAAGGGTCGGATACTCTGTTATTCATTTCTCTCATTTGTTACAGACTTATAGGTGGTGTGGGACTTCTTATATAGTCCCACTAGTAAGACCAAGTTCCACTCACAATAGATGTGAGATTAAACCAACACTCTCTCTCAAGCTAGAGCACATAATGCTCATCTTGGACAAATAGAAAGAAGTCGCTCGCTCACAATACAAGACACTATGAAGAATATCAACTCAACGCATATTCTACTAGATGCATGCTGAGGAAAATGCTTCTTATGCCGTGCTGGTGAGGAACTAAAGGGTTGGAGTGTAAACTGAACTGGGTCTCCTTGTTGGAGAACGTGTGCTCTGAAACTAGAATGACTCTCCTCATCGGAGAACTCTGGCCCACAAATTCTTGGGCCAGACTGGAGAAAACCATGGAAACATCCTTGTCGGAATCGAGGATGTTGGAGAATGGAGTCTGAAAAAGAGTCTCCTTATCAGAGAATTAGGTCTCTCTCATATTGGCTCAGAAAATGTGATCTCTACTCTGGAGTCCTTATGGATCCACATGAAAACCCTAAGCCCACAATGGCTTAGAGAATGTGATCTCTATTTTGAAAACCCTATGGATAACATGAAAGCCCCAAGTCCAAATCAAAGATGGGGACCTCCTAAATAGCGCTCGCACATTCATACATATGTGCGCCTCAAACTGGTAGAGTTGAAAATCTGGATGTCTGAATCTGAATTGGAGAGTCTGAATCTGTCCTCTAGAACTCTACATATTACTCCTCCTTTCTCTCATAGGACCCATACTTGTCAGAATAAATGACATCAACCAAGTTGGGAGGAGAGGTGAAGATGTGGAGAAATAAAAAAACACATTATCAGTCCCAATTTTTCCCGGATTCTCTTCTACCTTTTTTTAAACCATTCTTTTTCTTTCGCTTCTTTTTTTTCTTGTATGGCATCCTTTTTCTTTCAAAAAAATTCTACGACCCAATGTGGCTCCTTTTCTTTGGGCCCTCCTTTTTTTCTTGGGTCCGATACAACTCATGACTCCTTCCCCATTTTTATAACTCTTGGCTCAATGGACCTGAATATTCCCCCTTTCTATTTTGTCGCAATAGCCTGAATTGGGCCCAACATAAGCACCCTTCCCTTTTTCTTTTTTAAATACAAAGGAGATCGGTCCAATTGGAGCAATGGAGCCCAAATAAATATGTGAACCTTCTATTTAGGGTTCCCAATTCACCCAAATAAATAAACAAGAGCCTTATGTTTAGGGTTCCCAATTGGAAACCCCTTCTGTTCATCGACCTGCACCTGATGGTGACCTCTGTACTTCGAGATCGCTCGACAGCTCTCTGATGTACTTGTTCATTTTTTTCTTTCTCCATGGCAAGATATTTATTCGTGATCTCATATGATGAGGGTTCTATCACCCCTGTTCCTGAAGCAACAATCTCATTTATTGCATATTGCAAAAAAGATCAATCAACAATGTTCACATGAATGCTCTTTCTAAGAAAACAACTTACTAATGTCTATTCCTACCCTTTCCCTGTCATTGAAAAACATGCTCTTCATCTTATTCTTTCTCAGGTCCTTGATTGTGTTTTACTGCATGCAATTGATCTTCAAGAAAGGCTCAACTCCCTTCCATCTGTGTATTTTTTCAGTATTGTGATACCGGTGCACTACTAGTACTACTCCTACGGTTACTAGTGATATAAATACTACCTCCCCGAGCACCATCGAGTTCTTGCCTCTCGAACTCACTCCTAAATGATTCTCCCTTAGATATGCCTTTTGTCTTAGCTGGGGTGAATATCGACATGCTAGACGAAGTCGTCATCATCATAATCACATAAGTTATTGAACTCCTTCTCAAACATGAAGTCATTAAATTCTGCATCCTTTCTTGCCTTCTTTTTATCCTTCTCCTTCTTTCCCTCCATGTTGGTCTTCACAATCTCCCTAACATCTTTGAGAACATGTGCACTTGGCAACATTCTTGTTGCTGTCAACAAGATGATGCTTCAATCTGGTGATCCCCTCACGTTCGAGTCCCTTTCCCCAGAACTTACATTCTGGCTTGGATTTGTTGCCATTAGGTACAGTGACGTACCTCCATCTAATTTTCCATCTATGTTTTAGGTCATCAGTCACCGTAGATTTAGAAAGTGGAGTATAAACTCATGATGTTGATTCTCAAGCGAAACATGCAAGGAGACACGCGAAGCACACACTGATTAATGAGTTAATATATTACATATTAAGTGAGTGAAGTGGATTCCTAGAGGAAGATACAAACATATTGGCACTCTTGTCCATGGGAGTAGCCCCACCAAAGTTGGGTGGTTGCTATTATGTGGTTCTTGTTGATTGCACAAGACGGATGTATCTTCCGAGGTGAAAGAATGTACATGGAAAATGTATTTGAGCGTGCATTAGCTTAAAGTCTTTTTTGTTTTTGTAATTCATTCTTATTTGCTGTCAATATATATTGTGCAAATAATGAGAGAAAGAAATTGTGTGTTTTATTATGGAGGTCTAGGGGTCTTTATATAGGATGAAACCACAAAGGGCTCAATAACAGGAAAAATACATAAGTATCCCTGAAGGGATTACAACAAATAAAATAGAACTGTAAACATATATTACTAACACCCCCTTAAGTTGGAGCATATCTATTAGTCATTCCCAACTTAGAAACTATCCATGAGAGGCGCTTCTTGGGTAATGCCTTCGTGAATACATGGTGAGGAGTGGTAATCTTTCCAGTCCGGGCAGTGTCACGAATAAAATGATAGTCAATCTTTATATGCGTGGTTCTCTCATGGAACACAGGATTCGTGGAAATGTATATAACAGATTTTTTGTCGTTGTATTGTGGTATAGGGGTGGTGACAATAATGTCAAGTTCTTGTAGAAATGTCAATAACCACGTGATCTCACAGGTAGCCTGGGCCATTGCCTTGTACTCTGCTTCTACACTGGATCTGGATACAACGATCTATTTCTTTCTTCTCCAAGTAATAGGGTTTTCTCTAACCACCATAAAATATCCTGTGGTGGAGCGGGGATCCTCTAGTGAACTTGCATAATCAACATTAGCATAGGTGATAACATTGTGTAGCCATTCGCCCCATAAAATAGGCCATGCCTTGGCGATTCTTTCAAGTATCGTAGAGTCTGGAGAACATCTTGCTGGTGACTGTAACAAGATTGCTCCATGCATTGGCTGGCTCTACATACTGCATAAGAAATATCCAGTCTTGTGACAATGAGATAAAGAAGTTTACCAACCAAGCTTCTGTATCGAGTAACATCTTTGAAGATAGGATCAAAGGATGCAAAGTGTTTCTTCGGATCTGCAATAATACTAGATGATTTGCATCCAAGTAATCCAGTTTCAGTAAGGATATAGAGACAGTATTTCCTCTATGAGAGATGAAGACGCTCTGTATTCGCAATACTTCTATGCCCAAGAAATTATGTAGTGGACCAAGGTCCTTGGTGACAAATACCTTTTTGAGAAAGGCCCTGGTCTCTTGTATCCCACTATTATCATCACATGTAACAATCATATCATCCACATAAACAACAAGTATAATGGTACCACTTGTTCATCTTCTGAAAAACACAGAATAGTCAGAGGTTGTTCTCTAAAAGCCAAGAGTGCTGATTTCAACAGTAAGTCTGTCAAACTACGCCCTTGGGCTCTATTTTAGACCATATATTTCCTTGCAAAGTCAACATACATACTCCCCCTTGACTTTGTAAACCAGAGGTTGCATCATGTACAACTCCTCATCGAGATCCCCTTATAGAAATCGTTTTTCACATCTAGTTGAAAGATAGTCCATGCTTTGTTAGCTGCCACTAAAAGGATAGTCCTTAGAGAGCCCATTCGTGCAACATGTGAGAATGTCTCGAAGTAATCCACCCATATATCTATGTAAAATCTTTGGCCTTAAGACGTTCTTTCAACCTGTCAATGGACCTGTCTAGTGACTGCTTAGTTGTAAAGATCCATCTGTATGCCACATGTCTAGTCTCCTTTGGACATTACACCAGATCCCATGCCCCTCTGGAAGTAAGATCATCCATCTCTTCATTCATGATTTGTCTCCATCTTGAATTCTGCAAGGCACTATGGTGGTCTCTCAGAATAGAAATAGTCATGAAAGCATCCGCATATCTTCTGTCAATGGATGAAAAACTAGCAGCAGAAGTGAAATGAGACATGGGATGAAAAGCACATCGCCTTTTTGTTCTTTGGAGAGCAATGTTAAGATCCTGGGGACCATTTGGGATGTCAATGGAAGGGACACTTGAAGAAGGCATATTTTCTTGCAATAAAGACACAGGTAAAGGAACATCTGGTGGTGGAGACATTTTCTTGTGCTTATAGACAATGGGTGGAGGTGGCAGATCTAAAGGAATATCAGTAACAGATTGAGTGAAGAAGTCATCTGCTCAAAAAAGGTTGCATCTACAGAGACAAGCGATGTCCAATCAGATCAAAACACCTATGGCCTTTTTGAGTATGAGAATTACCTAAGAAAACATATTTGCCACAGTGTGAAAATTATGGACAAATGCCATACATCCAAAGATTTCCTGAGGCAGAGGAAAGGGTGAATCAGTTGGGTATAAGAGGGATAACGGGGCGGTGCATTGTAGGGAAGTGGAGAGAACTCTGTTAATAAGATGGATGATAGTAAAAATTGCATCCCCTCGATAGGTTCTAGGCACTTTCATCTGGATGAGTAGGGAATGAGCAATATTTAGTAGATGTCCGAGTTTCCTTTCTGCTACCTCATTTTGCTGCGAAGTATAGGGACAAGAGGTTTGATGAATTGTGCCTTGAGATGCAAAGAAGTTTGTTAGATCATGATGGGTAAATTTCAATGCATTATCAGTGAAATACTTGAACACCTGATGAGAAAATATCCTTAACATAATGAAAGAAATTCTTGACAATATTATTAATCTCTAAATGCTCTTTTAACAGATAGACCCAAGATGACCTACTGTAATCATCAACAAAACCACAAAATACTTGTGTCCACTCAGAGTACGGACTAAACAAGGTCCCCAGATATTACAATGGAATAAAGAGAAAGGAACTTTGCGATGTGACTTAGTTCGAATAAGAAAAGATGGTCGATGATGTTTCCTGAATTGACATGCCTTGCACTTAAAAGGTTTGAGCGTAGAGAGTTCAAGAAACATTAACGAGATGGCTTTGGCAGACAAATGATCAAGGCGAAGGTGCCAGAGAAGAGAATCTTCAGAGATTGATGCAGAGCAATCAAAACAAGAGTCAGTAGGGATATCAAGATAATAGAGACAGTTATTCTCATATCCCCCACCAAAAATCTGTTTCATCTGGATGTCCTAAAAATAGAAATAGAAATCATAAAAAATAACTCGACAATTAAGCTCCATGCACAGTTTTCAACAGATAAAAGATTACGTGGAAATACAGGCATACAATGAACTCCAATAAGTCGGAGTTTAGAGTAAAACACCACAGTGCCCACAACAGTAACATGTAAATGTGCCCCATTGGCAACACAGACAATGTTAACAGAGGACGGCTATGAAGAGGGGATAAAACTACCTTCTCCCATTAGATGAGTTGATGCGTCAGAATTAATGATCCATGTAGGGCTGGATGCAGAATTAGAGTTGGCAATTCTACCTGAAGTAGTGGCCAGACTAGCAGTAGGAGTAGAAGTACTAGTGTCACTAGTTGAGGCGTTTTGCAGAAGTTATCGCAGACGAGCATATTCAAATGTTGTAAAGGGTGTCGGAATATCACCAGAAGGCTAATTATGTGTGTCCTCGGCAGTATCATATAGAGCCTCATACGAAGTTGTCTCAATGACACTGTTGGCATTAGACTACATGCCAAACTTTGCCCAGCAACGCTCATACGAATGATTCCAGCATTCACAATGGGTGCATGCTGGATAGCGAGCAGTAGTAGGATCGCGTTTACACCCTCGACCAAAATTACGTTCACGTCCAGACTCACAACTATGACCACGACCAAAATCACGACTGTGTCCTTCCTGGTAGTTGGGTCGTCCTCTAACAAAATTGGTTGTAGTCTTCGTAGATGGAGTATGAGGAGGACATTCAATTGGAGACTTAAGTTCCTATGGCCGACCAAATATGGTCTCAAGTATGGGAAATGCATCAACAATCAGAAACTGGTCCTTCATAGGTTTGTATCAATGATGCAATCCCAACAAAAAAAGATACACATGCCATTCTACATGTTCTTCTATCTACTTGTCACAACAAGCAGTCTGAAAAATGAGTAGTTCCTCAAACAAACTCGTAAGAAGCTTGTGGTACTCAACCAGGCTTTTCTGTTCTCCCACGAGGAGACTTTTCTGACTCCCATGAGGAGACTTTTCTGACTCCATTCTCCAGCAATCGTGGACTCCAACTAGAATATCTCCACGACCTTTTCAGTTCAATCCTTCAGAGATGGAGTAGTTGTCCGCATGATTCAATCTTCTACATGTGTGACAAATGTCAATCTTCCTCTTTAATAATCTAAAATTGTCGTAGTATAGGAGGCAAATTCAGTTCAGCAAAAACCATAATCATTTGAATGTTGTGGAATATTTTTACTTGACAAGTCTACCAAGGTCGAACGCAAGGACACAGTTACCTAATTTATTTATCGAATTTTGATTCATGAAGCACATGTGTGAATTATTTTTAATCTCAGGTCTGCAAGATGCACTGTGCTAATTACAAACACTATGATGTATGCTATTTTTAGTTGATTTTTATGCAATTGTAGAAGGATGCATGATTGAAAAGCAAGAGAACTTATATGCAGACAACAGTTTACAACTATACCCTAAAAATATGAGCAACATAATAGAAAATAAAACCAGAGTCATTTTAATCCCAACATTAAAAACAATCACCAATTCAGAGTATGGACAAAGAGAGCATGGTCCTCATCTATCAACAAAAAATCACTTCATTTAAAACAGTGGCAGGTGAGAAAATTAAACATGCTATGATGTAGAGGAAGAAATAAGGATCAAAACGACACTAAAATCTTGCAATTTGGACCTACGATGCTCAAGTTATGCTAAAAACAAAACAATGGCATAATTGTAATAAAAATGCAAGAAATAAAAAGGATAAATATTACATTTAGGTCCCTAGAGGGACCTAAATGCAAATACCAAAACCCGACAAGGGTCCTGTGTAAATTTTTCCATGCGCAGGGGCCTTGTTGTAATTTCCGAAAACTTGGAGGGCCTCCCTGTAATTTACCCAGACACGCACATAAGGCGCATGCCTGGGGACCATTCTGCAATTATAAATAGTTACAGGGTCTGTCCTGCAAAATACCCAAGCCCTCACATGCGGTGCACGTGAGGGGCCTAGGCTCGGGAGGCAGCTGTGGCTCGGGACACCTGGCATCATCTGGTGGCTCGGGTCAAGATTCGATGGGACTCGAGCCTGTAGGTTCGTCTGGAGGTCTGGCTGCCACGTGTCGTCATCATAGCCATCCGATCCAGATGATCAGACGATACCTGTAGCATCACGTCCTCCGTAGCCCACCAGAGAAGGCGGGTCTCCGACGAACTAAATGGAGCTCCTCCACCGTCCGCACGCTTGCCTGGTGGTCGGAGAAGATAACTGGGCACCTGGCGGAGGTCCTGGAGGAGCGGCGAGGCTCCGAAGCTGATCAGAGGTGACGGTTGGTGATACCTCACCGGAGGAGAAGAGCCCGAAGAACCTCCGATCTGATCTCCGACCAATGACGATAAGAGCACCTGCGACTGTTAGTATAGCCGAAGCTTAGGGTGTGTGAGTGCTTGTGAGGTGAGTGGAAGGCCGTGGAGGTGACAGGAGGCGGTGGCCGGTGGTTTCTTCTCCGGCGGAGCAGGGGATGAGGGGAGTCGGAGCGGGGAAGGTTCTGAAGAAGGGATGGGTGGTCGGCGAGGATGCTGGTGGTCGGGCGGAGCTAGTGAGATGGTTAGATGAGGGCGACGGTGAGTGATGAATTTAGAAAAAATAAGGAGAAAATCAAAGAAAAAGAAGGGGAGGGAGGACCTCGTCGGAGAGGGGGGTCCGGTGGGTGTAGTTGCTTGGGATGAGGCTCAGATGAGCCTTGGGGTCGTCGCCGAGCTGGACAGCAGGGCTAGCGAGCTCGACAGCCGCCACAGGCACTGCGACACGGTGGAGGAGTCGAGGATCGACACCGGGGCTTGGGCCATCGTCGCCTCGATGATCTGCCCCTCTGCTGTCACCGGAGGGGCGGGGGAAGCTAGGCCCTTGCCCGTGGAATGGTGGACATGTTGAATGGAGACGGGGCGAGGGGATTTATAGACGAGGATGATCGGACGTTATGGAGTGGTCGGGGGCTTTTGAACGCAGTTTTAATGGTGGAGGAATGAAGGAGGAGGTGTTACGGTGGTTTCGCGAAGATGGCGGACGATCAGGCCTTATGAAAGGGACTTTATTGAGTAGGGAGAAGGTCGATAGGTAGTACGAAAATGGAAAGGGGGTGGTGCTCGTAACGCCTGGAGGGAGAGGGTAATGGAGGTAGGAGACGAAGTTCACACCGTTGGATCTGGCGATCCAGCGGCTTGGATGAAGACGCGTGGAGGGTGACGATCAGATCAGATGATATAATCGTACGGCTGTGAGTTCGGCGCTCATGGGTTGTTTAGATGGAGAGGGTGAAGATACAATGGCTTGTGGGGGTGGGCTGATGTGGAGCAATGTTAGGCGTAGGATGAGCAATTGATCGGAGGGCTATGGCTAAGGCGGATGTGGGTGATGAGGATTAAATATGGGTTTGGATCAGACGGTGGGCGAATGGCGGAGATAGATGGTTGAGATGGAGGAAGGGGTGAGTGGATTAGACGGTGGGCAAAGGGCAGAGATAGACGGTTGAGATGGAGGCAGGGGAGAGTGGATCAGATGACCCAAGAGGCCACCGGGTGGCAGAAGGGGAGGCGGGCCATGTGGGTGGCCCAGAGGGCGCCACGTTACCCAATCAGAAAATTCAAAAGAATAAATACAAAGAAAAATACAAAAGAAATAGTTAGTGGAAAATTAAGAAAAAGTCAAAACATGAAAGTTGCTCGTTTCGACGAGATCTACAACTTTTATGTTGGATAAAAAGTCAAAAGAGGTCATTTGTACAAAAAGTAATTTTGGGGGTATTTTTAAAGGGCTTAAAATACTAGCTTTTTGGTTTTGAGATGTTTTTGTATTTTTTTAAATCTTTTTAATGGTTAGTGAATTATAGACAATTAATCTACCTAATTTTTAGAGGTTTTTGATGATAAAATAATTACAAGAGAAATAAAGGAAATTAAAAATAATTAAATAAGGGTAATTATACCCAATATGATACAAGATAAAAATAAAGAATTAAAAGAGATTTTTATTGGTTTGATTAAGCCAGGATTTTAATAGATGGATTTTAGCATGATGAATATGAGATTCATCATACCCCTATACTTAAACCATGCTCGTCATCGAGCATCTAAAGAATGAAGGAGTCGGATTAATTCTTGGCAGTGCAAGTGAAGATTTCAAGGCTCAATCTTTCAAAGACCCTTAATTTAAGAGATCCTAAAATTCTGAGTTTATCCAAGCCTTAGTCAGAAGGAATCCAACTTCTCTAATTATCAGACTCTCTTTTTTACATATAATATAAGGATATGAAATTAGGTGTACTGCATTTCATGAGAGTCGAGTCAATGCATCACTCAAAGTTACAGTCCCAAAGACTCTCCTCTAGACCTCATCCTCAATACTAGTGAATAAGTCTATTCTTGCTTCAGTCAACCATCTCATTAGTTTGTCAGACTTGAAAGTGTAGATGGACGGTCAGATCATGGAGGGTATGGAATTGTGTCTATTTTTCTGTCCCTCACATTGGAACAAGGGGCCTCTCGAGTGCCTTTTTACTCAACACATGTAAATTTTTATATTGTTGACCAGTGTGTCCGTCAAGAGAGTTGGAGTCGTCTGTACTTGTTTTTCTGGGAGTACATCGGGGTGTGTCTTTTCTGAGTATCTAATATACCTTCGACACCCAAACTTGTATCGCTTACGATGCAGAGCCCTTTTTGTGGTGTCAGCCCGACTCCTTGGTCCTAATTAGCGCTTGGTCCAAGTGGACACTTTGAAAATGTTTGGGAGCGCTCGCCATTGGTGGAAGCTCATTTGTAATTTGACTTTGGTATTTAGAGCTTTTTCTTTGACATTTCTTTTTTCTTTTGTTGGCTAGCTCTACTGCTTTTACCAAAAGTTGGCGCACACTGATCAACAATTTCCATTAAGTTTCATCACACCCTGGCACATAGGTAAATATCAAAGAGATAGCATATGAATCTTGTTCACATACTGGCTAGGGTTTTGCTGACACTTAGGTTTTCTGAAGCCTTCATTAACTTTATCCGGTCCTCAAATATCATTAGATCGAATCTAAACTCAAATATCTAGTCTTAGTTCCTCAAGTGATAACTCAACTCATCTCATCAATCATGCAGTTGTGGAAGTGACTGTGCTGATCATATTCTTTTTGAAGGTAGAGATGAAGAGTGCAATATAGCGCTCACATCCTTCAAACTAGGGAAGTGTGGATTTTTAAGTTTTAAAAACCCTAATGATTAAGGCATGTTAACTCAGACTCTCAAGATCACAGAAATCAAGTGTCCTCAAAATCCTCAAGCCTCGAGTGAATGTGTTTCTGTTAGGAATACACCAACTCCTTAGTTAGTGATTTTTTTGTGATTTTTGGTTTTTGCATATTTTTATGGATTTTAATTTTCATTTTTTTAATTCTTTGGAGAGACAATGACTGACCCTGGCTCAAATGAATAAAAGTATCTACTCTCAGCCAGTATAGATGTAAGTACGAGCCGGTAGATGGACCTGTAATCCCTAAGAACGGAGCCATATGCGGTGTCCTTTAAACCACCCACTCTGCTAAGGGAGACCGAAGTTACCTCACTGAAAGTGTCTACTAATCCTAGTAGTCAGAGTCTAATTCAAAGAAAGGTTTTCAATTTTTTAATTTTTTTCATCTAAGGGTAATTTACACAGATTAATCCCTCAATTTTTAAGAAGACCACATTACAAGGCTTTTACAAAACTTAGTTCGCAGGTTTACCAAAACCAAGCCCGAAAATAAAAATTTTTAGAAAGTTTTAAAAACACGAGCTTTGGCTAAAGTAGATATACAGTAATATACGGTATACCCCCCTATACGTAAATTTTGCTATGTCCTCATAGCACAAGTGATATGAAGCCATGGCTCGATCTAATATAGGTGATATAGCAGAACTGAGGAGGAGGGTCCCCCTATACTTAGGTCAAAAATTGACCTAAGTATAAGAAGATACTGCGAGGGATAGATGGGTAGACGGGACCCCCTATACTTAGGCTACAAATAGCCTAAGTAATAGATCTGAGTGGGGGGGGCGAATGCCATGTACTTGGAGGAATAAGTACACAATGGTACAAGGGCAGGGGGGGTGTTGTAATTTTACAAAATGCTAAGGGTAGAAGGGGGGTGGGGGTTGGTGAAATATACAGAGAGAGAGAGAGATATTGTGAGATATACATAGGGAAGGGAGATGGGTGGGGTGAGTGTGTATGTGCACGTGTGGGGGGGAGGACGGGTAGATCATCAAGTGATCTACCTCTCTTTTTTTTGTACAACATGCAAGCCCTCTATTATGAGGGATGTTAAAATAAACATGCACATGCAACACATTTTTTTTCTTTTTTTTACAAAATGCAAGCTGAATGATCAAAGATCCTAAAATTTCTTCACAATTTCTTTTGCAGCCTCCTCAGCGGAAGCTCCCGACTTCACGCCTCCATGAAGATCAAGCGTCCGAATTCCATGGGCCCAACACAAAAGAGAAAAGTTAGAAAAATGCAGAGGAATTTAATCAGTAGACAGGATGCAAGAAACGATGCATGAAATGAGGACATGTAAATCTTGAAAATATTCGACAAAGAAAATCAAAATTCAACAAATTAAGTTAAGCCGTATCCCTGGCAACGATGCCATTTGATGAGCGTTAAATCAGCCTCTTTAAGAAGACCACATTACAAGGCTTTTACAAAACTCAGTTCACATGTTTACCAAAATCAAGCCCGAAAATAATATTTTTCAGAAAGTTTTAAAAACACGAGCTATGGCTAAAGTAGATATACAGTAATATAAGGTATACCCCCCTATGCATAAATTTTGCTATGTGCTCATAGTATAAGTGATATGAAGCCATGGCTCGATCTAACATAGGGTGATATAGCGGAACTAAGGAGGAGGGTCCCCTTATACTTAGGTTAAAAATTGACCTAAGTATAAGAAGATATTGCGAGGGATAGATGGTTAGACGGGACCCCCCTATACTTAGGCTACAAATAGCCTAGATGGTTAGACGGGACCCCCTATACTTAGGCTACAAATAGCCTAAGTAATAGCTCTAAGTGCGGGGGGGAGGGGGGGGATGTCATGTACTTGGAGGAATAAGTGCACTATGGTACAAGGGCAGGGGGGGTTGTAATTTTACATAATGCTAAGGGTAGAAGGGAGGGTGAGGGGGGGGGTTGGTGAAATATACAGAGAGAGAGAGATTGTGAGATTGGGGGGGGGGGGGTAGATCATCAAGTGATCTACCTCTCTTTTTTTGTACAACATGCAAGCCCTCTATTATGAGGGCTGTTAAAATAAACATGCACATGCAACACAAATTTTTTTCTTTTTTTTACAATATGCAAATGCAAGTTGACTGATCAAAGATCCTAAAATTTCTTCACAATTTCTTTTGCAGCCTCCTCAGCGGAAGCTTCCGACTTCACGCCTCCATGAAGATCAAGAGTCCTCGATTTCCATGGGCCCAACACAAAAGAGAAAAGTTAGAAAAATGCAGAGGAATTTAATCAGCAGACAGGATGCAAGAAATGATGCATGAAATGAGGACCTGTAAATCTTGAAAATATTCGACACAGAAAATCAAAATTCAACAATTAAGTTAAGTTGTGTCCCCGGCAATGGTGCCATTTGATGAACATCAAATTTCCTCTTTAATAATCTAAAATTATCGTAGTATAGGAGGCAAATTCGGTTCAGCAAAAACCACAATCGTTTGAATGTTGTGGAATATTTTTACTTGGAAAGTCTGCCAAGGTCGAACGCAAGGACACATGTACCTAATTTATTTATCGAATTTTGATTCATGAGGCACATGTGTGAATTATTTTCAATCTCAGGTCTGCAAGATGCACTGTACTAATTATAATGAAACACTATGATGTATGCTATTTTTAGTTGATTTTTATGCAATTGTAGAAGAATGCATGATTTAAAAGCAAGAGAACTTATATACAGAGAACAATTTACAACTATACCCTAAAAATATGAGCAACATAATAGAAAATAAAATCAGAGTCATTTTAATCCCAACATCAAAAACAGTCACCAATTCAGAGCATAGACAAAGAGAGCATGGTCCTCATCTATCAACAAAAAATCACTTCATTTAAAACAGTGGCAGATGAGAAAATTAAACATGCTATGATGTAGAGGAAGAAACAAGGATCAAAACGACACTAAAATCATGCAATTTGAACCTACGATGCTCAAGTTATGCTAAAAACAATACAGGGGCATAATTGTAATAAAAATGCAAGAAATAAAAAGGATAAATATTACATTTAGGTCCCTAGAGGGACCTAAATGCAAATACCAAAAACCGACAGGGGTCTTGTATAAATTTTTCCATGCATAGGGGCCTTATTACAATTCAGAAAACTTGGAGGGCCTCCTTGTAATTTACCCAGGCATGTACGTGAGGCGCGTGCCTGGAGACCATTCTACAATTATAAATAGTTACGGGGTCTATCCTGCAAAATACCCAAGCCCTCATGTGCGACGCACGTGAGGGGCCTAGGCTTGGGAGGCAGCTGTGGCTCGGGACACCTGGCATCATCTGGTGGCTCGAGTCGAGGTTCGGTGGGATCCGAGCCTGTAGGTTCATATGGAGGTCTGGGCTGCCACGTGCCGTCATCATAGTCATCCGATCCAGATGATTGGACATCACCTGTAGCATCACCTCCTCCGTCGCCCACTGGAGAAGGCGGGTCTCCAACGAACTAGATGGAGCTCCTCTACCGTCCGCACGCTCGCCTGGTGGTCGGAGAAGATAGCTGGGCACCTAGCGGAGATCCTGGAGGAGCGGCGAGGCTCCGAAGTTGATCAGAGGTGACGATTGGTGAGACCTCGTTGGAGGAGAAGAGCCCGAAGAAGCTCCGATCTGATCTCCGACCAATGACGATGGGAGCACCTGCAACTATTAGTATAGCCGAAGCTCAGGGTGTGTGAGTGCTTGTGAGGTGGGTGGAAGGACGTGGAGGTGATGGGAGGCGGTGGTCGGTGGTTTCTTCTCCGGCGGAGCAGGGGAAGAGGGGAGTCGGAGCGGGGATGGTTCTAAAGAAGGGATGGGTGGTCGGCGAGGATGTTGGTGGTCAGGCGGAGCTAGTGAGATGGTCAGATGAGGGCGACGGTGAGTGATGAAGTTAGAAAAATAAGGAGAAAATCAAATAAAAAGAAGGGGATGGAGGACCTCGTCGGAGAGGGGGGTCCGGTGGGTGTAGTGTTGGACATGCGAGCCCACAGCGAGCCATTATGCAATAAATGTTATTGCGAATATCATACCCTGATCTGAAATGAAGAATAAATAATTTGCATAATAGGTCCCTTAGTACAATTAGGGTTATGTACCATTGCCATCTTGATGATCATACAGCTGTTGATTCAAATATTGAATCATAGAGGCTAGTGCTTGGGTGAATATCTAAAGAGTTAGATTGAGGACTCATCGAGCACCGTCAAATGATTATTAAGAGATGATCTCCAACCTGAGAAGGAGATGGCAATCCTTTCTCTAAAGGCTGATATCTAACTGACCTCTTGATGCAGGTCCTCTGCATAGGAATAGAGATTCGGAGGTGTTAGATAAGTTAGGTCAAAGAGTTGACTTAACGAGATCGAGATAACCAAAGTCCTATGTCTTATGCTGTCATGATTTAGGCACGCATCCTCTGACTGGAGACAGATGTGTTACTATATGTCTGAGTATGTACATTTGGCAGACCAATAGGTTGATGACCTAACCAAGGTCTATACACCGGCGCGCTGGTGTGCATATAATGGCATATGAGTAATACGATCTCTCAAAGGGATCATACAGGTTCACTACTGAACCGGAAGACATGAGATCACTCATGATATATTGGGAAGAATCAAACTCCGTGCGCACGGTCGTCTCGCTTTGGAAGCTTGACAGAATTTATAGGTTTGATATATACTTTTGGAAAGTATATGATCTAGACCTAGGTATGATATATGCTTTTGGAAAGTAAATGATCGATACCAACTCCCAATGATCAAAATGAGACTTACTGATAAAACCCTAAAGTAGACAGTATAAAGTTGATCTAATGCTTCGGGTTTATTCTGAGTCTTCCAGTATGCAGGATGTACAGGTATTGGGAATACATGAGGGTGATGTGATCATAAATTATTGTATAACCATGACGCTTCCATTCCTAGGGAGTGATGAAATGGGTCTGGATTTTAGTGACTCCTCTCAGTAAAGAAGTAATCTGATCTTGATCCAAATGTTGAACATTGATATGAATGTGATTCAGATTCAATGAGAAGATTAGATTTACGGTCATGATTTAATCAAGCATCTATGGAGGCCCGAGATTTGGATTTGAGATGTGATCTCAATATCCAAGTCACTATACGTGGAACAATACAATCGCCCTGTCCTTATCTCCAAGTATTCGCGGAGAAAGCGCATTATCCTTGAAAAAGTTCAAGATAATTTCATTGTTGATATAAGTATCCGATCATTGAGAAAATGGATAATTAAATGTGATTTAATTATCATGATTAATATGAATTCGATTCATATTATAAAGAGAGTTATCTTAGATAATTAAATGTGATTTAATTATCAAAGATGTAAATAATGTGAATGTGATTAATATTATTTGGGCACAAGAGAAAAGAGATCCAAGATGATTAAATGTGATTTAATTATCACTTATATGAATAATGTGGATAGCACTATCCATATTAATCATATATATTATAAATATGATTTATAATATATAAGAGAGAGCTATTTGTAATTTACATTTGTTAATTAAATGTTGATGTGAATTAGATTCACATTGGACATTAAATTGAAAACGTAATTTACATTTTATTTTGTGTTGTGAATATGATTCACAAATTTTTCAATGGCAAGATTGCAATGTCTACAAAATAATTATGAATTATTTTTTGTAGAATAATTTACAACAATTGTTGTTGTAAATATTGGAGATATATGCAATCTTGGAGATTGCATTGGAGTCTCCCTTTCCTAATAGGAGAGGGGGGACAACCACCAATCCCTAAAGGAAAGGGTGGCCGTCCACTCTTCCTATATGGAAGGGAGGAGCCTCCTTTCCATTATCTCTAATGTTAGTTGATTTAATTTGGTGATTGAATTATATTGATTTATCAATATATATTTAATCTAAATTAAATTAATTGTTGTTGGTTTTTACCAACACAAATCTTGAACATTAAAAGAAACACAATCAATGAAAGCCATTGGATTTCTGTTGTCCATGGATTGAGATCCATGGATCCCAAAATATTATAAAAGGAGAGGCACCCCTTTGCTCTTCTTGACACCAAGAGAACATAAGTCTCTCTCTCTCTCTACATGCCTACTCTCTCTCCCTCTCATGGCCGTCCACCATAGATTCCCTAGAGAGGTTCTCCATCGCCGCAGCGTCGTCGTTATGCTGCCCGATCGTCTGCTCGTGAATCTCCGTCTCCTTCGGTGAGCCTCGCTCGTGAAGAAGACGTCAGATCTCGTGTGTCGAGATCAGGAGATCCACCGCTTGGATCATCAACATGGATTGCAAGAAGCACGTGATTCATCCCCACGCTCGCAAGCGTCTCATCCGTCGGATCAGACTTGAGACAGGAGGTCTCTTCGTTTAGAGACTCGATCACAACCATGCTTCAAGAGTTAATCCTATTACTTGTTTGTGGTTTAGACGAAACGATCCGAAAAGTGTTGTTGGATCATGTGATTTCGTCGCATGAAAATTTTTTAAATTCAGTTGTATAGAACAACTAGTGCGACTAGTCGTTCCTCGTCGTATTCGATATGACGCTCACGCTTCCATGATGCGCTTGAGGATTATATCATATCCTTCAAGTGGTATCAGAGCCTTAGGTTGAAGGTTTTGGATACGATCCATAAAACCTAAGGTGATTTGGATTTGTTAGGGTTGCGAAAGCTTTAACGCATTTCATTTTCGCATCTCTTTTTAGTAATTATTTTCGGCCCTGTTTAATTGTTTAAAAATGAAAATACAACTTGGATTTTGTTCCCCATTAAATAAGGAAACCATAGAATCTGAGTTTACGTAATTTGGATTCCGTTTGCTCGAGATATGGTCGTTTTAATAAACATGTATTCACTGATGCGGGAACTGCGAATCTTAACATGATTAATGAGTTTATTACTGTTTTGATCCTCCTCGAAATGCATGAAATATCACTTAGGTTCTGTCCTAAATCAAATTAGCAATCTTTGAAAATTGACTTTGCTTAATTTGGATTTAAATTGATTGAGATATGCTAATTTTAGTAAGCAGGGGTCACTGCTGAAATTACTTTCCTAATCAAGAACCATGTGATTGTCAGTTAGTGAAATTAATTTTAAATTCATGAAATAATTATGGAAAATATTTGAGAAATATTGAATGATGATTATTTCCTTAATTGACTTGGCCTCAACCAATAAATTGATTAGATTTGATCTAGATCAAAATTGGAAACTTAATCAACAAACTCCTTTTTTGAATGGGATTGGGAATTTGTCTAGCAAATTTCCTTATAATCAAAATTATTTTGATTATTACTATACGGTATAATTTCGGTTGAAGAATCGATGATCATCTCAAGTACAAAGTGATTGACTCGACATTATTTTTTCCCGAGGCGGATATGGTGTCTAGTCGGGGATCGCTGGGGTAGCGGGTTGCACCGGATGCGGTCCGTCCCACTCCCGCCGATACTGGCCATGACAGCGGGTAGGGAACGAATGATGCCTGAGAGATCATGATGTATTTTTTCTAATTATTAAAATTCGAGTTAATACGTATTTTGAGATAATACCATATATTTAAGTAAAATCAAGTTTGTTGATTGAATTAGATTGAAAATTAATTTAATATGATTAAGTTAATTATATCCAATTAAAAATATTCTATTATAATAGATGTGTTATTTCTCTTGGAAGAATTAATTATGTGAATATAATTCATGATAATTAATTAGAATTTGTATATGATATGGAGGATCACATAAGTGACATCCATGGTCTCCTATCAAGGCGAAGGGTTCCGTCACCAGATATTGTACGTAGGAGACACTTGTCCAAAGTGACAACTCATGCATATGATCCATTTGGATCGGGCTCGTCGCTTCTTGAAAGAGTAAGGACGTATGCGTAGTGAACCCAATATCGGGTCCTCATATTATTGGGGCGATATTGGATTGCGCATAGCGAGTTGTATTCCTATTTACGGTTGGTTCAATTAATGACGGGTCAACATCTCCTTAGGGGTGGTGGGCCCGGGTGTTAACGATCGAATTGGGAGATGCAAGTTGGACCTGCAAGACGGAATGTATTCCCGCTTCTTTTTATCCGAGTTACAGGTTCTCATATTATTGGGATGTAACAAAGACAAGGAAGGAGATCCCAGATCTTGCTTGAGATATAATGGTAAGTATATCTCTTACATTGAAAGTGATTAAGGGAATGAACTTTCATTGTTGGCATAGCAAGACAACTTTGGTATAAAAATTCCTAAATCAAAGTAAATTATATATTTATATATATGTTTATGTAAATTTCTTATTTCAGATAATCCTTCTTTAATCCCACTCAATATTATACTCAATAATAACCAGTAGAATATTATGGATTGGACCTATGATCCAGATATTGTACGTGCAATTGGACACATAATGTATGTGGTTTCAATGTGCAAGTTTCCTCATAATAATGAGGAATGATAATTAAATAGACAATAGGACTAAAAGTGACATATCGATAATGATCGTAATTATCAAATAATCCTTATACAATCTAAGAAGATGTTCTGGCATACATATGTGCTCTCAACATTTAATCATGAATGACATGGTTCTCTGCATCATGCAAAATGGTGGCTCTATAAGAGATGTTGTATTCAAATTGTTTGAATACCTACCTAAACCAATGTTTTAAGAGTTTAGATGGATGTAGGTACGATGAGTGTCATCATTCTACTATCTATACTCTAGTCATTCATGAAGCTTCATAATAATGAAGCATGTATAAATGTTGAAATACTCTTATATTGAAAATTTTGATTTTAACATAAGAGATCCTTTGTCTTGAGCAATGGTTGATTATAGATAAAGGGAGCGTAGTGGAAGCATGGGTTGGACTCAAGTAAGAAGTATAGTCAAAGAGTTGAGTACTTCTGTGACTACCATATGACATCCAAAGAGTTGGATGAATGCCAATACTGCAATAATTTGATGTGTTGATGGTATGACTATCAAATCTATCTAGAATCCTTAGAGAAGGAATCAGATAGTACATCAGAATAATTTACATATAATCATTGATATTGACTTACTTATTTGATAAGATAAAGTCTAATAATCGTATCTCAATCTTCTAATGACACTTGCAATTGGATGCATCTGTATTAGAATATTAGAAATTTGATCTTAAGGTTTAATGGTCATCCATGTTGGAGTTGATGCAATTGTTGCAACAATTTCCATTGGATCAATAGACTTTATAATTTCAGTAGGAGCACTTAGTCTTAGAGAATGTCTCTGTGACCTGGATATTAGAATACACTCATAGTTTATTTCTAAATGTTGGAAATAAACATGAATTCTGTAATAGACCTATCATAACGAGTTATGATGGAGATATTTCAGACAGTAATCTAAAATCTTGTGTACTCTACTAAATTAGAATATTAATGAATGGTTCATTAAGATTTCTAATACTGAAAATTAAACCATTAAAGATCAATAGGAGGATGAAGATCATTTGACAATGATCTGACATCATGTTTTGGACATATGTCTATTGATGAGATCAATGGACAAGTAAGATATGAAACTTTAGAATGTCTAAAATTTCAAAACTTGCATACTTATGAATATTGTATTCAAAGTAAAATGTCCAATACACCCTTCTTTGGGAAAGGTGTAAGATGTCAAGGTATTCAGGATCTCATACATATTGATGTATATGAATCATCTATATCATAGTAAACATTATGGATATGTGATATCTTTTGATGATTATTTGTGATGTGAGATTTCTTCTCTTCACCTAAGAAACCTTTGAAATGTTCAAAGATTTCATAATTTTTGTTTAGAACCAAAGTTTGAAGGAAGATGAAATGAATTTGATCTAACCAAGGTAGCTTGTACCTATTAGATGAATTCAAGGAATACCTTATGGATATCATTCCTATCTCAATCCTCCTAATGAACCTTAACTCAATAGAGTTGTAGGGAGATACAATTAATCATGTGTGACATGATTTGATCAATGATTAATCTTAGCATAGTCATCTCTTAGTTTCTAGGTATATATATATGTGGTAGAGACTACATTATATATCCTAATAAGGTTCCAAGCAAGTAAGCTGGAATTTAGCACTTGAGAGTGCTACTTCATTAGGAAAATAAAGGATGGTATTGTATACCTACTTTATGACCTTGAGATTCTTAAAGATCTCATCTTTGAGAATATGATTCTTAGAGGATGACTCTCTTGAGAATCAAGATGAAAATGAAGTAAAGGAACTCATTTAATCTTGAGAAGATAATGAGGCTCCTGAAATCAGAAACTAAATAGATAATTAAAGATGAAACACTAAAACCTCTTCAAATAAGTTTGAGGATGGATTCCATGTGTCAGTTGAATCTGACAATGATCTGACTTCATGTAATGATGCTTCTGAAGATCATATCATGGAAAGATGGATGTTAGCGATAAAAGTCTAATGTAGACTTCATATACAAGTGTTGTATATGGACCCTCGAGGATCCATCTATATGGGTAAGACCCATTAAGGTCTAAATGGGTCTTCAAGAGAAAAAAGGAACCTGATGAGAAGGTAGATACCTTCAAAGCACGGTTCATAGCCATGAGCTACACACCGAAGAGAAGACATCGCTTGCGATGAGACTTTCTCTCCAGTGACCTTGTTTAAACCCATCAGAATATTTCTAACTATAGCTACACAACTTGACTATGACATCTTCATGATGTGAGTCAAGATTGCATTCCTCTATAAATACCTCTCTGAGGATATTCATATGAAGTAGCCCTAGGGCTTCATGGTTGAGGAAAGAAAGGTGTGAAAGCTAAAGAACTCCATCTTTGGTCTCAAATAAGCTTCTTGTAGTTGGAACATAAGATTTGATGAAATTATAAATGTTATGATTTCAGATAAAAATCTTGTTGAACCATGTGAAGCTTAGTGGGAGTGACATTGTGTTCAGTGTGCTAAATGTAGATATATTCTAATCATTTGGAATGATATAAGGATAATAGTAAGTGTTTTATAATTTGGTTGTTCCATACCTTGAGACATGATCTCAAAAATACCTCTTAGATCTTACTTCTGAAGATGTTCAGAAGCAAAGAGAAGAGGGTATTGGGACCGTCACATTAGTAGTACACCTTGGACATATTCCATTTTCTGGAAAATTCCAAGAAAGGCTTCTTTCCCTTAAGATATGGTACTGACCTATCTGAAGAGATAACACCTCAAAGAGTTGAGGAAGTGAATGCTAGAACTGCTTGCACTTGTGCATCAGTTATGAGAAGCTGAATGTATGCTAGATGTGTATAAGAACCAGATGTCTACCATGTAGTGGGAGTAGTAAAATGTTACTAATCCTACTGTGGAGATAAAATACTTGATTGCAGTAATAATAATAATATCTTCAAAGATAATGAAACTTAGAGATAGTGATCTCAAAGTCTTATCTTCAAAAGGTTTAAGACCTTGTAGATAGTGATCTATAAGGGTCTTAACAGTAGATACCTTAGGAGTTAGAGATCTCCAGGAATGAAGGTATTCTAATAAGGATTATGAGAATACTGGTTATGATAATTAATAAGATGTAGTGTCAAGGACACTATAACCGAAAAAATTGAGTATTGGTTGCATAAGATGCAACATTCGCATTGGATGCGAGCACTATTACTAGGGGATATGCAAGTGCCGTAAAAGGACTTGGCGTAGTCTCCTGGGAACAGAGTGACTGATCAACTTGCCTAGCTATTTTCTAAATAGCCTATGATTATCACATGAGTGTGGGTTTAAATGATTAGCCCATTAATGGCTCTTTGGGCTAATGGGAGATTGTTGGACATGCCAGCCCACGACGAGCCATTATGCGATAAATGTTATTGCGAATATCATTCCCTGATCTGAAATGAAGAATAAATAATTTGCATAATAGGTCCCTTAGTACAATTAGGGTTATGTACCATGGCCATCTTGATGATCATACAACTGTTGATTCAAATATTGAATCATAGAGGCAGGTGCTTGGGTGAATATCTAAAGAGTTAGATTAAGGACTCATCGAGCACCGTCAAATGATTATTAAGAGATGATCTCCAACTTGAGAAGGAGATGGCAATCCTTTCTCTAAAGGTTGATATCTAACTGATCTCTTGATGCAGGTCCTCTGCATAGGAATAGAGATTCGGAGGTGTTAAATAAGTTAGGTCAAAGAGTTGACTTAACGAGATCAAGATAACTAAAGTCCTATGTAGTATGCTGTCGTAATATAGGCACGCATCCTCTGACCGGAGATACATGTGTTACTATATGTCCGAGTATGTACATTTGGCAGACATTTAGGTTGATGACCTAACCAAGGTCGATACACCGACGCGCTGGTGTGCATATAAGGGCATATGAGTAATACGATCTCTTAATGGGATCATACAGGTTCACTACTGAACCGGAAGACATGAGCTCACTCATGAGATATTGGGAAGAATCAAATTTCGTGCACACGGTCGTCTCACTTTGGAAGCTTGACTGAATTTGTAGGTTTGATATATACTTTTGGAAAGTATATGATCAAGACCTAGGTATGATATATGCTTTTGGAAAGTATATGATCGATACCGACTCCCAATGATCGAATGAGAAACTTACTGATAAAACCATGAAGTAGACAGTATAAAGTTGATCCAATACTTTGGGTTTAATCTGAGTCTTCCAGTATGCAGGATGTACAGGTATTGGGCATACTTGAGGGTGATGTGATCATAAATGATTGTATAACCATGACGCTTCCATTCCTAGGGAGTGATGAAACATGTCTGGATTTTAGTGACTCCTCTCAGTAAAGAAGTAATCTGATCTTGATCCAAATGTTGGACATTGATCTGAATGTGATTCAGATTCAATGAGAAGATTAGATTTACGGTCTTGATTTAATCAAGCATCTATGGGAGGCATGAGATCTGGATTTGAGATGTGATCTCAATATCCAAGTCACTATACATTGAACGATACAATAGCCATGTCCTTATCTCCAAGTATTCGCGGAGAAAGCGCATTATCCTTGAAAGAGTGTAGGATAATTTCATTGTTGATATAAGTATCCGAGCATTGAGAAAATAGATAATTAAATGTGATTTAATTATCATGATTAATATGAATTCGATTCATATTATAAAGAGAGTTATCTTAGATAATTAAATGTGATTTAATTATCAAAGAAGTAAATAATGTGAAAGTGATTCATATTATTTGGGCATAAGAGAAAAGAGATCCAAGATGATTAAATGTGATTTAGTTATCACAGATATGAATAATGTGGATAGCACTATCCATATTAATCATATATATTATAAATGTGATTTATAATATATAAGAGAGAGCTATTTGTAATTTATATTTGTTAATTAAATGTTGATGTGAATTAGATTCACATTGGACATTAAATTGAAAATGTAATTTACATTTTATTTTGGGTTGTGAATATGATTCACAATTTTTTCAATGGCAAGATTGCAATGTCTACAAAATAATTATGAATTATTTTTTGTAGAATAATTTACAACAATTGTTGTTGTAAATATTGGATATATATGCAATCTTGGAGATTGCATTGGAGTCTCCCTTTCCTAATAGGAGAGGGGGGACGACCACCAATCCCTAAAGGAAAGGGTGGCCGTCCACTCTTCCTATATGGAAGGGAGGAGCCTCCTTTCCATTATCTCCAATGTTAGTTGATTTAATTTGGTGATTGAATTATATTGGTTTATCAATATATATTTAATCTAAATTAAATTAATTGTTGTTGGTTTTTACCAAAATATATCTTGGCCATTAAAAGAAACACAATCAACGAGAGCCATTGGATTTGTGTTGTCCATGGATTGAGATCCATGGATCCCAAAATATTATAAAAGGAGAGGCACCCCTTTGCTCTTCTTGACACCAAGAGAACATAAGTCTCTCTCTCTTTCTCTCTACACTCCTACTCTCTCTCCCTCTCATGGCCGTCCACCATGGATGCCCTAGAGAGGTTATCCATCGCCGCAACATCGTCGTTATGCTGCCCGATCGTCTGCTCGTGGATCTCCTTCTCCTTCGGTGCGCCTCGCTCGTGAAGAAGACATCAGATCTCGTATGTCGAGATCAGGAGATCCACTGCTTGGATCATCAACATGGATTGCGAGAAGCACGTGATTCATCCCCGTGCTCGCAAGCGTCTCCTCTGTCGGATCGGACTTGAGACAGAAGGTCTCTTCATTTAGAGACTCGATCGCAACCACGCTTCAAGAGGTAATCCTATTACTTGTTTGTGGTTTAGATGAAACGATCTGAGAAGTGTTCTTGGATCATGTGGTTTCGTCGCATGAAAATTTTTTAAATTCTGCTGCATAGAATAACTAGTGCGACTAATCGTTCCTCGTCGTATTCGATACGACGATCACGCTTCTGTGATGCACTTGAGGATTTCACCATATCCTTCATGTAGATGCTTGGGATGAGACTCAGATGAGCCTCGGGGTCGTCGTCCAGCTGGACAGCAGGGCCAGCGAGCTCGGTGGCCGCCAGAGGCGCCGTTACACGGTGGAGGAGCCGAGGGTCGACACCAGGGCTTGGGCCATCGTCGCCTCGACGATTCGCCCCTCCGCTATCATTGGAGGGGCGGGGGAAGCTAGGCCCTTGCCCGTGGAATGGTGGATGGGTTGAACGGAGACGGGGCGAGGGGATTTATAGACGAGGATGGACGAACGTTATGGAGTGATCAGGGGCTTTTGAACGCATTTTTAATGGTGGGGGGATGAAGGAGGAGGTGTTACAGTGGTTTCACGAAGATGGCGAACGATCAGGCTTTGAGGAAGGGACGTTATCGAGTGGGGAGAAGGTCGGTAGGCAGTGCAATAATGGAAAGGGGGTGGCGCTCGTAACGCCTGGAGGGAGAGGGTAACGGAGGTAGGAGACGAAGTTCACACCGTTGGAACGGGCGATCCAGCGGCTTGGATGAAGGCACGTGGAGGGTGACGATCAGATCAGATGATCTAATCGTATGGTTGTGAGTTTGACACTCGTGGGTGGTTTAGATGGAGAGGAGGTGAAGATCCAACGGCCTGTGGGGCTGGGATGACGTGGAGCAACGGTAGGCGTAGGATGAGCAATTGATCGGAGGGATGTGGCTAAGGCGGATGCGGGTGGTGAGGATTAAATCTGGGTTTGGATCAGACGGTGGGTGAAGGGCGGAGATAGACGGTTGAGATGGAGGCAGGGGAAAGTGGATCAGACGGTGGGCAAAGGCCGGAGATAGACGGTTGAGATGGAGGAAGGGGCGAGTGGATCAGACGGCCCAGGAGGCGACTGGGTGGCAGAAGGGGAGGCGGGCCACGTGGGCGGCTCAGAGGACGCCATGTGGCCCAATCAGAAAATTCAAAAGAATAAATACAAAGAAAAATACGAAAGAAATAGTTAGAGGCAAGATTAGGAAAAAATCAAAACATGAGAGTTGCTCGTCTCAACGAGATCTGCAACTTTCATGTTGGACAAAAAGCCAAAAGAGGTCACTTGTACAAAAAGTAATTTTGGGGGTATTTTTAAAGAGCTAAAAATACCGGCTTTTTGGTTTTGAGATGTTTTTGTATTTTTTAGTCTTTTTAATGGTCAGTGAATTATATACAATTAATCTACCTAATTTTTAGAGGTTTTTGATGATAACATAATTACAAGAAAAATAAAGAAGATTAAAAACAATTAAATAAGGGTAATTATACCCAAATTGATACAAGATAAAAATAAAGAATTAAAGGAGATTTTTATTGGTTTGATTAAGCCAGGGTTTTAATAGATGGATTTTAGCATGATGAATACGAGATTCATCAATGTGGTGGGCCAAAATATGCCGACGAGGAGACTCATTTAGTTTCAGTGACTTTGACAGACGTAATTCAGAGCACACATTCTCCGATGAGGAGATCCAATTCGACTCACACTCCAACTCGTTTATTCCTCCTCACCTGCACGACATGAGAAGCAACATCCTCAACAGCAACTGACAATTATGTTTGTGTTGAGTTGATATTGTCTATAGTGTCTTGTATTGTTAGTTTGAGATTTCTTTCTATTTGTCCAAGTTGAGCATTGCATGCTCCGGCTTGAGGGGGTGTTGGAGTATATGCGTCACGTATGTAGATGGGTAATTATATCCTTCTAGGATCCAATTACCACATCCAGTGGTTTAATCCCACATCTACTAGTGGTGGGACTTGGAGGGTCAGTCGGGGCTATATAAGAAGCCCCACCACACCTCTTGTATCAGATGAGAGAAACTTCAATAGAAGCATCAACCCTTTGAGGCATTCTCCCACAGTTTCATCCTGCTCCTTACAGAGTAGGGTTCCACGTAAAAATCCCAGTGTTATGTCATGCTTATTCTATTTTCTTTTATTACACTTCCACATTCTTCATTTTCTAAGAATTTGACATGGTATGTAAAAAAATTTACAAATTATTTTGAAAAAGGTACAAATTGTTTTGACACTACAACACATTATTTTTCTATATATTTTTACAAATTCTTTAAAAAATTTAAAAAAAAAAGATGACAAAATAATATACCCTACTTCAGTTTCTCAATAGAGTTTCAAATTTCTGAAGGGGTGCTTTTGGTGCAATGATTACTTTTTGAACCGTTGGAGTCTTTATGCTATAAAAGGTTGCCTAGTTTTAGTCCCATACAGAGTAAAGCATGGAAGAGAGTTTAGATGTGAACTCTATATTTGGAAGATCAAGTTGATAAAGAGTTATTTAAAAAGAGTGATGCCTATTGAGGAAGATAACCTGTTGTTGGAAGAGTTGGATATGGAGGAGCCTGCACCTTTCCTTGAGGATATTCAAAAGACTGAAGATCATGTCTCTTGTAAGTTAGGTCATCCTCATAAGACTAGCTTTTCTCTTTTAAGACAAACCCATAGGTCTATTGTCAAAAATAAGGGTTGGATACATCTTCCTTCCATTTTAGAAAACTTTAAGTGTTCTCATGTTAATATGGATATTACTTTTGAGGAAGAATGTCATCATTCAAGGCGCTTCATTTTTCAAGTCAATGAATATCTTTCCTATTTTGATTCTAAGGTCTACTATGTGAGAAGGAAGCAAGTGAAGCATACTGATGCATGTGATTTTAAACCCCATGGATTTAAGTCAGAGAAGCTAAAATTTGGTAGTGTTGTGTCATTACACTTGTGATGTTCTTACAGTGTTGTTTATTAATGTAGTGTTCTGTCTGTTATGTGTTTCTTCTATTTGAAGGGTACATGTTCTTTAGTTTTTTTTAATAAAATTCTTCAAATAAAACTATCTCACTAATTAACTTGCTAACTAATAAACTGATTTTTCCTTGACACTTACACATTTCACAACAAGGCTTGTTGAGATTCATAGCATTTGGTTCATGAGGTCTAGGAATTCAGAGCTAGCATGTTTTAATCATTAGGATCTTAGACTTAATCATTCACACTTTCCTAGTTTGAAAATATGTGTGCTATATTTCATACTTAATCTCCGCCTCGAAGAAATATGATGAACACCTCACATGCACAACTGCATTCATGATGAGATGCAGTTTCACTTGAGGAACCACGATTTGAGATTTAAGTTTGGATCCGATCTTATGATGCTCGAGGATGGGATAAAATTAATGAAGGCTTCATAAAACTTGAGTGCAACAATCTTAGCAAGTATGAGAACTTGGTTCTTATACTAATCTATTGATATTTACCTAAGTATCAGGGTGTGATGAAATTAAAATAAAGTATTGATCAACGTACTTGAAGAATCCTGAAATTACCCTTTTAATAATGTCTATTTGTTGTAGTATTCGGGCAATTTCGGATTGATCAAAAACCACAAATTTAATTATTAATCCAATTAAAGCGAGCGGTCAAATTTTTTTACTTGGGATGTCTAAGGTCGAATTCAGGGAGACCACTGTCTCCTTAGGTTGATTTTTAGTTGATCTCGATCTTAAGTTTTCAAAGACACATTTTTTTATTTTTAAATGCAATAAAAGGGCGATGTGCAATTTTGGTAAATTTTTAAGGACTAAAATGGAAACAATGATCAAATGTGGTCAAAAAATGACGAAACTTGGATGAGATGTAAATATAGATGATTTGACCACATTTTATTTTTTTTGGAATTTTTGGATGCAACAAGAATATTTTATGAATTCATGAATGCAGAACATGATATTTTCAATAATTAATTACAATAAATATTAAATCTAGTTTTTTAGGAAATAATTATCTAAGATATATCACTAGGTGATATATCTAAGAAAAATCCTAAAACCTAAAAATGTTGAATTTAATACCTATTAAAAATTAATTAATGAATTACACAAAATGACTTTTACAGAGCAAAATATGTGTGCTGCAATTCTTTTTGGGCATGATGTCGAATACATATAATTCTACTATGAACAAATTTTCGATACTTTTTTGGAGTTGTGGTTAATTTAGTATGAAATTCTAAGACAAAGTGGGCAAAGTATGAAAAATTCCACAATAATAAAAATTATCGAATAACCACAAAAGATAAAAAAATGAAGCTAATGCCACAATGTTAAGAATTAATTCTAGAACAAGGTATTACTTTTATAATAATAAAATGATGCAATAAATAGACTCAAAATAAAATGACAAGTCAGGGTTCTGTCTGTAATTTTTACAATAAATAGAATAAAGAAAAAATGAAGTAGAAGGGCCTAAATGAGATTACCAGTCCCTATGGGAGCTTTATTGCAATATTTCATGTGGCACACGTGCCTTGCACGTGCCTGGCTGGGAAGGGGCGTTGTGTGATTGCTGAAGATGAAAGGGTTACCATCGCAATTTCCCTGCCTCACGTTTGCCCACATGCGCCCGGGATTGAGTGCGAATGGTGGAACCGTGGGGGGTGTCTCTGCAAACTCTCCCCCGCTCATGTGCGAAACGACGGTCCTGTACTTCACGGATTCTAAGGGGAGGCGGTCGATCCTACTGTGACTGTGGCTGGCTACGCTACGTTGGAGGGCGGACGTTTGGAGCCCGCGAGCCACGCGAGTCAGCTGGAGGCGCCGCGTGCGCAGACCAAAGCTGGTGAAGCACACGACTCACTGCAGAGCACTAGTCGGTTGGAGGACGTTTGCAGCTTGCGAGCCACACAAGTCAGGTGGAGGCGCCACATGCGCAGGCTGAAGCCAGTGACACGTGCGACTCGCTGGAGCACTGAGGAGGAAGGTGCTCCGCATGGATGTCGATGATGCTTACGAGCGGAGCACAGAGGGGTTGTGCGGACAGGGGGTGCATCCACAGGTGGAAGGCAGAGGTACATAGGTCTCCGGGAAGATCAACGATGATGAAGGTGGAACCTTGAGCGTATCGATGTAGAGGCTGGAGTTGTCGGAGGAGGACCTCCAATGATGTTGGTGATGTATGAGTGGTGGCTCGATTGAGACACGGATGGCGATATTGATCTAGTAGAAGGAAATGAACAGCGGACTTGAAGGGGATTGAAAGGATGAAACATGGGATTTTGAGAAAAAACAGACGAATGAGAAAAAGGAATGGGGAGGAAGGTCGCCTGATGGTGATGATGATGAAGGTCCTCTTCTGGTTCTTGCCTCGACCGTGTCGGCGGTGCATGGGAAGCTATGTGATTGATCTCGTCGGAGGAGGATCTTCGCAGGGGGCGGAGGGTTGTCACCACCTCCCTCCCGAGCTCTCTCTCTCTCTCTCTCTGTGGTATGGATATCATAGATAAGTCTGCTCGTGATTGGTGATGGGGTATTTTTAGGAGAGAGGATCGGCTGGAGAGGGGATAAGACAAGGGACAACCGGCGGTTGCAGAGGAGCACACGAGATAAGGGGGCTAGAAGTTGTAGGAGAAGAACGGTGGGTGACTGGGAGAGGGGGTAGATCACGTGCCAGGAAAGTGCAGAGGAGGCACATGCTCAGCACGTGACAAGTTTTTTTGTAATAAATGAAAGAAAAATAAATGCCAAAAATTGATAAAAATAGCTTGCCTCCAGGAGCTGCCACATGTCAGTTGTCAGAAATTCGAAAAATTAATTCTAAAGATAAGCATGAAGGAAATAGCAAATGACCTCAAATCGAAAAATTTCCTTCATAAAATAGCTTGCCTCGATGAGATTTACAACTTTCGTGAAGGGACCAAGAGGAAAAGAGGTCATCTGTGCAAAATGATATTTTTGGGGTACTCTATGTACATAGAACACCGAGATTTTTGGGTTTTGTAATTTTTTTGTGATTCTAATTAAGAGAAAAATCAAGAAAAATATGATAAATCAAAGATAAATATTTACACATTAATCTATTTTTTGTATTTTTAGTAAATAAGAAAATAGGCGAATAAAATAAAGTGGAAAAAGTAAGATATTTGTACAAACTCGAAGAGGACACTCAGACTAGGTTAGTTTCTTTGATTTCAATCTTATTTTATTTGGATTTTTTGTGAATTTGATTAAAACTTCCATCAAACAATATAAAAAATAAAAGAAAAGAGTTAAGTATGTACATAAAATGTCAAGTCAAAAACCGCTAAAATGCAAAATGCGCAAAAGAAGACCAAAACCCAACTTTTACATATGAACTCTGATTTTTATGAAATAGGTCTTGTTTTAATGTTCGTTGAATATATATTACTTTAAAAGTGAGAAGACCTAAATTGGACACTGTAGGAGGAAGATATATGCATTTTAGTCTGTCTATTCTAAAATTGGAGTTTTGTCTCACAGGCAATTATTTGAGTTAGTATTTTTTGTATTTTTTCTTTAATCTTATTAGTAATATGTACACAATGAAGGTGGTTTGGGGTCGATCACAATTAACATGAATTAGTTAAAAATGCCCGAAGTTGGATGAAAATGTGAAGATGATTATGAATGCACTTATGCATGCTAAAATGCATGTATTAATTCTAAATGTGTGAATGGTAAAAATGTAGAATAAATTATGAAATGCAGCTAATTACTTGGGAACGAAGCTCTATTTTCATATTTTAGTATGATGAATCACAGATTTATCAACCCCCTATGCTTAAACCTTGCTCGCTCCCGAGCAACAAAAATGAAAAGCAAAAGTGATATGATCTTGGGTTCCATAACAAAGTCATGAACAAAAGATGCAAAATGGAGCTAGACCCAACCTTTGGATTAATAGTGTGGTGGAACATCTGTGAAGATTAGGTTTTAAAATCAACAACCCTCGAGTTCTGCATAACATCGCAACAGTTCTAGCTCAGAAGTCATCTTAGATCTATCTTTCTCCCAAAGCAGTGAATATTGAACAACAGTCTCATGTGTGTGAAAGATTTTAGCTCTTCCCATCAAGAATGCCGGACTACCATGCAAACCTCTCCCCCCAATAACTCATCCTCGGGGAGTCAGGTATTTCCTTATAAGGTCTGTCATGATGTGTTCACAATCAAAAAGAGGGAGGAATTAGAAGGAGAAAAGAGCTGGAGGGAGACCAGTGTAGTCACTTCTCCTTGTGAAGCCGGCCAGTTTAGCCTAGTCTCCACCAAGATCTGTAGGTGTTCTTGAAGCTTGGACCTTTTTGGTCAAGTATTTATTTAGTAGTTTGCTTCTTTTTGGTATGGATTTTTGGTAACTCTGTATGTATCTTTTGTACCCCTATGGATATATAATATATTTTTTTCCGTACATGTTTTGGGGTCTTAGAAAAAATTGTGCCCAGTCGTCCATCCCTTATCTGAAGCTTTATTTCAACCCATACTCTGATCTTTAGATGTCCACGCTACCAGAAAAGAGACACACACGGTCTTCCAACACCCCATTTGAGTTGAGCTAAGTACATAGTGTGATAGTACAGATTAATTCCCTACTTAGAAGCTATACCCATAAATAGGAGACCAGGTTAGACACTAAGAATCAAAGGCTGGACATTATCATGTGGAACTCGAAGAATTAGGTCAAAAGACCTGAAGCTTCTAAAATCCTCTTCTCATTAAAGTCCCTCTAGAAATTAGGTAGATTAAGGTCAAATCAAGACCACTCTCTTCTTCTATTCATATATTAGTTCAGAACCCAATTACTTTTCACTTTTCATATGCTAGATATGCAAATGAAATGCAGATGCATATGAGGTTCAAATGAGGTGCAAGATGATTTTTTTATATGAATTCAAGGATGATATAAAAGAGTAAAATATTTTTTATTGTTTTTTTTGAATTTTTACCCCTCCCATAATTATTGCATAATATACAAAAGTACGTGAAAGTACGAGCTATGGGTTGTATATATGTAATATATACATGCCCCCTACCTCAAAGAGAGGGTTCCTCTAGAAAGATAGTGGAAATGAAGTCTAGGAATATGTCATGTGAGTGCGACCCACGGAGTCTGGGTATGAATGACAATATTCCGGCATTTTCGAATGGAATGGTAAAAATTGATTCACGAAACCACGATCTGTGTGTGCAAGTGCACTATCATACAATTCAATACACAAATGCAAACCCTGAATTCACCTCCTCAACTTAATTAAGGCTGCAAAGGTTCATCTGAATTATCTTGTCTATTTTAGTTGGTGATAATTGCAAAAATTTGAAAGAATTAACGAGCTGTTAGATGCCTGCATTTTTCCAAAGACTGGCCCGACTCTTACGACTAGTTGCACCCACTTTCATCCAGTATGGCAGTAAGTGCAGATCGTATAAATACAGCTTTGAGGATGGAGTCCTGCACAGTGTCCTCTAAGCCTCCCACTCTGCTAAGGAAATCCGACCATTTACTGGCTACCCCTAGTTCCTCACTAAAAAGTAGCTAATCATTTTTGTAGAATCAACGTTCAATCTGAAAATCCCTTGTCTCTATCCTAGTGTTCGTCCCTTTCTCACTTACAGTAAAATCAAATAAAGACAGGATTGCTCTCTCGAAAATAATGATATCAAATTTTATCTGGTTTTAATTAATCAACAATGTTAGCAGTCCCATTATTTTAGTTTGATTATCACTTTGAATTTTAGTGGGGATCAATATATGTCTGCACAGAGATTCCAATTTCCTTTATTCCTATGTGAAAGAAAACTGACGGAGAATTGAAAAAGCCGTGCAACGGGAAACATGATGATAAACGCTAAGTCAGAGATACCAATTTGCTAAAAAAATTGAAATTTCCCAAAAAAATAAATCTAATGCATGCACGGGAAAACACACCTAGAACATGAATATCTATTAGCGAGTGATAGAACAATTTAATTTGTCTAAATGAGAACTAATCTAGTACGTATAATTAAGTGCAGTGTGGTCCTAGTCCTACAAGCATAAAAAATTTTAGTAGCTCTAATAGTCGTGGTGCAATCCTAGGACTAAAACTACTCAAGTCGAGCCACCCTCACTGGAGAGCGAAACATGTCCGACACACCACAAAGAGTCCAATATCTTTTACATATGCGAGAACCCGATCAGGAACCGCTGGAAATGAGTAATTAATTATAAATTAGAGAAAAACACTCTCTCCAAAATAAAATTCACCGTATCCCCAGTCGCTTTGAGTTGTGTCGGCTTTGAAGAAAGCCGCTCCAAGTCCACCAAGTACCTCGCACGAAAAATAAAAGATCAAATATTAGAAAGATGTTCACAGAAAAATATACAAAAATAAATAAATAAATGTTAGAAAACTAGAGAGTAAACTGGAGAAATAAATACAAGAAAGACAGGGGGTCAAACTACCCAAGGATGGAAAACCAAAACACTTGATTTTATAAAACAACCTAAGTCGTGCCTCTCCGACAATGATATCATTTGAAGAACCCTAAAATTACCATTTTAATAGTATCAATTATTTGTAGTATTCAGACAATTTTGGATTGATCAAAAACTGCAAATTTAATTATTAGTCCAATTAAAGCGAGTGGTCAATTTTTTTTACTTGGGAAGTCCACGGTAGAACTCAAGGAGGTCACTTTCTCCTTAAGGATGTTTTTAGTCGATCTCAAGCTTAGGTTTTCAAAGAAGCATTTTTTATTTTTAAATGCAATAAATGGGTGATATGCAATTTTGGCCAATTTTTAAGGACTAAAATGTTAACAATGATCAAACATGGTCCAAAAATTATGAAACTTGGCTGAGATGTAAATAATGATGAAATGAACACATTGTAATTGTTTTTGGAATTTTTATGATTATTTTATGAATTAATGAATGCAGAGCATGAGATTTTCAATAATTAATAATAATAAATATTAAATCTAATAATTTTCAAGAAATAAAATTATCTAAGATATGTCACTAGGTGATATATCTAACAAAAATCAAAAATTGTAATAATGTTGAATTTAATATCATTAGAAATTAATTAATGAAATGCACAAAATGATTTTTATAGAGCAAAATATGCATAAAAATACAATTCATTTTTGGCACGATGTCGAATATAATTGATTCTACTATCCACGAATTTTCGGTAAGTTTTAGAGCTATGGTTAATTTAATATGAAATTGTAACAAAGTAGACAAAGTATGCACGATTCCATAATAATAGATATTATTAAATAACCACGGATGATAAAAATATGAAGCCAATGGCACAATGTTAAGAATTAATTCAAGAACAAGGTGCTATTTTTATAATAAAAAATGATGCAATAAATAGAATCAAAATAAAATGACAAGTCAACGCTCTGTCTGCAATTTTTACAATAAATAGAATAAAGAAAAAAATGAAGTAGAAGGGCCTAAATGAGATTACCAGTCTCTATGGGGGTTTTATTACAATATCTCTCTTGGCTCACATGCCTTGCACATGCCTGGCTTGGAAGGGGTGTTGTGTGATTGCTGAAGATGAAAGGGTTACCACCACAATTTTCCCGCGGCTCACATGATGCACACGTGCGCCCGGGCCTGAGTGTGAATGGTGGAACCGTAGGGGTGTCTTTGCAAACTCTCCCTCACTCATGTGTGAAATGGGGGTCATGTTCTTCATGGATTCCAAGGGGAGGTGATCAATCTTACGGTGATGATGAAGGTGGAACCTAGAGCATATCGCTGTAGAGGCTGGAGTTGTCGGAGGAGGACCTCCAATGATGTTGGTGATGTGCGAATGGTGCCTTGATGGAGATGCGGATGGCGAGATTGATCGAGAAGAAGGATATGAACATTGAACTCGAAGGGGATCGAAAGGAGGAAACATGGGATTTTGAGAAAAATAGAGGAATAAGAAAAAGGAATGGGGAGGAAGGTTGCCTGATGGTGATGAGGACGAAGGTCCTCTTTCCATTTTTGCCTCGACTGCGTCGGCGATGCATGGGAAGCTATGTGATCGATCTCGCCGGAGGAGGATCTTTGCAGGGGACAGAGGGCTATCACCACCTCCCTCTCGAGCTCTCTCTCTCTCTCTATGGTATGGATATGGCAGATACATCCTCTTGTGGCCGACGATGGGGTATTTGTAGGAGAGAGGGATCGACAGGAGAGGGGATAAGACGAGGGATGACCAGCGGTTGCGGAGGAGACATACGAGATAAGGGGGGCGAAGGTTGCGTAGGAGAAGAACAATGGTTGACTGGGAAAGGGGGAAGAGCACGTGTTGAGCACGTGGAGAGCAAGCACATGCTCAACATGTAACAAGTTTTTTTTGAAATAAATAAATAAAAATAAATGCCAAAAATTAGTAACTCATGGTGGCTCTAGGGGGTACCACATGTCATCTACAGACAATTTGAAAAATTAAATCTAAAGATAAATAGGAAAGAAATAGAAAATGACCTCGGACTGAAAAATTTCCTTTACGAATGTTGCTCGTCTCAATGAGGGCTACAAACCACTTTCATGAAGAGACCAAGAGCAAAAGAGGTCATCTGTGCAAAAGGATATTTTGGGGGCACTCTATGTACATAGAACACCGAGATTTTTGTGTTGTGTAATTTTTATGATTTTTAATTAAGGGAAATCAAGAAAAAATATGGTAAAATCAAAGATAAATATAACACATTAATCTATTTTTTTTACTTTTATTATATAAGAAAATAGGTGTGTAAAATAAAGTGGAAAAAGTAAGATATTTGTAAAGACTCACAAAGGACACTCGGACTCGGTCAGTTTCTTTTATTTCAGTCTTATTTTGAAGTTGGATTTTTGTGAATTTTATTAAAACTTTCATCAAAGTATATAAATAAAAAAGAAATAAAAGAAGAGTTAAGTATGTACATAAAATGTCAAGTCAAAAACCACTAAAACACAAAATGCGCAAAAGAGGTCCAAAACCCAACTTTCACATATGAGTTCTGATTTTTATGAAAATGATCTTGTTTTGAAGGTCTTTGAATATATATTACTTTAAAAATGAGTAGACCTAAATCAGACACTATAGGAGGAAGATATGTGTATTTTAGTCTGTCTATTCTGAAATTGGAGTTGTCTCACGGACAAATTATTTGATTTAGTAATTTATTTGTATTTTTTATTTAATCTTGTTAGTAACATGTATACAGTGAAGGTGGTTTGGGGTCAATCAGAGTTAACATGAATAAGTTAAATATGCATGAAGTTGGATGAAAATGTGAAGATGATTATGAATGCATTTATGCATGCTAAAATGCAGATACTAATTCTAAGTGCATGAATGGTAAAAATGTAGAATAAACGATGAAATACAGCTAATTACTCTAGAACGAGTCTCTATTTTCATATTTCAGTATGATGAATCACAGATTCATCGGTGCGCCAACTATAGGTAAAAGTAGCGGAGCTAGCCAAAAATAGAAGAAAAATAAAGAGAAAAGCTCATGCATTACAGAGCCAAACCAATGAGCTTACACCAGAAGCGAGCGCTCCTAATCTTTTAAGTGTCCATTTAGACCAAAATCATAGGCTTTTATGGGTCGGGCTAGTACCTCAAAAAGGGCTCTGCATCGTATAGTGATACAAGTTTGGGTGTCGAAGGTGTCTTAGATACTCAAAAGAGATATACTCCGGTGTATTCCCAAGAAAACAAGTATAGACAACTCAACTTCTTTTGACAGACACACTGATTAACAACAAAAATACGTGTTAAGTCAATAAGGCACTTGAGAGAACCCTTGTTCCAATGAGAGGGAGAGAAGAAATAATGCAAACCCTAGTCCCTCCATCATCGCCTTTCATCTACATTTATTTAAGTCCGACAAAACTAATGAGATGGTGAATTGAAGTAAGAATAGATTTAATACCTAGTGTTGAGGATTGGATCCTTAGAAGAGTTTCTTGGTCTGAAGCTTTGGTTTACGTCTCAACTCTACTATTGTGATTGCAGTCAACACATAAAATCATATATCTTATATATATTATTATCAGAGAGTCTGATGATTAAAGAAGTTGAATCCCTTTTGATTAAAACCTGATTCAGCTTAGAGTTTTTGGATTTCTAAAATCGAGTGTTCTGGATTGATTAAGCCTTGTATCTACACATGCACATGCCAGGGAATTCACTAGCTCACTAATTCATTCTTTATTTATTTGCTCGAGGACGAGCTTAGCTTAAGTCTAGGGGGTGATAAATCTCAGATTTATGAGCACTATCTATTATCATTATCTCTCTAGCTTAAGTAATTCATTAAATTTAATTAACAAACAACTTATTGTAAAAAATTAACCCCAATTATTGTGTGTAAATAAACACATTATGTTGCATATATTTTATGTGTTCTTTATTTTTAAAATCCAATAAAAATTAGTGTAATATTGCACTTTATTAATTGAACATTAAATATAAATTAGAAAATTTCAAAAAACAACAAAAAGAAACCAAAAATTAAGTAATTTGAAGACTCTAAAATTATTTGCAAAAATGTTACTATATATATTTGATGTATTTTCTATTTGAGTTCTACAAAAAAGTTGTAGATCTCATCGAGATAGATCTACAACTTTCATGTTGAACATTTTTTCTACACAAGCACATGTCAGTGAATTCACTAACTCACTAATTCATTCTTTAATTATTTGCTTGAGGACGAGCTTAGCTTAAGTCTAGGGGGAGATAAATCTCATATTTATCAACACTATTTATTATCATTATCTCTCTATCTTAAGTAATTCATTAACTTTAATTAACAAACAACTTATTATAAATAATTAACCCTAATTATTGTGTGTAAACAAACACATTATGGTGCTTATATTTTATGCGTTCTTATTTATTAAAAATCCAATAAAAATTAGTGTAATATTGCAGTTTATTAATTGAACATTAAATATAAATTTAAAAATTCCAAAAAAATAACCAAAAGAAACCAAAAATTAAGTAATTTTAATACTATAGATTACTTGTAAAATTTTTACTATGTATATTTGATGTATTTTCTCTTTGAGTTCTATATAAAAGTTGTAGATCTCATCGAGATAGATCTACTACTTTCATATTGAACTTTTTCTGATTTTACTCCTAAATATTTTATTTTTATTTATCTTTGATTTATTAAATTCTTTGGATCTTAATTGGGCTACGTGGCACCACCCGCTTCAACCACGTGCCCTGCTCTCGTTTTGCCACCCGCCTCCTTTTCCAGCTGTTAGATCTGCCTTGATCGATTCAATCAAAATCGTTCCTCAATGATTCATTGAGGGCTGTTGGATCACTTGATCCAATGGGCCCTGACTCATGGTCACCCTCCCTTCACCTATCTTCCAGACGATGCCTCCATAGCAACCTCCCTTGTTCCCTGATTTTCCCTAACTCCTCCACTCTTCCTTCCTACTAACTTCTACCCTAACGCCCAGTACTAACCTTCCTTCTCCTCACGCTAACTTCCCAAACCACCAGAACCAACCCTGCGACCAAAGTTGGTGGTTGAAACTACCACATAAACCACCTCCAAATTCTATCTTCTCCTCCTCAAACACCCTTTACCAACTGCTATTATGGGTCATCCGCCACTCTTACGAGCACCTCCGAGTCTTCATCCTTGTTTAAGTGACAATTACCCTTCAATTTGAGAGCGACGAAGGAGGCATGCTCCGGGCGAGAGAGTCACTTCTCATGGCTGATCTATCTTCTACCTTTCCAGAGTGGTTAAGTGATGAACTTAGAAGCTTTGAAGCTTCTTTGAAGGCCATGATTCATCTCAAACATCTTCATCTTCTTCAATCCTTTCCCAGGTAAGCTCTTATTATTTCTCTGCGTTATTTCTCCATTTTCTCCATAAATCATCGCTCAGTTACAACTTACTCCTTCTTCCTATCTGCTCTCCACCATCACCTATTATCACTTATTCACGTGCATATAGTCTCCTTCCTTGTTCTCTGCCCCATATATGTGTCCATTATGATTCCTTCTTGGTCTTGCAAAGATCAAGAACCAACTTCGGGCTCAAGATTTCCATCTTCATGCGAGATGTCATTTCACTTCTCCAAACCCTTGTTTTTGTTTTTTATGGACTCTTAACACATGCAGGTGCTCCAATGCCTTCAACGATCAGAAATTCCAACGGAGATCCGATCTTCAAGTTTTTTTCCTGAAGAGCATCATCGACTTATTCCTTGGTCCATCTCTTACTTTGCGACACCAATGAGAAGATCACTCAATCTTCAGATCAAGCAGAGGAGTGGGGAGGAGAAATTACGGTATCACTGGAGCTCCACTTGCCAGCTACTATGCGAGACCTGTTGGGCGTAATCCAACGATGTTAAATCAACTACAGCATCAAGCCTGAAGCAGCGCTTCAAGCCTTTGCCTTGTTCCAACCGAACTAGTGCCGAAGCACACCTAGCCTACATGTAGCCCAAGCCTCAGTTGCCTTCCAAGCCTAACTGTTACACGGTTGTCACATGAAGAGGAAATTTTGCAAGCGTACTCTTTTAGCTTTCCAAAATTGCAGATAAGTCCCCGTCCATGGTTAAATTGCATGAATACCTAGATGGTTTTGTATATTTGTAATTTAATCCCTATAAGGACCTTTTTGTAATTAAATAAAGGTGTTTTTATTGCAATTATGCCCCTACAGTGTACAATGAATAAATTTTGAATCACTTAATCAAATTAGTGTTGTTTTAAATATAATTTTAGGCTATTTAGTTTGGTATGTTTTATTTGAAGATTTGACCTATCTTTCATGCATTAATTTGTTAGAGTACATAAATTGTCTTTTCAGCATTGTTATTAAATTGAATAGTAATCCTGTTGTGGCTTTTGAATTTATTGAAGACCTTGATTTTATAGAATCTCTATTAAATACACCAATGATTTAATTAATAATTCAGGAACTTGATTGTGTGTTGTGCTTTGTCATTAGGGTAGCATTGTATCATCATTTTGTTCATGAATATACATATATGCATAAAAACCTTTAAAAAATCATGCATCGCATTGTCTCATGATGTGTTGGTGATTAACCTATATCACTACTAAATAGCTAACTAAATATTTAACTTCTGGATTAAATTTATTAATTGCTCGTGTCCTTGTGTTCGACACTGGACTTGCCCAAGATAAAGTCGAATCCTCTTCGCAGAGATCATTCGATTCGATTCTGACTGAGTGCTAATTGGTCGTATTACAACGAATACATATTATTATTGCATATTAGCATTTTATCAATAATGATTTATAATAAATCAACTGTAAAGAATAATTCTAGTAGATATGTATATTTTTTTGAAAAAATCTTTAAAAAATTGGTTCGAAACTATTATGCTAAATGATTTGGAAAATGATTATAAAATTTCTTGATAAATCTTTTGAAAATCTTTGAAAAATATTTTCAAACTAGATGAAAAATAAGCTCTTTGTAAATGTTTGTAAAAGTTTGTAAAAATTATTTATACAAATATTTTTGAAAAATCTTTGTAAAATTATTTGCAAAATAAGTTTTCAAAATGTTTGATAAATGTTTGCAAAAATATTTTCAAATTATTTTGGAAAGCTTATTGTTAATATCCTCGTAATATTTTGTAAATCTAATCTTGACATCCGTTGCCAAAGGAATACCAGCTGATTCGAGCCCTCCGCTGGTTAAGTGAGGCGACATGACGCGCTCTTGTGTGTTCGATGGCGCTTATTGGAGGGGTAATTTCACCTATACCCTCTGCCTTTTGTACTTATCTTTTAATTTTGTGAATGTTATCTAGGGTAATTGAAACTTTTATCCTAACTTCTTGGACAGGTTATTAGATGCTTTTAATGTTTATATTAATTGCATTTAGGTCCCCTTGAGCTTTGCCTTTTTGTATGTATTTATCATTTTAAATATTTCTATTACTTTGAAAATTGTAATAAAATTAATGTAGATGCCTGATGTGATGCTTGACCTTACATAATTTTGATTTGGCATTTTAGTTACCATTCTTATTTATTGAAAATCCAAAAATATGCAATTTATTCCCTGTCAACATACTAAAATCCAAAAAAATAAAAAAAAAACTTCTCCACAAATTTCCAAGAAATTATATTATCTATATTATATTATACTCTGCCACATATCCAAAATTCTCTAAAAAAATACAAAATATAAAATATAAAAATCACGAAACCTAGAAACCTTGTGAAAATTAGCAAAAATTAATGAAAGACCCAAAATATATATATTGATGTTTCTTTCTTTTCTATATAATATATATTATACATTAAAAATAGTTTTAGGTTAATTTTGGACTTATTTTTATTTATTAAACATAAAAATAATCTCGGATAATTATTCTATTCACCAGTTTGATGTATTTAGTATTCTAAAAATACCTAAAAATTAGTAAAAATTCTATAAAAATTTCCAAAAATAGAGAAATATACACAAATCACAAAAATATTTTACTTTTTGTATTTTAACCATATTTTGATATATTTAAAAATACAATACCTTGTATACACGATATACCTTATATATTACTTATATTATCTATAATATCATTATTATTATATACATAATTATATATTTTATTTTAGAAATAATAAAAAATAAAATGTGTAACATAAAAAAGAAATTTAAAATTGAAAGTTTAATAATATAAAAAAATAAAGTAATTAAAAATCTATAAAAAATAATAAATATTATCAAAAACTCACAAAAAGTATAAAAAGAAAATGCATAAAAAGAAATTAAACAAGAAATTAAATTAATTAGCAATAATAAATTTTTAATTTATGAATCTATACTGTTGGCTCAATTTGTTTGACACTCCACCACACTTACCTTATACAAATTTATTGTTGAGTTATAACAAATTTTAACTCACATCTACATCGTATTGATTTATTTATGATATTATGGGATGATTGTTGATTGATTGAGGATTTAGTTCACCCAATGATTAGGGTTCTAGCCTTGTTAGGAACTCTAGATCAAATCCTTGTCAGCAAGCGATGATCTATATAAATCTGGATCAACAACTAGCTAGTGTGCTCTATATTTGCACCAGTTATAGTTACACATATTGAAATGATTCTCCCTCCTAGAAAACTCTAGCCTAAACATGTTCCCTTAACTGAATACTTTATCTCTCTGAAGGGCCGGACAAAGAATGCCACGAGAACATCCATACATAGATTTCTGAACACATGTCACTCTCATAAGGACCTCAGAATGGTCTCCTATTGGAGTTCACAGTCAATGGTGGAAGCCATGGGAATGTCCATACGTATTGGAGTCACAGTCATTGGAAGATGGAGCCATTACCGAGTCTCCTCTAGAGAATTTCGAGAAAATGTGTCACTCTAAAGTAGAGCACCTCAAACATTGTAGAGTCTGAAATCTCTATTTAATACTCTCCCTTTCTTTTGTTTTTATCGGAAACATGAGGATACTGGACCAAGTTGGGAGAACAAATAAAAAGAGGGTGTCAACAAGATGCCACTCTTCCTTTTTTCCTTTCTTGTTGGATCTAATTGGAGAACCGTCGTATGAACCCCCTCTTGCCATACCATACCCTAATGAGCGGTTCTATTTCTATCTGGCTATATTTAAATTCAGATGTCTCCATGCTTTCTTTGTTGATCATGTTTATGCGTGATTGCTTCCGCTATTTACAATAAAACACGATAATTATTTTGCTCCGTGTGTTTCTTTTCATCTTTGCTTTTTCATATGAATGATAAGTGATAACTATTTTGATGAACTCATACAACCAAATAAGATCAAGTTGCAAACTTGCAACTAGTATTAAGATTTATTACAATTCAAATACAATAAGATACATTGTTAACAATAGAACTAGTATGTGTAGATGCACAATGAATTGGAAACGATGTATACAAGATCATTAAGTTGCATGCTTGTTTCAAGCGATCTATTCTCTTTGTATGGACATATACATAGATATGCAAGGTTTACCATGGAAACAAAAATACTAAAATAAAAATTTATAATGCATAGGGAAAAACATGGTCTTGTGCAAACTAAATAATCCAAAAGTGAAAAAAACGTCGTGCTTTAGACTAATAAGTCAGCCTCGAGTCAACTAGAGCACCTGAGGCATACGCATCAAGGTGAAATTGTTACACCTTACCTCAAGGTGTACGCCTTTGCGACTCGAGGTGTTGCTTTTTAAAACCATCTGTGGGACAAAACATTCCTAAAATAGCATGGCTAAAAGTAGCACAGTGACATAATAGTGAAATGGAATTGACAGTTCCATGATTTTAGAATGGAATGGTGTTGAAAGACTCGTATAGGGCACCTGAGCGTGTTAGACAATAGAAATCAACAAGTGATGGCGTACCCCAATATGGAGGAAGATGAGGACATGGCAATGGTAGGTATTGAGATTTTTCTACTTGTACGGTGTCATCACACTTCATGAATGGTTGTTTTTTCATTGAAACTTTATGGAGGGGAAGGATTCGTTTATGACATTACCATTATATTAGAGATTCTGGGCACAATATTAAAATGCGACAAAATAGGAGTTGCTAATTAATGGCTTGACAATTCAGGCTCACTGTCGCTGAAGCGACTATTCGAATCCTCCCACAATTTCAACAATTAACACATACAGATAATTAAGCAATTAAGAGAAAGAGTTAAAATTTATTATATCCTACTAAGAATGTATAGTGGCAAGCAAGTAGAGGTCGAACACAAGAAGCAATGGAGTAGAAAGGGCAAGATAAGAGTCAAAGCATAATTTATCGCTCAACTACTGAGCCAAAATGAATTTTTTATGGGTTTTTAATTTATATTTTTTTATTTATTTTTAAATTTTATATTTTGTTTTAAATTTTCTATTATATTTTTTGAGATTTTTAATTTTATATTTCTTTTTCTTTTTATAAATACAATATAACTATATATGATAGTACATTTATAAAGTAAGATGCTATAGATATAAATAATAATAAAAAGACTCACAATTCATGAAATTAATTCTTTTCGGGTTTTAGATAATTTTCTATATTTTTATGATTTTTTAGGAATTTTTAATAATTTATATTTATTTATAAAGTCAAAAATATCCTAAATAAGAGTTTAATTAATTAGACCGGATATGAAAAATAACAAATAGAATCAAAATTTCTCAAAATTAATTTTAATACATACATAATAATATAAAGAAAATTACAAAGTAGAAAACACATTTTTTTGGAGCTTTTGGGATTTTTGTAGATTTTTATAAGTGTTGTTAGGGTTTTTCTATTTTTACGAGTTTTCTTTTGTAATTTCCAAGGATTTTTGGCTTAGAGTTGTAAAATAACCAATAAACAAGAAATTTTTTTTTGGAATTTTACAAAAACTTTTGTATTTTATATGTATTTTCTAATGTACACAAGGATTAAAATGGCACTTTTTGATTTTTAATAAATTATAAAAATGTCCAAAATTGATAAATAAAATATGGGCATGGAATTGTGTAATCAGGAATCGACACCTATTTTTGTGGATTTTTTCAAGCAAAATAGCTATTCCAAATAAATAGAGAAAACCAAGTGAAACTACAATATTGGCAGGGCATTTTTGTAAATAAAATAAAGTACGGGGGCTTGGATGTAATTTTTACAAAAATTTATAACTATATATGCAAAATATTCGACCAAACAATAAATGACTAAACCCGCGGGGGATTAGTTGCCCATAACACAAGTTTTATCGGCCGACGTGGACAAGGGCTGAAGTGTAGATAAAATAAACTTGAGGTCCTTTTAGCAAATATAACAAAAATTTTAAAGCGGCAGAGGAATGTTTGTATGTTGAATAATAAATAATAAAAATGCGCAGGTGAACGTGCAAAATACCCTCAAATGTGATGGATCCAATGATGCTCCTCCTCCCACTTGCCACGTAGCGGCTCGTGGGCGCGCGATGACGATTCGCCAACGACGATTCATCTTAGATCGTCCCAGGCGATCAACGGCTGAGGCGATGCTCGATCGGACGGATGTTGTACGACCTGGTGAACTGTTCTTGATCGAATGGCTTTAGAGCAAGGAGGAAAAACGACCAAAGAACATGGCCTGGATGACTTTGGATCTTCAAAATCTCAATGCTCTAAGCCCCATCCTTCCTTCTGATGATGCCAAAATCTTCCCAAGATCCCTCCTCATCAATTTAATGCTTCAAAATCCCCTGAGGGGCTTTGGTATCGGCTAGCGGTGGAGGTGGACCTGGGGGATCTCCTGCAGCTTCAATGAGGCTCGAAAAGCCTCGCGTCTGGGTCTTTCCTACATGAGAAGATTAGTGGACAAAAAACGAAGCTCAAGAGAGCTTTAGGATGCTCATGCATGGGGTGTTCAACAAACGAGGGGAAAGAGGATGACAATGAAAGGTTAGGCAGAGTGGGTCTGAAGCGAGAGGAATGTTACGGCGGAGTAGTGAGCTCCGGCATGGGAACAAGATGGAGGATATGTTGATTAATCAAGACTTAAACAAAACACAATGCTATCTATACTACAGATATGCCAAAGAGTCGAAAAGGACAGAAAGAATAGAAGCTCACTAATCGTGTGCACCAGGAGATGAACTGCAGCAGAGCACAACGACGGAGCAACGAGCCAGCCTCAATTTGATGCCAATCTCTACGTGCAAGAGCGAAGGAGACTCTTGTTATCACCAGGAATCCTTCACGGAGCTCAAAGAAGGGTGTAGCGGAAGAGGGACCAAAAGTCAAACTTTGGATGGAGGTGTGATTTTATGCGGATGGCGGCAAGGAGTCCAAGGGCGAGGCGTGCAAGGCACATCAGCGATCTACTCGCCGAGGAATCATCTGCGTGTAATCCACTGATGATCGAGGTGCAAAAGTGTAGAAGAAATCGATCCCAATTGTTGCTCGGATCAACTTGGAAAAAGGTGAGACGGAGAGTCAAAATGCCGGTTCTGAAAAGTCACAGGCCTGGGGAGAACAGTTGACCGGAATCAACTCTTGACTCCCCCAGGTTGGTATATGTGGACCAACCAGAAAAAAGGAAAGGCGAAATTATTAAGAAATTTGATAATAAATAAGAGATGATTTTATTAGTCTTTTTTTACAAATTAAAAAATATTTATTTTTTTCAAGTATTTTATTATGATTGTTATGTATTTTTTAGAGGTATATAATTACAAATTGGTTTTTAGGGTTAATATATAGGTATTTTTGTCTATATTTGGGATTATTTTTTTATTTTGTATTTTGATTCTATTATTTTAGTTTATTATTTTATAAAATTATATCTTATTTTTATATTCTTAAAGATATTTTTATTTTATTTTTCTAATGAAATATATATATGCTTAAATAAACATGTATATTAAATACATAAGTAAGAGTATAGGTATTTCAACTATTTGTTTTAGATACATATTTTATTTTAATATTTTCTTAATAGTTTTATTTTAGTTTTAATATGTATATATATTATGAATAATATTTACAAAATTAAAAAAATATAAAATTACAAGAATACTAAAGAATGAATAAAATGATTATTATAATCGAGGTCTAAAAACCTAACTTTCGCACCTTAACTCTTAAAAATATGAAACCGCCTTCATTAAATAGCTTATAAAAAGTTATATACCTTTAAAGGTGATTTTATATTTTGAGTTTTTATTTGAGAAATATGGGTTTGGGAAGTTGAGATTTTGGAATCTTATTTTGAGTGAACTTTTATTCTGTATATTATTTTTGGAATCTACAAGTTTTATGTACAAAGTTTCTTTATTTGAGGTATAAAAAGTAGAAAATAAAATTGGTCCCAAAAATGAATAAATAATGAATAAACAAAAAGACTTTTTATTGCATTGACCCTTATCTCCCCCTACTTTATTCATTGTCGACGTAGTCATCGGGATGCCTAGGTCTCGGGGTTTAGGTCACAAAAAATCTTTGATATTTTATTCTTTTTCTTTTCTTTATTCTGTAATTTTGGCTTAGCACAGTATATTATACAATTTTTCACAATAATGCATGAATGTTAATTTGTATGAATTAAGGGTATTTTCATGCATTTACTAGGTTTTTAAGGCAAAAATGATAGAATAAATAGTTCCTAGCAAGCACTTATGCAATAAGTGAAGAAAATAAAAACAAAAAAAAAGAAAAAGAAAGAAAATGGATTAAGTTTAATTGTCAAACTTGTTTTCACAAAATCAAAAGTTTGGCGCTTAAGTCAGATCTTTGAAATTTTAGTGGTCGAACCTTATTGGGAATCAGATTTGAAATCCAACAACCTTCGAGAATCTCAAAACTCTGCTCAAGTCTCTTCAATAGCCAGGTTAGAATACTTCAACTCATACGCAAACTCTTACGACTATGAATCTTACTTGTACAGTGTATGTAATAGTGGCTCCCGTCGATTAAAATGACAAAGAGACTGACTTCTCCAGCATGACAACCCAACGATTCCCCAATCCAGCAACTCCTTCCTTGAGGAGCGGGGTATTCCCTTCCAAGTTCAAGTGGCAACCAGCTCAAGAGGAGGGGGTGAAGAGAAGAATGGACGGTAGCCAGTGTAGCTACCTATCCTAGGATGCAAGCCCAATATAGTCAAGTCATCTAGCTGCAGGCTCACTTGATTTAACTTTGAAGCTCAAGCTTGCTTATTGTCTATACAACATATGTACACTCGGATAGGCTTTTTATTTTCAATCAGGCATGTCCATTTTTTTGGAGTTTTTGCCTTTTGCTCTTTTTTTGGAACATTATATACAATAGAATCTACATAAGGAGTTTTTCCTCTTTAGACAATAGACTATCCCTCTTTTGAAGCATTATTGCAACCCACACTCTCATGTCTTTAGACGTCTCTACTACTGGACGAGTTGGGGCGCACTTCCCTCCCTAGACGAGGACAAATGTTTCCACTTGTGTGCATCTCATACTGGCAAATCCAATCCAATCACTATTCCAACTGTTTTGAGCCAAGTGAAAGGTGCAGGTGTCCATGTTAGGTCATTATCAACAAAAGTTATGCATGTGCTCCGAAATACACTACTTAGGCTGTCAAGAATCCATTGAACCAAGTCTCGTTATTCTCAAAGAATTAAGTCAACTATACATGAAGTACCTCAATTCCAGTTCCTATAAGGTTCCTGTGATTAGGTAGATATAAGGCCCAAACAATCTCCAATCTTCGAATTTTACTTAGACTTGTTCAAATATCAAACTCAATCCGCAAAATGCGAATGCCATGCAAATGCTATGAAAATATTTTTGTGATTCAATTTTCAAAGATTTTAAAATTTTTATGGATTTTTGAAAAAGATGATCAAAAAGATTTTGAAATTGTTTTTGGTATTTTTTTATTTTGCAAATGTTTTTGGGATTTTTGAAAACAAAAGATTTTGGATGAAAAATAGGTACAAATATTGACACTGGGATGCATCTTATATTCACAAGAATTGAGATTTTTTTTAGAATTTACAAGGTTTAAATGATCATTTTTATAGCTATATATACAATTAATAAAGAATTTTGGTGTGATGTATATATTCCTCAAACTTATTTGAAAATTAATTCACAAATATCTTTTGAAAAACTATATTCCAAAATAATTTTTGAAAATAATTTTTACAAACATTTTCACACATTTGAAAATCATTTTGCAATGGTTTTTCAAACAGTATATATATATATATATTTTCAAAGTATTTTTCCAATCATTTTCAAAATCGTTTGCAAATAGGGTTAAAAATTTTATTTCATACAAGAAAAGAAAATTTTCAAACGAAATATTTTTTACAAAGGTTGAAAATATTTAACAAAACATTTTCCAAATAGTTTTCAAAATATTTTTCAAGAAGAATTTCAAACTATTTTTCAAACATTTTGCAAAAAAATTTTTACCTGATTTATTAATCATTAAATAAAAAGAGTTCTAATGAATTTTATAGTATTTTATACAATATTTTTATCCATACTTGTTGAAAATAAGAAAGTATGAGTTATGGCTAAAGTATATGAGTATATACGACCCCCTATATAGCCTTAGCTATGTCCTCATAGATCAGAGAGAAAAAGAGAAGACATAACTCGTACTAAGTATAGAAAAGTCTAAAGAATAAACGAATGAATAAATGAGTGAACGAATGAGAAGTTGACCATCCCCCTATACATAGAATCAAATAACCTTAATTATAGCAGACTGTACACAAAGCAGGGAGGGTCAAGGGTGGGAATGGACAAATCGTACTCTGATTGTCTTCCCCTATACATAGGGTAGAATATCCCTAAGTACAGACAAGAAGAGGAGACGGTAGAGAAGATCAAAGAATGAAAGAACTCGGGGTGCACACCCCCTATACTTAAGACAAAGTACGTCCTAAGTATAGAAGACAAACAAAAAGGTTAGACACCCTTTCGGTAGAAAAAGAAAAATGAAAAGGAAAAGATGAAAAGGAGAAAAATCATTTAAAAATATTTTGATTTGTTTTATTTTCTATTGCAGATATGGAAGTATTTGGCTCATCATCATAAATCACTTGAATCGAGTCAACGACGGACATAAATGTGTCATGTTCCAGATATGGTTTCAGAAGCTGTCCATCGACTACAAACGGTTGTGCATCAACTGACAAACTAGATATCATTATGCTTCCATTGTCACGCACATGCTTCACTGTAAACGACCCAGTCCACTTGCTCTTCAGCTTGCACGGAAAGATCTTCAATTTCACATCGAACAACCACATCTTCTGACTTGGCTCGAAGGATTTGCAGCAGATATGCTTGTCGTGCCACTTTTTGACCTTCTCCTTGTACATCAATTTGTTGTCATATGCATAATCTATGAATTCCAATAATCTATTCATATCCACTTTCATGTTCTTCCTTGCTTTCTCTGAGTCCAAGTCACATATGTTGTTGGTCTATAAAGATTTATGTATCAGCTCAACAAGCAGATGACATGACTTGCCATATACTAGGCGGTAGGGAGACATGCCTAGAGGAGACTTGTACGTTGTTCTGTAAGCCCAAAGAACTGAAGAGTAGCTGAAACTAGTTCTTGTGATCTGGACGCACAAGCTTTTGTAGAATGGTCTTTATCTCCCTGTTTGAGCATTCTACTAAGCCATTGGACTGCGAGTGGTACGGTGAAGCGACACGATGTTCTATATAGAATTCTTGAGTTAGCTTCTTCACCTTTATATTTATGAAATTGAAACCTCCATCTGATATTAGAATCTTAAGACTCTCAAACCGTGGAATGATACGATCTCCTAAAAATCGACAGATAGTCCAACTATTGGCGGTTCGGGCAGGAATGGCCTCCACCCAGCAACTCACATAGTCGACAAGAAGCAGAATATATTTATAACCCTGACTATTCAGAAACGGGCCCATAAAGTCAGTGCCCCATTCGTCGAAGACATCTGATATCTGAATGAACTTCAGAGGCATCATATCTCGCATTCCTATGGCACCACCCATCTTCTGACAGTCAGTGCAACACTTGACATAATCTTCTGCATGCTTGAATAGTGTAGGCCACTAAAGGCCACTTTGAAGAACCTTTGCCATCGTTCGTCTATCTGAATGGTGTCCTCCTGATCTTTATTATGACAAAGTGCAAGGACACTTGGAAATTCCTCCTGGGGAATACACCTCCTCCAGATGCAATCTGCCCCCTCACGGAATAGATATGGATCCTCCCACTGGTAGAAATGTATTTTAGACAAGAATTTATCTATTTTCAGCTTTGCGCAACCTTGTGGGGTTCTCTTCATCACCAGATAATTCATAAAATAAGCATACTAGGGAAGCGAGCTGATTGACAAAATTGCCTCGTCTGGAAAGTTTTCTGTAATCGGCTGCAAGTTCCGCTTAGGAGAATCAGGCCGCGGCAACGGCCATTTGAAATGCGAGAAAATAGGAGTGGCTAATTAATGGCCCGATGATTAGGCTCACTATCGCTAAAGCCACTACACGAATCCTCCCGCAATTTCAACAATTAACACACACAGATAATTAAGCAATTAAGAACAAGACTTAAAATTTATTATATCCTACTAAGAATTTATATTGGAAAGCAAGTAGGGGACGAATACAGGAAGCAATGGAGTAGAGCGAGAGAGATAAAGAATCAAAGCACAATTTATCACTCAACTACTTAGCCAAAATGCATTTTTTGTGGGTTTAATTTTATATTACTAATTTTATTTTTTATTTTTTTATTTTTAAATTTTATATTTAGTTTTTAATTTTCTATTTTTAAATTTTTTGAGATTTTTAAATTTTTATATTTCTTTTTTATAAATATAATATAGCTATATATAAGAGTATATGTATAAAGTAAGCTACTATAGATATAAATAATAAATAAAAGACTCAAATTTCATGAAATAAATTCTTTTTGGTTTTTATATAATTTTTACTATTTTTGTGATTTTTTAGAATATTTTGCTAATTTTATATATTTTTAAAGTTAAAACTACCCTAAATCACGGTTTAATTAAATAGGTTGAATTAAAATGGAGATGAAAAATAGTAAATAGAATAAAAAATTCTCCAAATTATTTTATAACATACATAATAATATAAAGAAAATGACAAAATAGAAAACATATTTTTTGATTTTTTGAGAATTTTATAGATTTTTATAAGTATTTTTGGATTTTTTTCTACTTTAAGAGTTCTTTTTTTGTAATTTTTAGGTATTTTTGGTCTGGAGTTGTAAAATAAGTAATAAATGAGAAAATTTTTTTTGGAATTTTTCAAAAACTTTTTTGTTTTTTTATATATTTTCTAATGTAGTCAGGGATTAAAATGGTACTTTTTGATTTTTAATAAATAATAAAATATCTAAAATTGCTAAATAAAATATGGAAGTGGAATTGTGGGCAATAAAAAATCAACGCCTATTTTTGTGGATTTCTTTGAGCAAAATAGCTATTTAAAATATATAGAGAGAACAAAGAGAAACTACAATACTAGTAGGGGCATTTTTGTAAATAAAGTACGGAGGCTTGGTTGTAATTTTTACAAAAAATTATAACTAGATCTGCAAAATATTCAAACAAATAATAAATGACTAAGCTTACAGGGGCTTAGTTGCAAAGAACACAAGTTTTGTCGGCCAACGTGGATAAGGACTGAAGTACTGATAAAATAAACCCGAGGCCCTTTTTGCAAATACTACAAAATATTTAAAGCATCAGAGGAATGTTTATTTGTTGAATAATAGATAACAAAAATACAAGGGTGGGACATGCAAAATATCCTCAACTTGCGCTGAATCTAACGATGCTCCTCCTCCCACTTTCCACGTGGTGGCTCATGAGCACGTGATGATGATTCGCCATCGACGGTTCAGATTAGATCATCCCAGGTGATCAACGGTTGAGAGGAGTCTTGATCGGACGGATGCTGTGCGACATGGCGAACTGTTCTTGATAGAATGGCTCTGGAGCAAGGAGGAAGAACGACCTGGATGACTTTGGATCCTCAAAATCTCGATGCTCTGAGCTCCGTCCTCTATTCCGATGATGTCAAAATCTTCCCAGGGTCCCTCCTCGTCAATTTGATGCTTCAAAATCCCCCAAGGGGCTTCGGTATCGGCTAGCAGCGAAGGTGGACCTGGGGATCTCCTGCAGCTTTGATGAGTCTCGAGAAGCCTCGCGTCTGGGACTTTCCTGCAAGAGATGATTAGTGGGCTAAAAATGAAGCTCTAGAGAGCTTAAGGTGCTCGGATGATCGGTAGGTGCTGTGGGTGAAGCTTCTCTGGTGAGCGGTGGAGGAGGAGAAGCTGGTCGCCCATTCTATGCAAGAATGAAGTGGATGCTCATGCGTGGGGTGTTCAACAAACGAGGGGAAAGAGGATGACAGCAAAAGGTTAGGTGGAGCAGGTTTGAAGCGAGATGAATGCTGTGGCGGAGTAGCAAGCTCCGGTGAGGGAGAAAGATGGAGGATATGCGGATCAATCAAGAATTAACCCAAAATACGACTATCTATACTACATCTATGCCAAAGAATCGAAAAGGACAGAAAGAATAGAAGCTCACCAGTCATGTGCACTAGGATATGAACTGTGGCAGAGCACGAGCGGAACAACAGACCGACCTCAATTCGACGCCAATCTCCAAGCGTAAGAGCGGAAGAGACTCCTGATGTCGCCAAGAGTCCTTTGCAGAGCTCAAAGATGGGAGTAGAAGGCGGAAGAGGGATCAAAAATCAAACTTTGGATGGAGGTGTGATTTTATGGGGATGGTGGCGAGAAGTCCAAGGGCGAGGCTTGCTGGGCGCAACAGCGATCCACTCACCGACAAATCATCTACGTGTGATCCACTGATGATCAAGGTGCAAAAGTGTAGAAGAAATTGATCCCAAACGATGCTCAGATCGACTTTGGAAAAAGGTGAGATGGAAGATCAAAATGCAAGTTTTGACAAATTGCAGACCTTGGGAGAAGAGTTGACCGGAATCAACTCTTGACTTCCCCTGGTTGGTCTACGTGGACCAACCAGAAAAAAGGCAAGGTGAAATTATTAAGAAATTTGATAATAAATAAGATGTGATTTTATTAATTTTAGGTTACAAAATAATTTTTTTTATTATTTTATGAAGTATTTTATTATGATTTTTTTTATTTTTCAAAGGTATATAATTACAAGTTAGTTTTTAGGGTTAATATATAAGTATTTTTATCTATATTTTGCAGTATTTTATTTTTATTTTGTATTTTTGATTATTTTATATTATTATTTTATAAAATTATAACTTATTTTTATATTCTTAAATATATTTTTATTTTATTTTCTAATGAAATATATATGCCTAAATAAATAGGTCTATTAAATACATAGGTTAGAGTATAGGTATTTCATCTATATGTTTTATATACATATTTTATTTTAATGTTTATTAATGGTTTTTTTTAAGTTTTAATATGTACATATATTATGAATAATATTTACAAAATTATAAAAATATAAAATTACAAGAATAATAAAAATGAATAAAATGATTATTTTAATCAGGTATACTATATAATAGGGGTCCAAAACCACACCTTAACTCCAAAAAATATGAAACTACCTTCATTAAATAGCTTATTAAAATTTATATACAAATAAAGATGATTTTAATATATTTTTAGTTTTTTTTGAGAGATATAGGTCTGGGAAGTTGAGATTTTGGAATCTTATTGATTGTAACTTTTATTATGCATACTATTTTTGTATGAAATCAATTTTATATTTTCTATATTTTATTATCTACAACTTTTATGTACAAAGTTTCTTTATTTGAGGTATAAAAATAGAAAATAAAATAGGCCCAAAGAATGAATAAATAAAATGAATTTTTATTGTATTTTTGGCCCTTATCTCCCCTACTTTATTCGTTGTCGACCTAATCATCGAGATGCCTAGATCTCAAGGTTTATGATCATAAAATATCTTTGATATTTTATTCTTTCTTTTATTCTTTATTCTATAATTTTGACATTAAAAATAATATATTATACAATATTTATGCAAAATGCATGAATGTTAATTTGCATGAATTAAGGATATTTACATGCATTTACTAGAGTTTTAAGGCCAAAATGATAGAAAAAGGTAATGAAATGGAGATTCATCAAATATTAACGGATGTTTTTTTCGAGAAATCATGGGGTGCGCATCTTGGGAGATTTGCACCCTAACTCAGATTTTCATTAGGAATAAAGAGGGTACAAAAGACATAAAAGTAATATTGACCACACCTCAATAAGTTCCACGGCATGTCCCGGTAAAAGTTCTATATAAAATCTTCCCTCCAATAATAACCCCATTTCTTGCGAGCTAGATGGACTCAATTAAGGTGATAGATTTTTCCATTCCTTCATTTGATCCCTTTCAATTGACACCAATGGAATTCCATAACCTGTCAGCATCCTTATGAGGAATGCTAGCCATGCTTGCTTCCTCCCAAATTCGTCTAGATCCCGTGCAAGTGAAGAAGAAATGGTTCACATCTTCTTGGTCTCCATACGTTATATGCAATATGCGCTTTCTGTCTGGAATATTCTCTCTCGCAGTTTGCTGGTAGTATGCGACCTTGTTTGAGGAGACAAAGGAATACTTTCACTCCGTGTTGAAATCATCCACTTTTAGATATGCGCACAATCTTGGGTAATTATGATACACAATCCTAGGTAATTACACTGATGTCAAAGACTGCTAAGCCAAGCGGTTTTTCAATACACAAATGACGAGATTTTCATCATTAAGGGAGGACTAGTTAAAGCAAATGAAATAAGGCGGTTGTAGATCTTTTCGAGGGAATCTCCAGTCTTTGGATGAATGAAGGAAATACACATTCATCGCGTTTAATACGTTTGCCGAGATGATCACCAAGTGTAAGGTGGCATCGGAAAACCCTAAAGGGATTTTTCCCATCAATCATATGGCAATTTTGTTGGTAAGCGAAAGATAAAATCTAGAAAATTAGGTGCCCTCAGTTAAGAAATTGGAGAAGTTGACCGGGTGGAAGGAAACTTTCATATCGAGGGGAGATCGACTACTGTAGGTGAAGGCAATGTCTTCTGCAATACTTATTTTTCCTTTTGTCGTGGCTACCACGTCGAGGAGTCAGTTGGCTACTTGAATTCTTAATGAAAAGGCTTTTCTTGTCCTCATCCTCGGTGTCCTCTTAACATATTGCTTGTGGATTGGGACTCTAACACCCAGCCAATCAAGGATGGAGAACTTGGGGTTCTTAAATTTATGGAAATGGTCATCACACTGCCTGGAAAGTAGATCCTGCAAACTTAGGGTGACAACAATGATTTGCTTACCAAGTTGATTCAATCAATTTTACGGGGTGTCTTTCGAGATGGATGCAAGGTTTGATGTCGTTAACTCTCCCTCTACTTTCTAGCGAGGTATTTTGTATTGTGCTCGCAAAGTTTTTCCTTCATTGATACCAATCTTAGGGGATGGTATGGAGTTTGGATTTTGGAGTAATGTTTTGATTGAGGGAGGATAACCTATGTGATCATTTTTCGTGCCTTTTGTCGTGGCAGTCAATCAAGGGGTATAAATTGTGGAGTATTGGTCAGGTAGTGCTAGACACATATTCTTATCCTTTTGATAGGAGGTTGGAGTTCTTGCATCAACAGAAGGCCCAACCACGAGGGATTTATGGGTCTAACTTGACGAGCACATTTTAGTGAACAAGGCATATAAGGTTGTTTCCCTTGTAAAATCGTTTAAGAAACCACCCTAGGCTCCTAGTTTTGCCATGACTGAAAGTGTGCCTGCCACAATAGCAAAAAAGTAGCGGTTCAAGGGAGAACCTTGCTTGACTCCTCTCTGCGACTGACCTTCTGATTTGCCATTGATTAGAACCGAAGAAGTAGTTTTGATGTGTCTCTTCATCCAATTGATCCACATGTAGGGAAACCTCTACTGCTGTAGTGATGCCCAAATGAATTTCTAGCTGATGTAACCGTATGCTTTGGAGGAGTCCACCTTCCAAAAAACTCCTTGCATCTTCCGTCTTTTCCACTCATCATCAATTTCCGTGGCGATAACCTGGTTGTCCATCAATTGGGTCCCAACGTGAAGGATGACTGCTTAGGTGAGATGACGGAAATCGAGAACAAATTTAAGCCAGTTGGCTTACACCTTAACCAAGATAATATATAGCCTGAAAAGAGCAATTAACCTGAAACTTCAATCCTTGATGCCCCTCCCTTTTAGGAATAGAAAGATAGAGCTGTTAGTCTGCTCAAGCCCCATTTTGCCATGCCTAAACTTCATTAAAGTCTCCACAACATCATCCCCTACTTCATATTAATTTTTTTGAAGAAGACCTGTGAACTATATGCATTTAGCTTAAAGATGACTACACATATCTCCAAAGGGGTGAACATTTTAATGAATCATTCTGCTTGCACCACATAAATTGAGGCTTACATAATGCCCAACCACCTTGCGGAGCCGGAAACCACTTTGGTTAAGCTCGGTGTAGTGTGCGATGATCGATGTGCAGACCATGATACTACCTGCAATATGTTCACTGCCCATTGGAATCAAGTGATTGAAATTTCAAAGTCGATGTCCACTTGCTATGACATGGAAGAACCTAGTGTTTGGTATCACTATTTTATCCACTTTTACCTCGATCTCTACATGCACTATACAACGACCTTTTTATCTTCATTTGCAATTATCTTCTGCCGACAGGCCCGGTCCGCCATCTCCCATCATTGGTGAGGTCTGTCATCTTCAATTGCATCAAGACGGACCCCTTCTGCCTATGCTTTATACCTCCATTCCTTTATACATCTCCGACCAATGCTGGCTCTATAAGTTATAAGTATTGCCCGAAATCCCAATACCTTTTAAGACAGTCTAGCTGCTCAAAAAAACTCTGACACCATCTGACAGAATCCATTCTACAGATGTCGAGCCCGCTCGAAATAGAACACATATCTCAACCCCTATCCCTCCCCAGAGCTCTAGCTTAGGGGCGTATGATCTGACCAAGATCTAAGTAAGACCACCATGGACACCAAAGGGAGCTGCTCCATCATCCTATGCTTTATCCCTCCATTCCTTTATACATCTCCGAATAATGCTGGCTCTATATGTTATGAGTATTACACGAAATCCCAATACCTTTTAAGCTAGTTTGGCTGCTCAAAAAACTCTGACACCATCTGATAGAATCCATTCTACAGATGCAGTGATCACTCAAAACAAAACACATATCTCAACCCCCTATTCCTCCCCAGAGCTCCATCTTAGGGGCGTATAATCTGACCAAGATCTAGGTAAGACCACCATGGACGCCAAGGGGAACCGCTCCATCGTCCTATGCTTTATCATTAAATTCCTTTATACATCTCCGAACAATGCTGGCTCTATAAGTTATAAGTATTTCTCGAAATCCCAATACCTTTTTTTTGGTAAGTAATAAGTATATTCCCTATAATTGAAACTTGTACAAAGAAGGCGCTGGCGGCCTTGTTTACAGGAAGGAAAAAATCTATAAGAGAAACATATCTGGGTCAGTGGGATGTTTGAGCCTGACAAAATCTCAAATCCCAGCTATTACAATAGAGAACGGTAGGTTTAGACAACATACTCGATTGTATTCTCGATCAACATATGGGGGCCTAAGGTCCACCTTCGATTTCTCTCCTCCCAGATGATGTAGACCGTCGTAGCGAGGGCAACGCCCAACTGCTTTTGAACATTGACATTAGCAAAATTAGCAATCCAATCAATTATTTCACTCACGGGCGTCTTATTCGGCAGAAGCAATCCAAGCAGGTGGTAGGAGCCAATCCAGAGAGAACTGGAGAAGGACCATTCGAAGAATAGGTGTCCATGCGACTCCGGCTCCCGGAGACAGAGGTAGCAGAGCGTGGATTCATAGATATTGAACTTGGCAAGTCTATCAGTGGTGGGCAGGCGTTGCAGCGTCATCATGTACATAGTTAGAGAATACTTTGGAGGTATGTTTTTTTCCCAAACTTCAGATGCCCACCTAAGTGGGGAGGCTCTAGGCCGTAAGAGATCTACCACGCTAGAGAAGGAGAAACCCTTTGCAGAGTGCATCCATGTGTACGGAGGAGAGTCCGGGATAATGGCCAAGCAGACTGCATCTCTTCCACTAAGGATGGCTTTCCAGGGACGATTATGAGAGGAGGATTGTTGAATCTCCCAGAATGAGGCGGCTGGGAAGTATTTTTGTCTCATGTATATCGCCCAAATCGAGTCGCTGGAGGTGAGCAGCCTCCATGTCCATGAGGCAATCATTACGTCTCTTAGAGAATCCACCGATCAAATGCCGAGGCCCCCTTCAGCCTTAGGGAGACAAATAGTATGCCATGCGATATCATGCCTCTTTCTTCCCCACAAAAAAATAACACAAAGCATGTCAATCCTTTGAACTGCGCAACACGATAAAAGGGTGCCTGCAGTCCAGTACAGGAGGATGCCTGCGATCACAGTCTTGAGTAGCAGAGCACATCCGGCCATAGAGAGGGTCGCAGATTTCCAGCTGTCCAATAGGGCCCTCACACGATCCTCAAGTGTTCTTCTTATGATCTTCCCCACACAGTATGAGGTAAGGGGGATGCCCAAGTATATAGCCGGGAGGCCTTGGCTAAGAATGCCATCTTGTAAGGTAGTGTTGAAGCTATTGGGGAAGAATTTGGGGCGGAAGATTTTGCTTTTCCTAGCATTCATTTGAAGGCCCGAGATTGAGTGAAATTCGTTGAGGATGTCCTCGACCACCATAAGAGAATACGTGGTGCCTTTGCAGAAGAGAAGTAGATCGTCTGCATATATAAGATGTGTGGGTGCGGTTGCCCGACCTTTTCCCATAGGGCAATATCGGCCCTCAAGAAAGGCCGTCTCCAAAAAGCATGTAAGGGATTCCAAGCCGATGGTTAAGAGGAGTGGGCTCAGGGGGTCGCCCTGCCTCAAACCATGTGATCCCTATAAAAACCACACGGGGAGCCATTAAGGAGGACGAAAAAGGATGACGTAGAGATGCAGTTGTTAATCCACCAATCTCGGTGTCTCCAAATCCCATGTTCTTTAGAGCGTGAAGGATGAATGAGTGCTCAATTGAGTCGAAGGCCTTTGTCAAGTCAATTTTGAGGCATGCCTTATTGGAGCAACGTCTCCTGTTATATCCCCACAGTAGTTCCTGCGCAAGCCGAATGTTATCCCCAATGGATCTTCCCCTAATGAATGGCGTCTGGTTCCTTGATATCAGATGGGGGAGTACCTCTGCCAAACGGGAGGCCATCAACTTGGAGAAAAGTTTGTATAATATATTACAACAGGCAATGGGTCGGAAGTCGCCAAGTCTGGACGATGTCGAGTATTTTTGGACCAGGGTTAGGATGGTATGGTTTACCTGTCTGACCATGTTCCCACCCATATAGAGGAAATCCGTAGTCGCACAAATGTCACCTTTGAACAACTGCCAGTGCTTCTTGAAGAAGCCTGCATTGAATCCATCAGGACCTGGCACCTTGTTCGAAGCGATAGAGCGGAGCGCCTCCCATATTTCCTTCTCCAGGAAGGGGCGGGAAAGCCACTTCCTAGCCTCATCCATGAGAGTGAATTTAGGTAGAGGGGGCGACCTTTGCGGGTGTGGTACTTCTGACCCAAACAAGGAATTGAAGTACTCTACCGCCTCTGTGGCGACATCCATAGGCTTGTCAATTAGCCTCTCGTTGGCATCAAAAAGGAACTGAATATTGTTCCTATTAATGCGAGACTTGGTAGAAAGGTTGAAAATTTTGGTGTTGCGGTCTCCAAGTTTTAGCCAGTCCACGTGACTCTTTTGCTTCCATGCCGATTCAAGATCATTATACAGGTCTTCAATGTATTCTTTAGTCTCCTTTTCCAGCGTTGCCATCCTCGGGTCCATGGGATCAGTGGAGAGGTCATCATTTATTCTGTCTAGGAAAGTTGTCGCATACTTTTCTTCCTTAAAATTGCTCCCCTCTGAAGAGGCCCAACTTTTGAGCTTCCTCTTAACATTTTTTAGCTTAGTGGCCATGCAGAACAAAGGATTGCCACGAACTATGATGCCCCATCCGATTTCCACGGCCTCAAGATAGTCGGGTCTAGCTTGCCCGTAGATAAAGTATCGAAAGGGCTTGGGCCTGGAGGGCGACTGCACAAGCTCAATAGTGAGTAGCTAATGGTCGTTGGATAGTAGTGACGAATATATGCACCGCGATTGTGGGAAGGAATTGAGCTAGGACGTATTTACTAGCGCCCGGTCCAGCTTGGCAACAATTCTTGACCTGCCAATGGAGGAGTTAGACCAGGACCAGCTATTCCTGTTTGCGTTAAGTTCAAAGAGGGATCATGTGTTGATGCATTGGTTGAAGTCATCCATTGGAACCCTTTGTGGTGGACGTCCTCCTTGTTTTTCATGGTCGAATCTTACCATGTTGAAGTCCCCAATTACCATCCATGGTGAATTGATCGTTTTTGTGGTTTAGGACATTAGATTCCATAGTTCCTTGCGCTCAGGGGAAGAGTTGGCACCATAAATCACCGACAAGATGATTGTTAGACCCCCCCCCCCCCCCCCCCCCCCCCCCCTTATTGGAGCATGACATGGAGATGGCCTAAGAGGAAGAGGTAATCAATGCACAACACTAGGTTGATGCCTTCCAAAGGACGTAAACACGCCCCAAGGAGGTCTCATTATGGGTGAAACTCCATTCATTTGGAATAAGAGCTGTGAATTTCGACCTCATTTCCGGTCTAATTTTGTCTCAACCGGACCTATTATTTCAACCTAATTTCTTATGAGGTCCCGTAGGAGCGACCTCAATTTTCGAGGCTTGTTTAATCTTCGAGCATCGCAAACTGCAATCTTCATAGAGCAGAGTTGGAGGGCGGGGCAGGTTGCCCGGAGTTCCTAACTGGAGGCTTTTGGGCCTTCTTTTTCCTGTGAGAGGCTATGGACCAAGCATGATTGATGGTCGTTAGAATCTCTGGGATGGGGATGTCTTCTTGGTTAGTGAAATTATCAGGGTTCGTGCGGAACCCATTGGACATTGCGGCACTCGATCACGGCTGCTCAAGTATTGGGTTGTTTAGATCTAAGCTTGAGAGGGCAGCCGACTCCGAGGACCCCGGATTCTGCTTGCGGGGGTTCACAATTTTCCGGTGCAACACGGCTGCTCAGGCAATGGGAACCCACTGGAAGATTTGCCTTGGGCCACATATCTCTTTAATGTCTTTGGGTGAAATTTCTCATCATATCGGGTAGGAGCCGAGTCGCTAGTGGATTCGCACCCCCCCAGGGATGGGCACGTCTTGAAGCATGTCGGGCAGTGGAGGTGGTGGCTGCTGGTTCTGGCCGGGCACACTTTCCGTATTAGCTGTACGAATCGCATGTCTCTCTGTTGTTGCCTCCTTGGAAGGGTCATGTCTGTCCGAGGAGGTCATCTAACTGGTAGAATTCTGAGAATAGGAGCAACAGGACGTGGTGTGTCCGAAGGAGACACAGTTGGTACACATCGGCAGCTTCCATTCAAGTTCAACACCTATTAGTTGTCTTTTACTAGAGTAGAAGACGAGGTGGACCACCTGGGGGATATTTTTTGCAGCATGGATTGAGATACAACATCTTGCACATCCTTCTTGCTGCCCCGATGCGGTAGTAGCGTCCATAAAGAGAGGTGTTCCTAGCAGGCTACCCAACTTGTTCAGAATGAGTTCCGACGAATGGCCAAGGCTCAAGCCGTGGAAGCGTACCCAGAGAGGGAGCTCAGACAATAGATCCTTCTCCAGACAAGCGCCAACTTTCCAGCATCTTATGTCCATGAACCTCCCTTGAAAGAGCCAAGGACCACCCGCCAGGATTCTTTGGCAGTCGTCCTCACATGGCAATTTGAGGTAGTAGAAGCCATTAGGATGTGGGAGCAGCTTAGCCTCTCCCGCGCGGAACCCATCGGACATTGTGGCACTCGATCTCGGCTGCTCAGGCATTGGGTTATTTAGATCTAATCTTGAGAGGGAAACCAACTCCGAGGACACCGGATTCTGCTTGCGGGGGTTCGCAATTTTTGGGTGCAACAGGGTCCTGTGGCCGAATGGGAACCCACTGGAAGATTTGCCTTGGGCCGCAAATCTCTTTAACGTCTTAGGGTGAAATTTCTCATCATGTCAGGTAGGAGCCGAGTTTCTAGTGGATTCGGCCCCCAGGGATGGGCACGTCTTGAGGCATGTCAGGTAGTGGAGGTGGTGGTTGTTGGTTCTGGTCAGGCACATTTTCCATATTAGATGTAGGAATCGCATGTCTCTCTATTGTTGCCTCCTTGGAAGGGTCATGTCTGTCCGAGGAGGTCATCTGACTGGTAGAATTCTGACAATAGGAGCAACAGGACGTGGTGTGTCCGAAGGAGACACATTTGGTACACATCGGCAGCTGCCAA